>OX465281.1:73157484-73513508 GCA_949987705.1 Thereva unica | reverse complement strand
CGAAATTCAAAATGGCCGCCGAAAAATGACCGAAATTCAAAATGGCCACCAAAATATGAATTTGCAAATTGTGTTCCGATTTCAATGAAAGTGGGTATCTAGGGGTTCTTAAGGTCGCTAAAAACGAATTTGTGGTCAAAACTTAAAAATTCAAAATGGCCGCGCCAATATGGCCGACGAATTTGCCAATTGTGATCCGATTCCAATGAAAATCGATATCTGGGGTTTTTTGAGGTAGCAAATAACGAATGTTTGATCGGACCTTATAAATTCAAAATGGCCGCGCCAATATGGCTGACGAATTTGCCAATTGTATTCCGATTCCAATGACAATCGGTATCTGGAGTTTTATGAGGTAGCAAATAACGAATGTTTAAACAAAACTAATAAATTCAAAATGGCCGCCCCAATATGGCCGACGAATTTGCCAATTGTGATCCGATTCCAATGAAAATCGATATCTGGGGTTTTTTGAGGTAGCAAATAACGAATGTTTGATCGGACCTTATAAATTCAAAATGGCCGCGCCAATATGGCTGACGAATTTGCCAATTGTGAGGAAGAACTGTATATAGTTCAATTATAAAAAGGCAAATTTGGTTTTGGTTGTTTCCAAAAAAAGTCTACACATCACGAAATATTTTATAAAAAGGCAAGGTACAGCACTTCCCTCTCTTCATTTTGACCCTATTTTTATGTTAAAATGGACTTTATTTAGTAGTGTTCGACAAAAGCTTATGTGGAAAAGAACAACAAAATATGAAAGTTGGCGCAGCCGAGCGGTCACTTTAACAATATTAGTTAAGTTCAGTAAAAAAAATCGATACAATTCGAAACAAACGTTGGAAAATCACTATAAACGTTGATGCAATGTGTGTCGGAAAGCATATGTCCAATATCAATATGGTCGCCAGATTTGTTCATAACTTTTATTTGCAATCCACAATGGGAGGGAATTGAATCGTGATGCATGTTAGAAATGTTCAAAAATGTAATCGGGGACGATGGTTACCCGTTGTATCGTCGTCGACCGACTAAGGTCAATGGCAAAGAGATAGCTTGGAAGGTTAATGGTTACGATTGTGAAGTTGACAATCGTTGGGTCGTACTC
The DNA here is from genome assembly GCA_949987705.1 of Thereva unica. Lineage (NCBI taxonomy): Eukaryota > Metazoa > Arthropoda > Insecta > Diptera > Therevidae > Thereva > Thereva unica. Next base: position 73,512,397 of record OX465281.1, on the reverse strand, counting down.
TATTCGGCATTATTGTCTAAGACGTTCAATTCTCACATAAATGATGGATTTTGGAATTCCGTTAAATCAATCAAATACAGATTCAAATATATCACGAAAGGGAGTGGCATAGCTGTTTTTGGTGCTGCTAATGCAAATACGATCGATGGAAATAATACAATATTAAATGGGACGTTATGTTAGCAATAATGGAGCGTTATGGCATTTTTTTTCATTTGCCATTCATAAAAGATATCCAACTGTGGTTAATTTGGTAGGTCATCTCGAAAATGGCCAGCGTATATATTTTACAACGGATAATGCAGCGGGAAGAGCTGAATGACAACCATCCACCACATTGATGGGTGCAGCAAGGCGTACCGGGCACCAGCTAGTCTAATTAATAAAAGAAAGTTTCTGTATGCGTGTATGTATGTGTGCGCTATAGCGGGCGCACCAGTCATCGTAGAGCTTCGAAATTTTGCACGAAGGTCCGTTGGGGTCTGCCCTGAAACACCTCGAAGCCCGATTTTCGAAATTCAAAATGGCCGCCGAAAAATGACCGAAATTCAAAATGGCCACCAAAATATGAATTTGCAAATTGTGTTCCGATTTCAATGAAAGTGGGTATCTAGGGGTTCTTAAGGTCGCTAAAAACGAATTTGTGGTCAAAACTTAAAAATTCAAAATGGCCGCGCCAATATGGCCGACGAATTTGCCAATTGTGATCCGATTCCAATGAAAACCGATATCTGGGGTTTTTTGAGGTAGCAAATAACGAATGTTTGATCGGACCTTATAAATTCAAAATGGCCGCGCCAATATGGCTGACGAATTTGCCAATTGTATTCCGATTCCAATGACAATCGGTATCTGGAGTTTTATGAGGTAGCAAATAACGAATGTTTAAACAAAACTAATAAATTCAAAATGGCCGCCCCAATATGGCCGACGAATTTGCCAATTGTGATCCGATTCCAATGAAAATCGATATCTGGGGTTTTTTGAGGTAGCAAATAACGAATGTTTGATCGGACCTTATAAATTCAAAATGGCCGCGCCAATATGGCTGACGAATTTGCCAATTGTGAGGAAGAACTGTATATAGTTCAATTATAAAAAGGCAAATTTGGTTTTGGTTGTTTCCAAAAAAAGTCTACACATCACGAAATATTTTATAAAAAGGCAAGGTACAGCACTTCCCTCTCTTCATTTTGACCCTATTTTTATGTTAAAATGGACTTTATTTAGTAGTGTTCGACAAAAGCTTATGTGGAAAAGAACAACAAAATATGAAAGTTGGCGCAGCCGAGCGGTCACTTTAACAATATTAGTTAAGTTCAGTAAAAAAAATCGATACAATTCGAAACAAACGTTGGAAAATCACTATAAACGTTGATGCAATGTGTGTCGGAAAGCATATGTCCAATATCAATATGGTCGCCAGATTTGTTCATAACTTTTATTTGCAATCCACAATGGGAGGGGATTGAATCGTGATGCATGTTAGAAATGTTCAAAAATGTAATCGGGGACGATGGTTACCCGTTGTATCGTCGTCGACCGACTAAGGTCAATGGCAAAGAGATAGCTTGGAAGGTTAATGGTTACGATTGTGAAGTTGACAATCGTTGGGTCGTACTCTATTCGGCATTATTGTCTAAGACGTTCAATTCTCACATAAATGATGGATTTTGGAATTCCGTTAAATCAATCAAATACAGATTCAAATATATCACGAAAGGGAGTGGCATAGCTGTTTTTGGTGCTGCTAATGCAAATACGATCGATGGAAATAATACAATATTAAATGGGACGTTATGTTAGCAATAATGGAGCGTTATGGCATTTTTTTTCATTTGCCATTCATAAAAGATATCCAACTGTGGTTAATTTGGTAGGTCATCTCGAAAATGGCCAGCGTATATATTTTACAACGGATAATGCAGCGGGAAGAGCTGAATGACAACCATCCACCACATTGATGGGTGCAGCAAGGCGTACCGGGCACCAGCTAGTCTAATTAATAAAAGAAAGTTTCTGTATGCGTGTATGTATGTGTGCGCTATAGCGGGCGCACCAGTCATCGTAGAGCTTCGAAATTTTGCACGAAGGTCCGTTGGGGTCTGCCCTGAAACACCTCGAAGCCCGATTTTCGAAATTCAAAATGGCCGCCGAAAAATGACCGAAATTCAAAATGGCCACCAAAATATGAATTTGCAAATTGTGTTCCGATTTCAATGAAAGTGGGTATCTAGGGGTTCTTAAGGTCGCTAAAAACGAATTTGTGGTCAAAACTTAAAAATTCAAAATGGCCGCGCCAATATGGCCGACGAATTTGCCAATTGTGATCCGATTCCAATGAAAATCGATATCTGGGGTTTTTTGAGGTAGCAAATAACGAATGTTTGATCGGACCTTATAAATTCAAAATGGCCGCGCCAATATGGCTGACGAATTTGCCAATTGTATTCCGATTCCAATGACAATCGGTATCTGGAGTTTTATGAGGTAGCAAATAACGAATGTTTAAGCAAAACTAATAAATTCAAAATGGCCGCCCCAATATGGCCGACGAATTTGCCAATTGTGATCCGATTCCAATGAAAATCGATATCTGGGGTTTTTTGAGGTAGCAAATAACGAATGTTTGATCGGACCTTATAAATTCAAAATGGCCGCGCCAATATGGCTGACGAATTTGCCAATTGTGAGGAAGAACTGTATATAGTTCAATTATAAAAAGGCAAATTTGGTTTTGGTTGTTTCCAAAAAAAGTCTACACATCACGAAATATTTTATAAAAAAACAAATAAGTTCCATTCCCCGACCCTATTGCCGTGAACTTGGCCACTTTCTAAAAAGTGGGAAATTTCTTAAATTTCCCCTAAACAGTGGAAACAGTAGAAATACGTTTTCAGATTTGTATGAGGAAGAACTGTATATAGTTCAATTAAAAAAAGGCTGTTTGCATTGTAAAGCAAATTTTGTTTTGGTTGTTTACAAAAAAGTCTCCACATCAACGAATAAGTGCCCCCTATTGCCGTGAAGTTTGGCACTTTCTGAAAAGTGGGAAATTTCTTAAATTCCCCCTAACAGTAGAAACGGTAGAAATAGGTTTCCAGATTTATATTAGGAAGAACTGTATATAGTTCAATTAAAAAAAGGCTGTTATTTAACTAAAAGTCCATACTAATGCCTGCCTCCCCAAAATTTTTATAACACAATGCAGATCTGACTTATTTTCTTGAGATTATACTATGCGCATAAAGTTGCTGACTGTTTCACTAACATTTATTTTTGTTGGGGGTTACCCTTTTAAGACTATTTCATGTGTGCTTATTTTACCATAAGTTTATCACGGGCACCGCTGTGCGAGCAAAAGCACAAGAAGTACGATAGACACTTAGACAAACATATCCAAAAAATATGTTTGCTAGGTGTCGATTGTACTTCTTCCGATAGGTGGCGCTCAACATCAAATTTAAAAAAAAGTTGTAACATATTTTTTATAGGTAACTCTAAATTTTTATATGTATCCAAAATCAATTTTGCAGATTTGTTCTTTTTTTCATTATACTTTTTCCTACCGCGGACTGTGCACACATAATCTTTTTTTATTGAAAGGCGTTGCAACGCAAGTGGGTTTTTTGCTAGTCTAATTAATAAAAGAAAGTTTCTGTATGCGTGTATGTATGTGTGCGCTATAGCGGGCGCACCAGTCATCGTAGAGCTTCGAAATTTTGCACGAAGGTCCGTTGGGGTCTGCCCTGAAACACCTCGATTTTCGAAATTCAAAATGGCCGCCGAAAAATGACCGAAATTCAAAATGGCCACCAAAATATGAATTTGCAAATTGTGTTCCGATTTCAATGAAAGTGGGTATCTAGGGGTTCTTAAGGTCGCTAAAAACGAATTTGTGGTCAAAACTTAAAAATTCAAAATGGCCGCGCCAATATGGCCGACGAATTTGCCAATTGTGATCCGATTCCAATGAAAATCGATATCTGGGGTTTTTTGAGGTAGCAAATAACGAATGTTTGATCGGACCTTATAAATTCAAAATGGCCGCGCCAATATGGCTGACGAATTTGCCAATTGTATTCCGATTCCAATGACAATCGGTATCTGGAGTTTTATGAGGTAGCAAATAACGAATGTTTAAACAAAACTAATAAATTCAAAATGGCCGCCCCAATATGGCCGACGAATTTGCCAATTGTGATCCGATTCCAATGAAAATCGATATCTGGGGTTTTTTGAGGTAGCAAATAACGAATGTTTGATCGGACCTTATAAATTCAAAATGGCCGCGCCAATATGGCTGACGAATTTGCCAATTGTGAGGAAGAACTGTATATAGTTCAATTATAAAAAGGCAAATTTGGTTTTGGTTGTTTCCAAAAAAAGTCTACACATCACGAAATATTTTATAAAAAGGCAAGGTACAGCACTTCCCTCTCTTCATTTTGACCCTATTTTTATGTTAAAATGGACTTTATTTAGTAGTGTTCGACAAAAGCTTATGTGGAAAAGAACAACAAAATATGAAAGTTGGCGCAGCCGAGCGGTCACTTTAACAATATTAGTTAAGTTCAGTAAAAAAAATCGATACAATTCGAAACAAACGTTGGAAAATCACTATAAACGTTGATGCAATGTGTGTCGGAAAGCATATGTCCAATATCAATATGGTCGCCAGATTTGTTCATAACTTTTATTTGCAATCCACAATGGGAGGGGATTGAATCGTGATGCATGTTAGAAATGTTCAAAAATGTAATCGGGGACGATGGTTACCCGTTGTATCGTCGTCGACCGACTAAGGTCAATGGCAAAGAGATAGCTTGGAAGGTTAATGGTTACGATTGTGAAGTTGACAATCGTTGGGTCGTACTCTATTCGGCATTATTGTCTAAGACGTTCAATTCTCACATAAATGATGGATTTTGGAATTCCGTTAAATCAATCAAATACAGATTCAAATATATCACGAAAGGGAGTGGCATAGCTGTTTTTGGTGCTGCTAATGCAAATACGATCGATGGAAATAATACAATATTAAATGGGACGTTATGTTAGCAATAATGGAGCGTTATGGCATTTTTTTTCATTTGCCATTCATAAAAGATATCCAACTGTGGTTAATTTGGTAGGTCATCTCGAAAATGGCCAGCGTATATATTTTACAACGGATAATGCAGCGGGAAGAGCTGAATGACAACCATCCACCACATTGATGGGTGCAGCAAGGCGTACCGGGCACCAGCTAGTCTAATTAATAAAAGAAAGTTTCTGTATGCGTGTATGTACCTATGTGTGCGCTATAGCGGGCGCACCAGTCATCGTAGAGCTTCGAAATTTTGCACGAAGGTCCGTTGGGGTCTGCCCTGAAACACCTCGATTTTCGAAATTCAAAATGGCCGCCGAAAAATGACCGAAATTCAAAATGGCCACCAAAATATGAATTTGCAAATTGTGTTCCGATTTCAATGAAAGTGGGTATCTAGGGGTTCTTAAGGTCGCTAAAAACGAATTTGTGGTCAAAACTTAAAAATTCAAAATGGCCGCGCCAATATGGCCGACGAATTTGCCAATTGTGATCCGATTCCAATGAAAATCGATATCTGGGGTTTTTTGAGGTAGCAAATAACGAATGTTTGATCGGACCTTATAAATTCAAAATGGCCGCGCCAATATGGCTGACGAATTTGCCAATTGTATTCCGATTCCAATGACAATCGGTATCTGGAGTTTTATGAGGTAGCAAATAACGAATGTTTAAACAAAACTAATAAATTCAAAATGGCCGCCCCAATATGGCCGACGAATTTGCCAATTGTGATCCGATTCCAATGAAAATCGATATCTGGGGTTTTTTGAGGTAGCAAATAACGAATGTTTGATCGGACCTTATAAATTCAAAATGGCCGCGCCAATATGGCTGACGAATTTGCCAATTGTGAGGAAGAACTGTATATAGTTCAATTATAAAAAGGCAAATTTGGTTTTGGTTGTTTCCAAAAAAAGTCTACACATCACGAAATATTTTATAAAAAAACAAATAAGTTCCATTCCCCGACCCTATTGCCGTGAACTTGGCCACTTTCTAAAAAGTGGGAAATTTCTTAAATTTCCCCTAAACAGTGGAAACAGTAGAAATATGTTTTCAGATTTGTATGAGGAAGAACTGTATATAGTTCAATTAAAAAAAGGCTGTTTGCATTGTAAAGCAAATTTTGTTTTGGTTGTTTACAAAAAAGTCTCCACATCAACGAATAAGTGCCCCCTATTGCCGTGAAGTTTGGCACTTTCTGAAAAGTGGGAAATTTCTTAAATTCCCCCTAACAGTAGAAACGGTAGAAATAGGTTTCCAGATTTATATGAGGAAGAACTGTATATAGTTCAATTAAAAAAAGGCTGTTATTTAACTAAAAGTCCATACTAATGCCTGCCTCCCCAAAATTTTTATAACACAATGCAGATCTGACTTATTTTCTTGAGATTATACTATGCGCATAAAGTTGCTGACTGTTTCACTAACATTTATTTTTGTTGGGGGTTACCCTTTTAAGACTATTTCATGTGTGCTTATTTTACCATAAGTTTATCACGGGCACCGCTGTGCGAGCAAAAGCACAAGAAGTACGATAGACACTTAGACAAACATATCCAAAAAATATGTTTGCTAGGTGTCGATTGTACTTCTTCCGATAGGTGGCGCTCAACATCAAATTTAAAAAAAAGTTGTAACATATTTTTTATAGGTAACTCTAAATTTTTATATGTATCCAAAATCAATTTTGCAGATTTGTTCTTTTTTTCATTATACTTTTTCCTACCGCGGACTGTGCACACATAATCTTTTTTTATTGAAAGGCGTTGCAACGCACGCGGGTTTTTTGCTAGTCTAATTAATAAAAGAAAGTTTCTGTATGCGTGTATGTATGTGTGCGCTATAGCGGGCGCACCAGTCATCGTAGAGCTTCGAAATTTTGCACGAAGGTCCGTTGGGGTCTGCCCTGAAACACCTCGAAGCCCGATTTTCGAAATTCAAAATGGCCGCCGAAAAATGACCGAAATTCAAAATGGCCACCAAAATATGAATTTGCAAATTGTGTTCCGATTTCAATGAAAGTGGGTATCTAGGGGTTCTTAAGGTCGCTAAAAACGAATTTGTGGTCAAAACTTAAAAATTCAAAATGGCCGCGCCAATATGGCCGACGAATTTGCCAATTGTGATCCGATTCCAATGAAAATCGATATCTGGGGTTTTTTGAGGTAGCAAATAACGAATGTTTGATCGGACCTTATAAATTCAAAATGGCCGCGCCAATATGGCTGACGAATTTGCCAATTGTATTCCGATTCCAATGACAATCGGTATCTGGAGTTTTATGAGGTAGCAAATAACGAATGTTTAAACAAAACTAATAAATTCAAAATGGCCGCCCCAATATGGCCGACGAATTTGCCAATTGTGATCCGATTCCAATGAAAATCGATATCTGGGGTTTTTTGAGGTAGCAAATAACGAATGTTTGATCGGACCTTATAAATTCAAAATGGCCGCGCCAATATGGCTGACGAATTTGCCAATTGTGAGGAAGAACTGTATATAGTTCAATTATAAAAAGGCAAATTTGGTTTTGGTTGTTTCCAAAAAAAGTCTACACATCACGAAATATTTTATAAAAAGGCAAGGTACAGCACTTCCCTCTCTTCATTTTGACCCTATTTTTATGTTAAAATGGACTTTATTTAGTAGTGTTCGACAAAAGCTTATGTGGAAAAGAACAACAAAATATGAAAGTTGGCGCAGCCGAGCGGTCACTTTAACAATATTAGTTAAGTTCAGTAAAAAAAATCGATACAATTCGAAACAAACGTTGGAAAATCACTATAAACGTTGATGCAATGTGTGTCGGAAAGCATATGTCCAATATCAATATGGTCGCCAGATTTGTTCATAACTTTTATTTGCAATCCACAATGGGAGGGGATTGAATCGTGATGCATGTTAGAAATGTTCAAAAATGTAATCGGGGACGATGGTTACCCGTTGTATCGTCGTCGACCGACTAAGGTCAATGGCAAAGAGATAGCTTGGAAGGTTAATGGTTACGATTGTGAAGTTGACAATCGTTGGGTCGTACTCTATTCGGCATTATTGTCTAAGACGTTCAATTCTCACATAAATGATGGATTTTGGAATTCCGTTAAATCAATCAAATACAGATTCAAATATATCACGAAAGGGAGTGGCATAGCTGTTTTTGGTGCTGCTAATGCAAATACGATCGATGGAAATAATACAATATTAAATGGGACGTTATGTTAGCAATAATGGAGCGTTATGGCATTTTTTTTCATTTGCCATTCATAAAAGATATCCAACTGTGGTTAATTTGGTAGGTCATCTCGAAAATGGCCAGCGTATATATTTTACAACGGATAATGCAGCGGGAAGAGCTGAATGACAACCATCCACCACATTGATGGGTGCAGCAAGGCGTACCGGGCACCAGCTAGTCTAATTAATAAAAGAAAGTTTCTGTATGCGTGTATGTATGTGTGCGCTATAGCGGGCGCACCAGTCATCGTAGAGCTTCGAAATTTTGCACGAAGGTCCGTTGGGGTCTGCCCTGAAACACCTCGAAGCCCGATTTTCGAAATTCAAAATGGCCGCCGAAAAATGACCGAAATTCAAAATGGCCACCAAAATATGAATTTGCAAATTGTGTTCCGATTTCAATGAAAGTGGGTATCTAGGGGTTCTTAAGGTCGCTAAAAACGAATTTGTGGTCAAAACTTAAAAATTCAAAATGGCCGCGCCAATATGGCCGACGAATTTGCCAATTGTGATCCGATTCCAATGAAAATCGATATCTGGGGTTTTTTGAGGTAGCAAATAACGAATGTTTGATCGGACCTTATAAATTCAAAATGGCCGCGCCAATATGGCTGACGAATTTGCCAATTGTATTCCGATTCCAATGACAATCGGTATCTGGAGTTTTATGAGGTAGCAAATAACGAATGTTTAAACAAAACTAATAAATTCAAAATGGCCGCCCCAATATGGCCGACGAATTTGCCAATTGTGATCCGATTCCAATGAAAATCGATATCTGGGGTTTTTTGAGGTAGCAAATAACGAATGTTTGATCGGACCTTATAAATTCAAAATGGCCGCGCCAATATGGCTGACGAATTTGCCAATTGTGAGGAAGAACTGTATATAGTTCAATTATAAAAAGGCAAATTTGGTTTTGGTTGTTTCCAAAAAAAGTCTACACATCACGAAATATTTTATAAAAAGGCAAGGTACAGCACTTCCCTCTCTTCATTTTGACCCTATTTTTATGTTAAAATGGACTTTATTTAGTAGTGTTCGACAAAAGCTTATGTGGAAAAGAACAACAAAATATGAAAGTTGGCGCAGCCGAGCGGTCACTTTAACAATATTAGTTAAGTTCAGTAAAAAAAATCGATACAATTCGAAACAAACGTTGGAAAATCACTATAAACGTTGATGCAATGTGTGTCGGAAAGCATATGTCCAATATCAATATGGTCGCCAGATTTGTTCATAACTTTTATTTGCAATCCACAATGGGAGGGGATTGAATCGTGATGCATGTTAGAAATGTTCAAAAATGTAATCGGGGACGATGGTTACCCGTTGTATCGTCGTCGACCGACTAAGGTCAATGGCAAAGAGATAGCTTGGAAGGTTAATGGTTACGATTGTGAAGTTGACAATCGTTGGGTCGTACTCTATTCGGCATTATTGTCTAAGACGTTCAATTCTCACATAAATGATGGATTTTGGAATTCCGTTAAATCAATCAAATACAGATTCAAATATATCACGAAAGGGAGTGGCATAGCTGTTTTTGGTGCTGCTAATGCAAATACGATCGATGGAAATAATACAATATTAAATGGGACGTTATGTTAGCAATAATGGAGCGTTATGGCATTTTTTTTCATTTGCCATTCATAAAAGATATCCAACTGTGGTTAATTTGGTAGGTCATCTCGAAAATGGCCAGCGTATATATTTTACAACGGATAATGCAGCGGGAAGAGCTGAATGACAACCATCCACCACATTGTTGGGTGCAGCAAGGCGTACCGGGCACCAGCTAGTCTAATTAATAAAAGAAAGTTTCTGTATGCGTGTATGTATGTGTGCGCTATAGCGGGCGCACCAGTCATCGTAGAGCTTCGAAATTTTGCACGAAGGTCCGTTGGGGTCTGCCCTGAAACACCTCGAAGCCCGATTTTCGAAATTCAAAATTGCCGCCGAAAAATGACCGAAATTCAAAATGGCCACCAAAATATGAATTTGCAAATTGTGTTCCGATTTCAATGAAAGTGGGTATCTAGGGGTTCTTAAGGTCGCTAAAAACGAATTTGTGGTCAAAACTTAAAAATTCAAAATGGCCGCGCCAATATGGCCGACGAATTTGCCAATTGTGATCCGATTCCAATGAAAATCGATATCTGGGGTTTTTTGAGGTAGCAAATAACGAATGTTTGATCGGACCTTATAAATTCAAAATGGCCGCGCCAATATGGCTGACGAATTTGCCAATTGTATTCCGATTCCAATGACAATCGGTATCTGGAGTTTTATGAGGTAGCAAATAACGAATGTTTAAACAAAACTAATAAATTCAAAATGGCCGCCCCAATATGGCCGACGAATTTGCCAATTGTGATCCGATTCCAATGAAAATCGATATCTGGGGTTTTTTGAGGTAGCAAATAACGAATGTTTGATCGGACCTTATAAATTCAAAATGGCCGCGCCAATATGGCTGACGAATTTGCCAATACTATGCGCATAAAGTTGCTGACTGTTTCACTAACATTTATTTTTGTTGGGGGTTACCCTTTTAAGACTATTTCATGTGTGCTTATTTTACCATAAGTTTATCACGGGCACCGCTGTGCGAGCAAAAGCACAAGAAGTACGATAGACACTTAGACAAACATATCCAAAAAATATGTTTGCTAGGTGTCGATTGTACTTCTTCCGATAGGTGGCGCTCAACATCAAATTTAAAAAAAAGTTGTAACATATTTTTTATAGGTAACTCTAAATTTTTATATGTATCCAAAATCAATTTTGCAGTTTGGTTTTTTTTTTTATTATACTTTTTCCTACCGCGGACTGTGCACACATAATCTTTTTTTATTGAAAGGCGTTGCAACGCACGCGGGTTTTTTGCTAGTTAGATAATAATTTTCCGTTTAGGATTTGCTGTTCACAGGGAACTCATATTGCATCAAATTCATTGCGAATTTGATGTAAAAGGCTCCCTGTATGAAGGGGTATGAGAATTTGTCTAAGGATCTCGTTTTTCACCGAGACCCTTAGAAATTCTGTTTGTAACATTCCTTCCCCCCTGGAATAAGAGAATCGCTACGAAACGTAGTAAGTAGAGCGATTCTCTGTTTGGATAGTTTGTGGTGAATGTTTTGGGTTCGTTTTGCGAACTAGGGGGAGTTTGATTGACGTAGCGCAAGTGAGATTTTTCTGGCGATCTCTTAGACCCTTTTTTATGAAGATGGGTTGGCAGAGTGAGGCGTAAAAGCGCACTATAATGAGGCGTGGTGTATGGCGGTCCAATTTACCCTATGGTTATTGGGGTTCCAAGCCCTGGCTGTACTAATTGTATGGAAGAGACCCTTGGTAATGTGTGGGATCTACTTAGAGGCCTAGGTATTGCCTCTATTGATACTGTTGTTTGTGCAGGCTTGGGTGGTATCAGGTCCTCGCTGGGGGGCGTTAGGTTCTCGGGGGCGGTTCTCTCCTCCGAAGGACATGCATTTCGGGGCCTTCTGGCAAATGTGGAGCGGGCCATGGTCGCTTGTAACGGTATGAATTTGTAGCATGTATTGTATACCCTATGAGTACCAGTAGTAGGGTGCCGCTGAGTGAGATGGCGGCTGTGGAATGGGTGTGAGTGCGCTCCCATGTTAGGTGGTATTTGGCAAGGGTCCAAACTCGCTTGCGGTCATTTACAGGGTTAGGTAACGAGAACAGGAGATTAATTTGGAGTTCATATGGATCATATGAATCTGGGTATGAGTAGTGGAGGGGGCGACTAGAGAGGACTTAATTGCATGAAATGCTTCTTCGCATTTGGAAGTCTCGGGTAATTTAATATCTTTTCGTAGTAAATTTGGTAAGGGGCGGACTAATTTGGAGAAATTAATCATGAATTTTTTGTAGTTGGATAAGCTGCGTTTGCCTAACTGTGCGGAGCACTGGGAAGTTTTGAACGCATTTCGTTTTTCTGGGGTCTAGTAAGGCTCCTTTTTTAGAGCATACGGGACCCAGGTAAACCACTTTTTTTTTCGGAGGAATTGCCATTTTTCCGGGGGTAATTTGAGGTTATTTTTTCTTAATCTCTCAAAGGCTCTGCGTACTTTACAGTGGTAGTCCACAAAGTTTTTAATATAGATGACGATACCGTCTAGATAAATGAAACATTCGAAGAATAGCAGGCCTGTGAGGACATAATTCTTAAGCAGTTTTTTCCCACCATTGAGGCCCGGTGGTTTAGGAAGCACTGGTAGGGGTAAGTTCGACTGACTTTTACTGGGTTGAACAATATCGTTGTCCAACATTTCTCTTAGTTGGTCGTTTATGACTTGCCTTTGCGTCTCGGGCAATCTATACATTTTTTGGTTAATGTGTTGGTCGTAGACCATGGGGATCTCATATCGTAGAGCTTCCGTGAGCTTGTCCCCTTTTAAGTGGAATATGTTGGAATATTCGTAACATAGGTCCCGTATGGACCGCTTCTCGTCGGCCGTTAGAGGGTGGTCGAGGCTGAGTTCCTCGTCTAGCTGTTTGAAGCGCGTTTCTCGCTCAAGGTCCGGATCCTCATGGTCCGGGAATATGTATCGTAGATGACAGATGGAATCGATTTCCTTTTCATTCGTTCCCAACATCACTTTTGCCCTTTTTCCTTGGGGTATACCTTGCGGGATTGCACCATGATTGGGTATACTTTGGAGCCTTGCGTTAGATGACGATGGGGTACTGGCGTTCCTGAGACCGTCTGGTTCAGAGCCTGTAAGATACTCACATACGTCATTAGCATTCCTTGGAGGCTTAGGGTTGTTGTTAGAGGCTAGGTGAATAGTCGTGTAGTCTTTGATTGGGGCGAGCGTAAGGGATAGGCTCGTCAGGACTACTGGTTGGGTGTTAACGTTGATGAGACCAACATACACTGTTTTTGTTCCAGTTGGCAAGAGGGAATTGGCGAGGAATACTCCTTCGCTCGGCTCGTAAGATTCACAGAGCATTTCCTCCTCTAACCTTAGAGGGGACCACCATTTGAGACCGGCTTGGTAGGCGAATAGATTTCTCCAATGCCACGTTATATTTGCCTGAAATGGTCTCATAGTCGTTGGAGTTGTTTTCCAAACTTGAACCATCTAGAGATAGGCAGCTGGTATTCCCCTCTGAGGGTACTTGGGAGACACCACCGGGGTTTATCTCAGCTACTACGAGTTGAGATTCCCTGGTTTGGGTTTGCTCCTGCTGCTCCCTAGGGTTCCACTTGGCGGACCCATTGCGTAATGGAATTGCAATTTCTACTGGGTTGATTTCCGTGCGAGGAAATCGCAGTGTTTGGTTTGGGCCTTCGACGTTACAGTTTTTGGAAGGAAAGTCGTTTCCTAACAGACCATCGTTAGGGATTTCTTGTGTATTTTGCACAATTTGGAAGGTGCATGGGAGGGGGGCGTTTAGAATGATGTTCCCCTGACAGCTCCCTAATGTTTGTCCTTGGCCGTATGGCGTTTGCAGTGTGCATCTTTTAGTGGGATCTGGTAAGTTGGGATCCTTTGGTTTTTTATGTTTTAATATACTGACCTCAGCGCCGGTGTCCACTGCTAGGTCGGCTTTGCCGTTAAGGCTTATGTCTAGAGGAAGAGTGACGAGTGGAACACTTGGTTCGGGCGCATAAGGCCCCCCTTTGTTATTATTTTGAGGACATTGTCGGGCCGGGGTTTCTTGGTCCGACTGAGGGGAGTTTCCCGTTTGTTGTGATTCCCAGCGCTGTCTTTGATGACAGTCGTCTACTGTGTGGCCACGTCTGTGGCAGAAATCACATCTATAACTAATATTAAACACTGATCTTGTGGTGTTGGCTGTTTGTTGAGGGCCATTTGGTTGATGGGAGTGTGTGGGTTTGGCGTATTTGTTAGGGCCATTTGGTGAATGTTTTCCGGCTTAGGAATAGGGACTGTTTGTCCATAAGGGTTATATGCCGGTTGAGGCACTGTCATTTGATAGGAGGCATACACAGAATTTTGTTGTAGCTTCTCCATATCTAGTGCCTTTTGGGTTAGGCTATCCAATGTGTCTTTTCCCAGAGTTAGGAGATACTGGCAGAGGTGGGGGTTAGTAACCCCACTTCGCAGGGCATTTTTCGCGAAGTCTTGTAGTTGGGCCTTTACGGTCGGTGCTGCCATCGCACCGTATTTAGTGGTGGCCGCTTCTTCACATAAAGACAATTGTTGTTTGATCCTGGTGATGTAGGCCGTGAGCGGCTCTAAGGGGAACTGGCGTAATTGAATTAATTTATTGACCAGTTCTTGATATGTTTCTCTAGGAAGATAGGTCCTGTTTAGGAGGTTTTCTGCCTCCTCAAAAGTGGCAGGTTGGGAGGAGGCAATTAATTGATAGGCCTCTCCCCGAAGCCTAGTTGGATAAATTTGAATGAAGGCGGCCTTTTCTTGTTCTGTCAGGCACTGTAGTAACCGACGGCAACAGCCTAGGAACATTTGTAGTTCCGTAGCCATCGTCGGGTTTTGGCCGCCAGAGAAAAGAGGGACTAGTTGAGCCGTTAATTTGGCGACTTTAATATATACGTCGGCCATGACTCCTGGATGCGGTTTCAGAATTTCGGGTTTGATTAGACGACTGTCTTGAAAGGTCACTTCCTGTGATTTTGGCCCCTGGTTTTAAGCGTCCTTTACGGCTTGTTGTAGACGGTGGGGATCCGGGTTCGTCTACCGGTCGAGGTGCCCCCACTCGTCGCTGTCTTGTTCGACAGATGACCGTGGACTACGATTTGCAGGACTGGGTTAAGAGGTATAATACGGTAGCCATTTGTTTGGACGAGTATTATTGTTAGACTCGTCAGAGCTACTAGGTGATTTTGGATATAGAGGAAGCCCCACAGATATTGTGTTTTTTCGGAATGTAAAAGAGCGCGGAAGACGGTCTCGTGAGACTCATAAAGCATTTATTCCTTTATACTTAATGAGACCACAATCTGGGACCGGCCTAGAATACAAATAGATTTCCTCAGAATTACTTTTTGTCTCAGGTCTTGATTGGTCTTGAAGCCGTTGAGGTTGTTTTCCCTCAACCGGTCGAATATGCGGCGTAGCTTGGAAATATGGTCCTCAATATGTACTTTGGACTTTTGTACGGTGTATTTATCAGAATAAGAGCAATATTTAAATAGGTAATTTAAATTGGATTTTTTAAGTGACATTTATGGCATCAGTTGCATCTCGCTGAAATCGAGGAGATTGAGCCAAATTGTGGTAAACATACCAAGTACATTTTTGAATTTTGTAGGGACATAGTGCATGTTTAGACGGTTCGCTTTGTCTCTCCTTTTGGGGCGCCCCAAAGCGAAAATTTGTTAAGACGGTTCGCTTTGAGTCCAGTCGCTTTTAAGACAGCTGGAACAAACGGAATGAGAACTTCATAGGGCTGGACAAAAAGAGCAATATTTCTTTTTAACTTTTTTTTAACTAAAAAAATTTTTACAACAATAGCAAAAATAAACTTGGAGAGCATTTAGATTTTTTATAAGAACAACATTAGTATTAGAAGGAGGTTAGCAGCAAGAGTTGGTTGGCTCCAAGGATTTCCAGTTAAATAAATATCTTCTATTCTTGAATAAAGAAAAATTATAACATCCAATTGAAACAAAAATATTTTACTGACTGACAATGGGCGCATCCAGCGCACTCAACAGCTGAGAAGCGGCTAAGTGCTGAGCTCGTTGGATGGCTGGCTGAACTAAGCAGCTTAGCTCAGCGGCTGGCAAATTTCCCAGCCTAAAAATTTTATGCTGAGTAGCTCAGCGGTAGTTAATTGATGTTATTTAAAATAAAAAAAAATTAGCTGTCAAAATAAATTTTAACTCAGCTGTCCCATCCAGCCGGCACATATCGCTGAGTTACTTTTTACGCTGTGCGGTTCAGCTAAGCGGCTTTTTCGCTGAGTGTGCTGGATGCGCCCAATTAGTTAAATTTAAAAAGCAATGCTAATGTAATAACAAAACTCGAGAATACACTGTCAATATATAAAGAAAGCGAATATGTATGTCTTCATAACAGTTTTGTAGAGAATCGTATGCTCTATAAAAAAGCCTTATTATAACGATTTCGCTAAATTCAATAGCTTATACGCAATCAAAATCCATTTCTAAAAAAATTATCACACTTTCTACCAAAGATGTCAAAATATTTTCATAAAAATGAAGATTTTATTATTTTGTTTTGACTATTTTTTTATTGAATTTTCTTATAATAACTGTTAAATTAATTTTTTAATTTAACATTTTGCTTCAGCTCAGCTGTTTTAATAAATATTTCCACAGACCTTTTATTTTAACAATTGTTTACTTTTATTTTAACAATTGCTTTTTTGGCCAACCCTAGAGAACATAAGTTAAAAGATTCTCCTTCCTCATTAAAATACATCTGCTCATTACGGCGACTGAAACAAAAATAAAATGGAACACTAAAGTGATACAAAATGGAATTAGAACAAACAGCTGATCAGAAAAGGCGACCGTGAGTCGGGTTCTAAAACAGGACTCACTTCCCACCACCCCGAACCCTCCCCGCGTCCAGAAATTTCATAAGTAAGGCGCCTCAAAGCGACCCGTGTAAACAGGCACATAGTCCTACTACTCTCATAATTTTTGACTGCAAGAAACGACTTTGATTTAAAAACAAGGTCGGCTTGTAGTAAAAGAAGAAAAAATTATTAATTAAATTTTTCAAAGACATATATGTTGGTTTGTGTTTTTCACAAACGTATATAAAAATATTAGCATATCTAAACCTGTTTCATATAAATAATTGAACGGAGAAACAGTGCTTAAAGGTGTGTGTTTTAAAAATGAAACGTTAAAAGTAAATAACTAGTTAACTAGATAATAGTTTTGTTGTAGTTGTATGTTGATTATAACTATATTTCGCATAATTAATATAATCTAAGATTTGAATTAAAAAATAAAATGGAAAAATTTTTATTTTAATTATTATTTAGTACTAATAATTAGGCTATATGTTTTCTGTAAATATTGCAAAAACATAAGCTTATCTGAAGTAAATTGTTAAACATAAATTATTCATGTCTATTATGCATGAAATGAGATTAAATTTTTTTTGTCTATCTTCTATTTATTGTTTTTTTTTTTTTTATTTCTTCTCAAATGGATTGAAATGAGTTTAATTACTATTATTATTCAAAGTTGGTCCTATTAGAAATATCCTATAATAATAGGATCGATTAAACTTGTCCGAGTCCGGAATGATTTTTGATATTTCTTTTATACATATTTTATTTTAAGGTATTATCCGCAATGATATATACCTACATATTTTCATTTTAATTTTGTAAAACAAAATGTAAATAATTATGTTCAATTATCATTTATAATTTGCACTTGGATATTTTTACATTAATATTTTGAATTCTTTTCTTTTGTTGGGTTGTCAATCCATTTAGAAGAACTACGAATAAGTTAATTATAAAAAAGGAATTTCTTCATTAACCTACACTCATTTATGTACTAACTATGAATCGAATTATGTTTCTATTTTCTTTAGTTATGTGGGTATAATAGGATTTAAAATAATATTGATAATAAACTACAATAAGAATTTTTTTGGAACGAAGTTCCTTAACGCGGCTTGCGGGTAGAGTGAATTGGGAGAAATCGTCACGTAACAAAATGCGATATTTTGTGTATGTATGCGTGCGAGTATCGATCCCAGTAGGCAATTTGTGAATTTATTAAATCAGAATGCAGTGTTTTTCTTTAGAAATTGGAATCAATTTGCACCGATACCTATAGGAAGAAATGATGATGCAAAGTGTCATGCATGACGAACGTGCACACTTTTTGCATTGGTCATTATCGAGGATAGATGCTTATGCTTTCTTGTCTGTCTGTTTGTCCGGTACAAATCTTGCAATCGATTTTTTGAATACTTCTGGTTACCCGATCACCCTGAAATTTTGCACACAGCTTCAGCTCCGATGACAATACACTATGGTATACCAATTATACCGTCAGATTCATGGCCGTGGTCTCAAGAGGACGGATTACTGTTTTCTTCAAGGAACAAATTTTGCAATCGATTTTACAAATACTTCCGGGTATCCTATCATGCTGAAATTTTGCACACAGCTTTAGCTCCCATAACAATGCAATATAGTATATACCTTTAGATCCATGGAGACCGCTCAGGAGGGCGGATTGAAATATTCTTCACAACCCCTTCGACATGGGTATCCAATGAAAGGATATGATAAGTAGAACACCATAAGCAATATAGTATACTCAATTTATCGTTTGGTCCATGGCAGCCTTCTCAAGAGGGCGGATTACCATTTTTTTCACAACCCCTTCGAGATGGGTATCAAATCAAAGAGTACGATAAGTAGCACACCATAAGCAATATAGAATATTCAACATATCGTTTGGTCCATGGCGGTCATCTCAAGAGGGCGGATTACCATTATCTTCCCAACCAACTTGAGATGGGTATCAAATGAAAGGGCATTATAAGTAGAATGCCATAGGCTATGTCTTTATATTCATGGCGGCCATCTCAAGAGGGCGGGTTACCATTTTCTGCACAACACCCAGACATGGGTATCAAAATAAAAGGCTATGAAAAGTAGAACTTCATAAGCAATATAGTATACTCAATCTATCATTTGGTCAATAGTGGCCATCTTAAGAGGGCGGATTACCATTTTCTTCACAACCCCTTTGAGATGGGTATCAAATGAAAGAGTATGATAAGTAGAACACCATAACCAATATAGTATACTCAATATATCGTTTGGTCCATGGCGGTTATCTCAAGAGGGCGGATTACCATTTTCTTCACAGTGCCCTCGACATGGGTATCAAATGAAAGAGTATGATAAGTGGAACACCATAAGCAATATAGTATACTCAATTTATCATTTGGGCCATGGAGCCATCTCAAGAGGGCGGATTACCATCTTCATCACAACCCCTTCGAGATGGGTATCAAATGAAAGAGTATGATAAGTAGAACACCATAAGCAATATAGAATATTCAATATATCGTTTGGTCCATGGCGGTCATCTCAAGAGGGCGGATTACCATTTTCTTCACAACCCCAGGACATGGGTATCAAAGGAAAGGGCATTATAAGTAGAATGCAGTAGGCTATGTCTTTATATTCATGGCGGTCATCTCAAGAGGGCGGATTACTATTTTCTTCACAACACCCGAGACATGGGTATCAAATGAAAGGGTATGATAAGTGGGACACCATAAGGAACATAGTGTACTCAATATATCGTTTGGTCCATGGCGGCCACCACAAGAGGGCGGGTTACCATTTCCTTCACAGTTCCCTCGACATGGGTATCAAATGAAAGAGTATGATAAGTGAAACACCATAAGCAATATAGTATACTCAATTTATCATTTGGTCCATGGCGGCCATCTCAAGAGGGCGGATTACCATTTTCTTCACAACCTCTTCGAGATGGGTATCAAATGAAAGAGTATGATAAGTAGAACACCATAAGCAATATAGTATATTCAATATATCGTTTGGTCCATGGCGGTCATCTCAAGAGGGCGGATTACCATTTTCTTCACCACTCCCTCGACATGGGTATCAAATGAAAGGGCATTATAAGTAGAATGCAGTAGGCTATGTCTTTATATTCATGACGGCCATCTCAAGAGGGCGGATTACTATTTTCTTCACAACACCCGAGACATGGCTATCAAATGAAAGGGTATGATAAGTGGAATACCTTAAGCAATATAGCATACTCAATATATCATTTGGTCCATGGCGGCCATCTCAAGAGGGCGGATTACCATTTTCTTCACAGCCCCCTCGGCATGGGTATCAAATGAAAGGGCATTATAAGTAAAATGCAGTAGGCTATGTCTTTATCTTCATGGCGGTCATCTCAAGAGGGCGGATTACTATTTTCTTCACAACACCCGAGACATGGGTATCAAATAAAAGTGTATGATAAGTGGGACACCATAAGGAATATAGTGTACTCAATATATCGTTTGGTCCATGGCGGCCATTTCAAGAGGGCGGATTACCATTTTCTTCACAGTTCCCTCGACATGGGTATCAAATGAAAGAGTATGATAAGTGAAACACCATAAGCAATATAGCATACTCAATATATCATTTGGTCCATGGCGGCCATCTCAAGAGGGCGGATTACCATTTTCTTCACAACCCCCTCGGCATGGGTATCAAATGAAAGGGCATTATAAGTAAAATGCAGTAGGCTATGTCTTTATCTTCATGGCGGTCATCTCAAGAGGGCGGATTACCATTTTCTTCACCACTCCCTCGACATGGGTATCAAATGAAAGGGCATTATAAGTAGAATACAGTAGGCTATGTCTTTATATTCATGGCGGCCATCTCAAGAGGGCGGATTACCATTTTCTTCACAGTTCCCTCGACATGGGTATCAAATGAAAGGGTATGATAAGTGGAAGACCACCTTTAATTGCGGCTTGCGCTATGAGCATACATAAATCGCAGGGTGGAACTTTCAGTGAAATTGTTTACGAGTACAGCAAAGATCATTCCCAAGAACTTGTATACGTTGCGTTATCTCGTGCAACAAATATAGAAAATTTATATATTGTAACACCTCAAGATGATCCAACGAAATTTAAGTTTTATCATAATCGAAAGCAAGCTAGATCAACAGAGAAATTGCTGCAAGAATTTCAAAGATTATCTTTAAACACATTGCAGACCAGAACGCAAATGGTTTTGGATATGATTTGTAACAAAATAGGTCTTTCAGTATTAACTTTTAATTGCCAAAGTTTAAAAAATCATATTTTAGATTTCATTGATCCAGTTACTGAAAATTGTAATATTCTATTACTTACTGAAACAATTGCATTTCTCATTATAAACGAGACAATATGTATTCATGCAAGTGGGGTCGCAATATACCAAAACTATAAAGATAGTGTCAACATTTGCCAACCAAATATGGAAATTATTTTGTCAAACATGAGTGCATTGAGTACTAGACATTCATCAGTTGGAGACATTTGTTCAGTGATTTGTAAAATAAGAAACGATCATGAAATAGTTATTGTAGCTGTTTATATATCACCAAATCAAAAGATTGAGGATATTACATTATTTATTCATCGATCCCTGTTAAAATATACTGAGAGAGAATCTAAACTACTATGTCATAAGCTTCCACTAATATTAGCTGGAGACTTTAATATTAACTTCAATGAAAAAGACAAATTTAAAATCTTCACATCCTTTTTATCTGACACATTTAATTTGAGTATGAATAACGATCCAGCACAGTACACAACGAAATACTGTACTACAGTTGATGCCGTTTTTTCAAGATTCTTGGACAAAATTGATTCTGAAGTATATGCATCTTATTATAGTTATCATAAGCCAATAATTTCTATATTACAATTGGTGATAAAATTTGAAATTTTTTTTTTGGAAAGTTTTGGAATGTTAATATTATAATGAATATTTTCCTAAAATATTAAATTAAATTTTTGATTTGATTCGATCCTTTACATTATTTGCTTGAAAAATGGTATAAAGTAAAAATAAATAAAATATTCAGATTTTATTTGGAGTTACATTCGCAGTTGTAGAAAAATCGTAAGGAACTTCGTTCCTGACGAGGGTCCCATGACCGCACCTGATTTTTTTTTATTTTTTTAAAAGAAAATTTAAGTTTTCTACATACAATAAACGTAGCAAACATGTTGACTGCGTCCAACATTTGTAGGAACTGAATTGATGCAGTCCTTGATGATATCTTGTTCACGCACAGGAATGTTCCTTCGTCGAATGGGCGGATGGTCCGTCGGAATGTCGTTGGGCCTTGATAATGTAGTGTAGCGTGGAGTAGTTTGGTCGCCTGCTGGGATTTGCTGTTCCCTCGATGGGGGAGTCTCTAAATAGTTGTTGTCGCCTTGTTTGTCCTTATTTGACCTTGTCCTGGGCAGGGATGAAGCCCACTAAAAGTCCCGCGATGCTATACAATGGGGGGTGAGCGCGTGCTCGCCTGGAGCAGAGGCACCGTGGTTGTACACCCCCGAACGAAGATTCGTTGGAGGATCTGGGATTTTTTATGCGCTGTAGTGGCAGACGCTAACACTGCCCCCAAGTCAGGCTCAGCCTTGGGTTGGAGGTCAAGGAGCCTAGACCAGCAGTATTAACGTTTTTACTATTTGCGCACCCAGATCCTACCGGCTGCGCCAATTGTTATGTAAAAATATCTCACAGTGACGGTTATATGAAAATGACTCACCAATTGTTATATTATTATTAATTTTAATTTGTTATTTTATTTAAAATAAATACTTCTTTTGTCATTTATATTTTTGTGAAACGTACTTTATTTTAACTATTTTTATTAGGATAAAAAAAAACTAATTGTATATTATTGCATGGATATATAATATATAATTTTTAACACAATTCTTTTTCCATTTCTATTTTTGCGAAACGCACTTTATTTTAACTATTTTTATTAGGAAAAAAATAACTAATTGTATATTATTGCATAGATATATAATATATAATTTTCTTTTAACACAATTCTTTTTCAATTAATTATTTTGCGAAACGCACTTTATTTTAACTTATTTTAACATCGAAACACGACCGAATAACTCAAAAATTCGTTAATCAAAGGAAACTCTTTCGACGCGCCCGCCGCGCTTGGCCGTTAAAACAACACTCAACTAAATTAAATTTTCACCCGCCGGTGGTGGTGGCCAGGAAAATTGTCCACCTCTGGGGAACGCGCCCTTGAACTTTTAGTTCCCACCTGCGCAACCTGCTTATCGCGCGCTTCTCACGCGGCGCATTGCAAGTTGCGCTTAATTATTGTTGGGTGGGTCAAATTACTTTCCCCCGTGTATTTCAAAGTCAAGATCACTGTTTTTCTTATTTTCTAATCGCCAGAAAAGCTTGGGAATGGTGCAAGGGTAATTGCGCACCTTGCAAATCTCACAAAATGCGCGCGGATCAGGTTACGTCTGGAAATGTTACATTTTCCGTTGGAGTGGATTTTTGTACGTTGAAGATTTGTCCGTTAAGGAATTTTGTACATTTGAAAATGGAAATTAGATAATAATTTTCCGTTTAGGATTTGCTGTTCACAGGGAACTCATATTGCATCAAATTCATTGCGAATTTGATGTAAAAGGCTCCCTGTATGAAGGGGTATGAGAATTTGTCTAAGGATCTCGTTTTTCACCGAGACCCTTAGAAATTCTGTATGTAACATATATGTATATATATATATATATATATATATATATATATATATATATATATATATATATATATATATATATATATATAGTTTCCCTTCTAACGCAGAAGGCGCACTTCCCAGCAGGGCTGAGAAATATTTACCACTGCCGTGGCTCAGCTGAGACATGCAAACATAAAAGATTAAGTACCAATAAAAATTGCATGCGAAACACATAAACAGTCATGAGACAACAAATAGACTCCTTTTAAGCAGGTCTTTGTTAGTGCTCACGCTAAAAACATTAATATTTTTATTTACATTAATGAACATGCGATTAACAGGGTCAAATCGGCCATAATTGGTGTTAGAGGAGTTGATGTGTAAGAGCGGTGGTCCTCTCAGATTGTATCGGCTCTCTCTACACGACGCACGGCGCCTTAGAAAACCTGAGTCGACACGTCCATTAAGAAGCTGGTGAACGAAAACAACATCGGCCACCTCACGAGGCTTGTGGAGAGTGTTTAAGTTGAGTAACTTAAGTCGGTATTCATATGGTGGAAGAATTAAAGGGTCTTCCCAAGGAAGGTGATTCAATGCGAATCGAACGAACCTACGTTGAACCGACTCAATTTTTCCAACATGCGAAGAATAGTGAGGAAACCAAACCTGGGACGCATATTCAAGTAAAGGTCTGACAAGCGAAATGTAGAGGTGTTTAGTGATCAGGGTGCTGTTAAATTCTTTGGACCACCTTTTTTATAAAACCCAAGACTAAGCTGCTCTTGGAAGAAATATAGCTGATATGAGTAGAGAAGTCTAGCTTGGTGTCAAATCTAATCCCGAGATCTTTGACAAAATTAACACGGGGGACACCCTCACCAGAAAATGAGTAGTTATAAATTATAGGATCACGTCGCCTACAAAAAGTCATGACTTCGCATTTACTAATATTAAGAACCAGGTTGTTGTTAGCGCACCAAGAGAAAAAGGTGTCGAGGTCGACCTGCAAAAGTTTGCAGTCCTCCATACTCTTTACGTGACGGTACAATTTGATGTCATCAGCATAAATCAGGATTCTGCAGTGTCTTAGCAAGGTAACAATATCAGCAATAGAAAGAATAAAGAGGATAGGGCCAAGATGACTGCCTTGAGGGACACCGGATGACGCCTCAATGGTCGCGGATTTGGATCCACGGAAAAGGACTTGGTAGGTCCTGTCAGCTAAGTAGGACTGGAACCATAATAGAAGGGCTACAGGGAAACCTAACTTTTTAGTTTGAAAAGTATAATGGAGTGGGAAAGCTTGTCAAATGCCTTATTGAAATCAGTGTAAACACAATCAGTTTGGCAACCGGAAACGAAACCTTCAACAGCATGGGAAGTGAATTCAAGGAGATTGGTGGTAGTGGAACGAGCTGGAAGAAAACCATGTTGGTTTGTAGAAATAAGTTTTTTGCAGATGGGCACGATTGCAGAATAAATGATTGACTCAAAAAGTTTTGGTATGACAGACAGCTTGGCAATTGGTCTGTAATTCGATATTTCGTTCTTGCTACCACTTTTGTGAATAGGAATTATGAACGAATTCTTCCAAAGAGTAGGGAAATACCCTTTATCTAAGGATTTTTTAAAAAGGGTTTTAAGTGGAGACTGGAGAACCTCCACACAGGATTTAAGGAGAGCAGGAGGGATACCGTCAGGGCCGGAAGTGAAATCGTATGGGAGTTCATCAATATGTTTCGTGATATCGTCAATGGAAATTGAGAGAGATAAACTAGTAGCCTCTCGGTGTGGAGTTATATGACGAAAATTATTGTCATTAGGCTGAAAGTTAGAAGGGGTGAAAGATTGATGGAAGAATGAAGCAAACATGTTGCAAATCGAGGAAGATTCACTACTTGACCAGTTAGTGTGCTGCATAGTTTTTGGGTAGTTATCAGCTTTTTTCTTGTAGTTGACAAATTTGAAGAAGTTTCTAGGATCAGTATAAACCTGGTCCCTCATGCTGCTGAGATATTCGCCATACAGAGCAGAAGAGAGTAAACGAAATCTGTTATAGCAATCAGTAAATGTAATAAGACTCGGAGAATCCTTCCTTTTTAAATAGGTCTTCCAGAGTCTATTTTTCTGATTCCTTAAATGCTTCAGCTCATTATTGTACCACGGTGGAGTAGAACTGCGCAATTTTTGGGGCTCAAAAGGTACACATGAAGCAATAGCTTCATATAGTACGGTATAAAACCGTGCCACATCGACATCCAACTCATTTGCGGAAAGTAAGCTGTTGAAATCAATCAAGGCAAGCTTAGATGAGAGTTCATTAAAGTTAGCCTTCTTAAAGTTGAAGGAATGGGCTACCGCCTCCGGACAAGGATTGTTCTTTGAGTTGAAGCAGTAAATGAGCGAGAGAGGAGGGTGGTAATTGTCAACGGACGTCATGACTATTGGACTGGGTTCAACAATCATGTTTCCTGAGTCAGTAAAGAATACAAGATCCAACTGTCTCCCTAACACATTAGTGTTATATGTCAAATTTCTTTATATTCCATTTTACTATATTCAATCTTTTACACTTACACCACAAAAATTTGTTTATAATTCGTTTTTAATAATTCAACAATTTAAATTCAAAACACCACACAAATTTGTCATATATTTTGTTTTTAATAACTTAACAATTTGAATTACTATGTTACCTGTCTTATGAATACACTAGGTATATTCAAAATAGAAATTAACTCTCCTTGTTATATAATAATTTTTCAATATTCCAATTTGTTATATTCAATGGTTTACACCACAAAAATTTGTTTATAATTTGTTTTTAATAATTCAACAGTTTAAATTTAAAACACCACACAAATTATTAAAATTTCTTCAAGGAAAATAAACTACATAAAAATGTTACACTTTAAAAATTACGAGCAAAGAAAAATGCCCGCCTGTTACTAGTTAACTTAAAACTCTTCTTTTAAAATTAAAAAATAAGGGCTACTATTTAAATTACTATGTTGTTATATGATAATTTTCCGATATTCCAATTTGTTATACAATGTTTTACACCACACAAATTAGTTTATAATTCGTTTTTAATAATTCAACAATTTAAATTTAAAACACCACACAAATTATTAAAATTTCTTCAAGGAAAATAAACTACATAAAAATGTTACACTTTAAAAATTACGAGCAAAGAAAAATGCCCGCCTGTTACTAGTTAACTTAAAACTCTTCTTTTAAAATTGAAAGATAACGACAACGCCCGCCGAATTGAGCTAGTACGTAATACAATAATTAACTGAAAGCGCCCGCTCGCGCTCGTGGTTTAGACAACACTTCATTACTTAAAATTTTCACCCGCCGGTGGTGGCATGGAAAATTGTCCACCGGCTGGGAAAATCTCGCCCTTGAATTCGTTCCCACCTGCGCAACTTGCTTACCGCGCGTTTCTCACGCGGCGCATTGCAAGTTGCGCTTAATTATTGTTGGGTGGGTCAAATTACTTTCAAGAAAGTCAAAGTCAAGATCACTGTTTGCCAGAAAAGCTTGGGAAGGGTGCAAAGGTAATTGCGCACCTTGCAAATCTCACAAAATGCGCGCGGATCAGGTTACGTCTGGAAATGTTACATTTTCCGTTGGAGTGGATTTTTGTACGTTGAAGACTTGTCCGTTAAGGAATTTTGTACATTTGAAAATGGAAACAAGATCATAATTTTCCGTTTAGGATTTGTTGTTCGCAGGGAGCTCATATTGCATCAAACTCATTAACTGCGAATTTGATGTAAAAGGCTCCCTGTATGAAAGTATATGGGAGTTTGTCTAAGGGCTCCGTTTTTCACCGAGAGAGACCCTTACAAATTCTGTATGTAACATTCCTTCCCCCCTGGAATAAGAGAATCGCTACGAAACGTAGTAAGTAGAGCGATTCTCTGTTTGGATAGTTTGTGGTGAAGGTTTTGGGCTCGTCTCGCGAACTAGGGGGAGTTTATTGGATTGACGTAGCGCAGGTGAGATTTTTCTGGCGATCTCTTCAACCCTTTTGTATGAAGGTGGGTTGGTAGAGTGAGGCGTAGTGACGCATTATAAGGAGGCGTGGTGAATGGCGGTATGGCGGCCCGATTTACCCTATGGGTATTGGGGTTCCAGGCCCTGGTTGTACTAATTGTATGGAAGAGGCCCTTGGTAATGTGTGGGATCTACTTAGAGGCCGCACCGCGTATCGTCACCTGTGAATAACTTTATGGTATTATTGGAGGTTATCGATGGTACTCCAAGGTTGATGGTGCTAAAGTTAGTTTCTTTTATTACCGGAAAGTAGGGTAGGACTTAAATGGTGGCGTAGAGTTACGTTTTATTTTCGTAAAACGGTTTCAAGCGATTATTATGGACGGTGACCAATCTCCTATTTATTTTGATGGTAGTGTTTACAGCGCTTGGGACTGACACTACTGTATAGGGCCCGACCCAGATTTGGGATAATTTATGCTTCCGAGCTTCGTTACGTAGGAGGACTTTGTCCCCTACGTGGAGTGTGAGTGGGCGTACGTTCCCATCATAATATGCCTTGGAGCGGTTCTTGCTGGCAAGTAGGTTCTTGCGGGCTAGGGCATAGGACTTTTGCAACTTATATCGGAGTTGATGGTAATAACTCTCGTGGTTGTAAAGTGGCTCCGGGTTGCGTTTAAGGTTGGACGGGACGTCGGCAATGAAACCATATAGGCAGTCCATGGGGGTAAGTTTGGTCCCCTCGTGTACGCTATTATTGTACACGAACGCTGCCGTGCGCAGAAACTGGTCCCAATTGTTTGGGCTCTCATCTACTATGGTACGTAGGTACTCGATCAGAGGTCTATGAGCTCGTTCTAGCGCGCCATTGGTTTGTGGGTGGTAGGCTGAGGTCTGAAGTTTTTTAACTTTTAAGAGCCTACACACGCCCTTGAAGAGGTCACTCAGGAAATTTGATCCCTGGTCGGTGACTATTTGTTTGGGTATGCGATAGCGCGTGACGATTTCGTCGAAGAAAATTTGTGCTATCGTTTGGGCTTCCCCATTGGGAATGGCATACCAGTCGACGAATTTTGTCAGGTTATCCTGGAAGGTTAGGATGTATTTATTTCCGGAGTGGGTTTCTTCCAGGGGACCTACTACGTCTAAATAGACTTTTTCGAAGGGCTTTTCTGCTATGTCTGTAATAACCATGGGCATTCGGAATTGTCTAGAGGCCTTCAAGGTTTGACATTTCTTGCACCTTCTTATGTAGCGAGTGATATCGCGGAACATGTGTCTCCACCAATATTTCCGACGTACTCGATTATATGTCTTAACGACTCCCTGGTGTCCGCCGAAAGGGGAGTCGTGGTAGTCTTTCAGTATTGTAGCGATTTCTTCGGGACTTGTAATCACTTCAACTTTCCTTCGTAACTCGCTGGAGCTATCTTTGGAGGCTTCGACGGGTTGGGGAATTTCCGTTTCCAAGTCTATTTCTTTAGGCCCTTCGTCGATATTGGGGGCTTCTGCAGTTGGAACGAGTTCGTCTTTTTCCTCATCCTGCATTTTTTGTGCCTGAGCCCTAGTGACCGCGTTGCATTGTTTCGGTCGTTCACTAGGAGGCAATGTATTCCCGTTTCTCTCGGGTGATATAGTTAGGGGTTCACCGGGTTGGTGAATTAGAGCTTCCACCGTGAAGGTATTGGGCTCTTCTGCTCTTTGGGGAATCCGGCTGAGAGCATCAGCATTCGTATTGTATTTACCCGG
The DNA here is from genome assembly GCA_949987705.1 of Thereva unica. Lineage (NCBI taxonomy): Eukaryota > Metazoa > Arthropoda > Insecta > Diptera > Therevidae > Thereva > Thereva unica. The sequence goes on along the minus strand of OX465281.1, from coordinate 73,483,073 downwards.
TTTATACTCAATTTGGTAATCGTATTCGGACAGTTTATGGTGAAACCTAACGAGTCGAGTTGTGGGGTCCTTGACGTTGAAGACTCCCTTGAGAGGTTTATGATCTGTATAGACCGTAAACTTTCGACCCATCAAATAACACCTGAAGTTTTTAACAGCCCATGCTATGGCTAGCAGCTCCTTTTCGACGGTGGAGTAATTGCGCTCCGCCTTGTTTAGGGTGCGACTTGCATAAGCTATGGGCTGGTCTTGGCCTACGATTCCTTGAGAGAGCACTGCTCCGAGTGCCTCACTGCTGGCGTCCGTTGTTAGATTGAACGGTTTTTCGAAATCAGGGTATATCAGCAGTGGTGGGGAGACTAAAGAACGCTTCACTGTTTGAAAAGCTTCCTCGCATTTTGTCGTCCATGAAAATTTCACGCCCTTTCTTAGCAAATTGGTTAGGGGGCGTACGATCTTAGAAAATTTTGGGATGAATTTTCTATAGTAGTTGGCAAGGCCCAAGAAGGACTGGACTTGCCTGACGGTTCGTGGCGCCGGGAAGTTTTGGACACACTCCGTTTTTCTGGGGTCTGGTAGGGCTCCCTTTTCAGAACATACATGACCCAGATAGACTACTTCCTTTTTCAAAAATTGGCATTTCTCCGGTTGCAATTTGAGGTTGTTTTCCCTCAACCGGTCGAATATGCGTCGTAGCTTGGAATTATGGTCCTCAAGGTTCTTACCATAGATGACTATGTCATCTAGGTAGACGAAGCATTCGAGGCCTTGTAGACCAGTAAGGACATAATTCATTAGTCGCTGAAACGTAGCCGGGGCACCTTTTAACCCGAACGGCATACGTTTGAACTCATAATGGCCGTAGTTCGTGCTAAAGGCCGTCTTGGGGCGATCCTGTGGTTCCACTAGTACCTGGTGGTAACCACTGGCCAAGTCGAGGGTAGAGAAGTATCTCGAGTGACCGAGCTGGTCTAGGATGTCCTCGATTCTTGGTAAGGGATACGCATCACCTATTGTCTTTTCATTAATTTTGCGGAAATCCACAACTACGCGCCATTTTTTCTCACCGTCGGGGCCCGGTTTTTTCGGTACCACTAGTAGGGGTGAGTTCCACGGACTTTTACTGGGTTGGACAATATCGTTGTCCAACATTTCTTCTAATTGGTCGTTGATGACTTGTCTCTGAGTTTCCGGTAGTCTATACATTTTTTGGTTAATAAATTGGTCGTAGACCATGGGGATCTCATGTCGTAGAGCTTCCGTGTAGGTTAGGTTGTCCCCTTTTAAATGGAATATGTCGGCATATTCGTAACAAAGATCCCGTATGGACCGCTTCTCGTCGGCCGTTAGAGGGTGGTCGAGGCTGAGTTCCTCGTCTAGCTGTTTGAAGCGCGTTTCACGCTCAGGGTCCGGATCCTCATGGTCCGGGAATATGTATCGTAGATGACGGATGGAATCGATTTCCTTTTCATTCGTTCCCAACTTCACTTTTGCCCTTTTTCCCTGGGGTATACCTTGCGGGATTGCACCATTATTGGGTATACTTTGGAGTCTTGCGTTAGATGACGATGGGGTACTGGCGTTCCTGAGACCGTCTGGTTCAGAGCCTGTAAGATACTCACATACGTCATTAGCATTCGTTGGAGACTTAGGGTTGTTGTTAGAGGCTAGGTGAATAGTCGTGTAGTCTTTGATTGGGACGAGCGTAAGGGATAGGCTCGTCAGGACTACTGGTTGGGTGTTAACGTTGATGAGACCAACATACACTGTTTTTGTTCCAGTTGGCAAGAGGGAATTGGCGAGGAATACTCCTTCGCTCGGCTCGTAAGATTCACAGAGCATTTCCTCCTCTAACCTTAGGGGAATGGGGACCACCATTTGAGACCGGCTTGGTAGGCGAATGGATTTCTCCAATGCCACGTTATATTTGCCTGAATTGGCCTCATAGTCGTTGGAGTTGTTTTCCAACCTTGAACCATCTAGAGATAGGCAGCTGGTATTCCTCTCTGAGGCTACCTGGGAGACACCACCGGGGTTTATCTCGGCTACTACGAGTTGAGATTCCCTAGTTTGGGTTTGCTCCTGCTGCTCTCTAGTGTTTGACTTGGCGGATCCATTGCGTAATGGAATTGCAATTTCTACTGGGTTGATTTCCGTGCGAGGAAATCGCAGTGTTTGGTTTGGGCCTTCGACGTTACAGTTTTTGGAAAGAAAGTCGTTTCCTAACAGACCATCGTTAGGGATTTCTTGTGTGTTTTTCACAATTTGGAATGTGCATGGGAGGGGGGTGTTTAGAATGATATTCCCCTGACAGCTCCCTAATGTTTTTCCTTGGCCGTATGGCGTTTGTAGTGTGCATTTTTTAGTGGGATCTGGTAGGTTAGGGTCCTTTAGTTTTTTATGTTTTAGTATACTGACCTCAGCGCTGGTGTCCACTGCCAGGTCGGCTTTGCCGTTAAGGCTTATATCTAGAGGAAGAGTGACGAGTGGAACACTTGGTTCGGGTGCATGAGGCCCCCCTTTGGTAATATTTTGAGGACTTATTGTCGGGCCGGGGTTTCTTGGTCCGACTGCGGGGAGTTTCCCGCTTGTTGTGATTCCCAGCGCTGTCTTTGGTGACAGTCATCCACCGTGTGGCCACGTCTGTGGCAGAAATCACATCTACATCTAATATTAAACACTGACCTTGTGTTATTGGTTGCCTGTTGACGGTCATTGGGTTGGTTGGTTCCATTATTCATGGGTCGGTTGTTTGGTTGTCTATTATTATTCTGGTTAGGGGGTTGTTGGTCGGAATAACGATAATTTCCCATAGGTTGTGACCGCGGGTCTGAGTAACGGTTGTTACCTTGGTACTGAGACCGCTGGTTGGGGTAACGATTGTTATTGTTATTATTATATGTAGGCCCCTGGTTCTGGTAGCGATTATTACCATTATTGTATGAAGTCCCCTGGTTTCGGTAACGATTATTATTGTTATTATATGAGGACCTTGGAGGCTCAACTGGTTGGGGGCAGTCCCTCGCGTCGTGCGAGTTGGACCGGCAAATTATGCAGAAGGGCGTGTTTTTACGTTTTAAACAGTCTGCATAAGTATGCCCTCTGTTTCTGCAATAGCTACAGGTGATGTTTAAGGGTTTATTTTCATTTTTTGGAACGGGGTTTAAAGTTGTTACTTGGTTGGCGCTTTGTAGTGGCGCCGGCGGTATTGTTTGTATTGTGTTTGTTTGGTTTGTGGGTGGGGCGTATGTTGTGTACATTACCTGTGGGCTTATCGGGCTTTGAAGTGTTGTTTGCGGCATGGTCGGTGCGGGCGGGGCGGTGTACTGAGTGTGTTGGTTCGGCGTATTTGTTATGGTCATTTGGTAAATGTTTTCCGACTTAGGGATAGGGACTGTTTGTCCATAAGGGTTGTATGCCGGTTGAGGTACTGTCATTTGATAGGAGGCATACACAGAATTTTGTTGTAGCTTCTCCATATCTAGTGCCTTTTGGGTTAGGCTGTCAAGTGTATCCTCTCCCAGAGTTAGTAGGTACTGGCAGAGGTGGGGGTTGGTAACCCCACTCCGCAGGGCATTTTTTGCGAAATCTTGCAGTTGGGCCTTTACGGCCGGTGCTGCCATCGCACCATATTTAGTGGTGGCCGCCTCTTCGCATAGTGACAACTGCTGTTAGATCCTGGTGGTATAGGCCGTGAGCGGCTCTAAAGGGAACTGGCGTAATTGAATTAATTTATTGACCAGTTCTTGATATGTTTCTCTGGGAAGATAAGTCCTGTTTAGGAGGTTTTCTGCCTCCTCAAAAGTGGCGGGTTGGGAGGAGGCAATCAGTTGGTAGGCCTCTCCCCGAAGCCTAGTTGGGTAAATTTGAATAAAGGCGGCCTTTTCTTGTTCTGTCAGGCACTGTAGTACCCGACGGCAACAGCCTAGGAACATTTGTAGTTCAGTTGCCATCGTTGGGTTTTGGCCGCCAGAGAATAAAAGGACTAGTTGGGCCGTTAATTTGGCGACTTTAATATATTCGTCGGCCATGGCTGTAGGAAATTCCTTTTGTAGTAAAGATTTGACAAGACGACTGTCTTGAAAGGTCGCCTCCTCTTCCTCTAGGAGGGACAAGGATCGGGTTGAGAGATCGACCCAATCCGCGAGTAGATCTATGGGCGCGTAATCGGGCTCAGGCGGTTCAGTGTTATCTTTACTTTCACAATGGTCCCTATCTTTTATGCTAACCGTATCTACTACCTCAAGGGGGCGTGGGAGACTATTTTTGAAATTGAGGAGGTCCTGTTTAAATTTTAGGGCCTCCTCTTTGAATGCTTCGACTTTAGCCTTTCTTTCTATGCTGGCCCTTTGGATTTGTTTATCCACGGCCTCAAAATGTACTATATTAAATTTTCCTGTCTCCTGCGCCCGCTTAAGTATATATTCTAATCTTGATGTTAAACCTACTTGTTTCTCTCCTTCTCCTAAGATGGTTCCACTTCGGAGACGTCTGGGGGATGTTTGGGGTGTTTCTGATGGGGTGGTTGTTGATTGCTGTGTTGATATTGGTGTCGAGGTGATCCCTCGTTGGGTCACCTGGCAGGACGCTGGGCTGGGGTGTCGGTGGCTCCTGATGAAGTAGAGGGGCCTCGTGTGGTTAAGTCCCTGGCTGGTGTTTGGTGGTCCCTCGGTGGGGGAGTCTCGTGTTTGTTGTTGTCCCCTTGTTGGCCCTCGGACATAGGGCGTCTCCTGGGCAGGGATGAAGCCCACTAAAAGTCCCGCGATGCTATACAATGGGGGGTGAGCGCGTGCTCGCCTGGAGCAGAGGCACCGTGGTTGTACACCCCCGAGCGAGGATTCGTGGAGGATCTGGGATATTTTATGCGCTGCAGTGGCAGGCGCTAACACTGCCCCCAAGTCAGGCTCAGCCTTGGGTTGGAGGTCAAGGAGCCTAGACCAGCAGTATTAACGTTTTTACTATTTGCGCACCCAGATCCTACCGGCTGCGCCAATTGTTATATGTCAAATTTCTCTATATTCCATTTTACTATATTCAATCTTTTACACTTACACTAAATTTAATTCACTAAATTTGTTTATAATTCGTTTTTAATAATTCAACAATTTAAATTCAAAACACCACACAAATTTGTCATATATTTTGTTTTTAATAACTTAACAATTTGAATTACTATGTTACCTGTCTTATGAATACACTAGGTATATTCAAAATAGAAATTAACTCTCCTTGTTATATAATAATTTTTCAATATTCCAATTTGTTATATTCAATGGTTTACACCACAAAAATTTGTTTATAATTTGTTTTTAATAATTCAACAGTTTAAATTTAAAACACCACACAAATTATTAAAATTTCTTCAAGGAAAATAAACTACATAAAAATGTTACACTTTAAAAATTACGAGCAAAGAAAAATGCCCGCCTGTTACTAGTTAACTTAAAACTCTTCTTTTAAAATTAAAAAATAAGGGCTACTATTTAAATTACTATGTTGTTATATGATAATTTTCCGATATTCCAATTTGTTATACAATGTTTTACACCACACAAATTTGTTTATAATTCGTTTTTAATAATTCAACAATTTAAATTTAAAACACCACACAAATTATTAAAATTTCTTCAAGGAAAATAAACTACATAAAAATGTTACACTTTAAAAATTACGAGCAAAGAAAAATGCCCGTCTGTTACTAGTTAACTTAAAACTCTTCTTTTAAAATTAAAAAATAAGGGCTACTATTTAAATTACTATGTTTTTATTTGATAATTTTCCGATATTCCAATTTGTTATACAATGTTTTACACCACACAAATTTGTTTATAATTCGTTTTTAATAATTCAACAATTTAAATTTAAAACACCACACAAGTTATTAAAATTTCTTCAAGGAAAATAAACTACATAAAAATGTTACACTTTAAAAATTACGAGCAAAGAAAAATGCCCGTCTGTTACTAGTTAACTTAAAACTCTTCTTTTAAAATTAAAAAATAAGGGCTACTATTTAAATTACTATGTTGTTATATGATAATTTTCCGATATTCCAATTTGTTATACAATGTTTTACACCACACAAATTAGTTTATAATTCGTTTTTAATAATTCAACAATTTAAATTTAAAACACCACACAAATTATTAAAATTTCTTCAAGGAAAATAAACTACATAAAAATGTTACACTTTAAAAATTACGAGCAAAGAAAAATGCCCGCCTGTTACTAGTTAACTTAAAACTCTTCTTTTAAAATTGAAAGATAACGACAACGCCCGCCGAATTGAGCTAGTACGTAATACAATAATTAACTGAAAGCGCCCGCTCGCGCTCGTGGTTTAGACAACACTTCATTACTTAAAATTTTCACCCGCCGGTGGTGGCATGGAAAATTGTCCACCGGCTGGGAAAATCTCGCCCTTGAATTCGTTCCCACCTGCGCAACTTGCTTACCGCGCGTTTCTCACGCGGCGCATTGCAAGTTGCGCTTAATTATTGTTGGGTGGGTCAAATTACTTTCAAGAAAGTCAAAGTCAAGATCACTGTTTGCCAGAAAAGCTTGGGAAGGGTGCAAAGGTAATTGCGCACCTTGCAAATCTCACAAAATGCGCGCGGATCAGGTTACGTCTGGAAATGTTACATTTTCCGTTGGAGTGGATTTTTGTACGTTGAAGACTTGTCCGTTAAGGAATTTTGTACATTTGAAAATGGAAACAAGATCATAATTTTCCGTTTAGGATTTGTTGTTCGCAGGGAGCTCATATTGCATCAAACTCATTAACTGCGAATTTGATGTAAAAGGCTCCCTGTATGAAAGTATATGGGAGTTTGTCTAAGGGCTCCGTTTTTCACCGAGAGAGACCCTTACAAATTCTGTATGTAACATTAGTCACACCACTCATTTGATTAAGGCCAAGTGAGAATAAAGAATTGATAAAACAGGATTCCTTAGAATTAAAATTGCCTTCGGGGAGGTAGTTATCGTCAGCTTCGTCAAATACCCACTGAATATTGGGTAAATTGAAGTCGCCAAGAAGAAGTAATTCATCACCAGTGTTCATCATATTCAGGCTATAATCAACACAGGAGATGAGAATGTCATAGAGGCTTATACCCCCATCGTCAAGTGTGCTTATCATATCTGGTGGGATATAGCAGCACAACAGGAAGAGTTTTGATTTTGAAAAAGAAATCTTGAGAGCGACACGCTCAATGTCCAAATGGTTGGAGAAACTAGGAAGCGAAATTGGGTTACAATTAAGGTGGCTGCGGCATGCAAGAAGTACGCCACCCCCGCGAGCTTCCGAGTCAGTGTGACGGTCCCTCCGAAAGACTTGGTAGGAGGAATCGAAGAGTTCAGCATTAAGAATGCCTTCGTGAAGCCAGGTTTCCGTGAACACTATGACATCGAACCCGCTAGCCATCGATGCCGGAAGGATGTCGTTAGTTTTTGACCTTGTCCCCCTTACGTTTTGGTAGTAGAGGGAGAGGGTCTCAAGTTTTTTGACATCCTTAGAGTTCTCGGAATGGAAACGTTTGAGTGATGTGCTCGAGTACGGGTACGCGGAACAAAGAGCTTGGTAAGAGCACCAGCAGGCAGGGCCGTAACTAGGCAGGGGCAATAGGGGCACTTGCCCAGGGCCCTGGGCCCAGGGGGGCCCCAGAGGGGCCCAGGAAACCCAGATAAAAAATTATCTCAATTATTTTCATTCGTATTTTAATGAATATTCCAAATCACATATGGTAATTCCATGCCAACTCAGCATGAGTGTCCACCCGCCCATCACGGATTTTAAATTCAACTTCACTGGCGTTTTCTGCACTTAAAAACAACAAATTTTGCCAAATATAAGATTTTTTCGTTGATTCTATTGATTTTTATAATCGATTTTTTATTTTATGTTTTTATCGAAGTCAGAATTCACAATAGTTGAATTTTCTTCTAAATTTGCAAATAGTGAACAGTAAAAAATGTAAAAATACACTATTCTGATAGGAAATTTTATGTAATCGATTTATGACATTGTCGAAGCGAAATTTTTAGATCTAATGGTTCAAATGGCGTTTAAAAAAAAAAAAAAAAAAAAAACAGCTTTTTTTCAACTTAAAATATCTCAAAATGTGTATACCTCAAAAAATTTTGTTTTACATGAAATCGCAAGGGTTTTAATTGAACTTTACGAATATATCATGATCTTTTGTACTTTTGGCCAACCAAGTTTATTTTCAGGCTATTTTAGTTCAAACTCTGAATTTTCACCAAATGAAGTGATTTTTAATATGTTCTATCACTATATTTTGCAAATACCGGGAAAAAGGCTAGTAACAAACATTTTCACCCTCTATCCCTCTATCATTAACCCTCTATCTTGGTAGACACAAATGAAGTCTAAGTCTCTTGTGACTTCATTCATAAATCTTCTTCATTTAAAAATCGTGCATCCGTGAAGGTTCACAGAGAAATTGTGAAGATTTTTCTTTTCTTTTTGGCTCGTCATTAGAATCAATGAGCGTTGTTGAATTACAAAAGGCGGCGGCAGATTTATCCAGAAAATATGATAAAGATTTGAATAGTCACGAATTAAGCTGTGAGAATGAAAGTTTTAAATTTCAAGTATATGGGCTGCTGGAAAATTTGAAAGAAACCACTCCTCTAAATATATTACAAGACTATACATGATTTCGAATTAGTCGAATCGTACCAAAACATGGTGGCTGCTTTAAGAATATTTCTAACCCTACCAGTCACCACCGCTTCTTGCGAGAGAAGTTTTAGTAAACTGAAGTTAATTAAAAACTATTTAAGATCGTCGCTCTCACAACAGCGTTTGTCGAACCTGTCTATTATATCAATTGAATCTAACATAGTGCAAGAAATAGATTTTAATAATATAATTGATGAGTTTGCGGAGAAAAAAGCAAGAAGAATGCAATTTAAAAAAATTTTTAATTCGTTTTTCTTCATAAATATAAAATAAAAAAAAATTTACAAAAAATATGGACAGGACCAATTTAAAGATTCCTTATTTTGTGTTTATTTATTAAGTGATATACCTACTAAACTTTAAAAATGTGAAAGAACAGGAACTATAGCCATGGTAAGTTTTTTCTCAATTTTTTTTATTGAGGGGGGCCCAATTTGAAGGTCTTGCCCAGGGCCCACAAAATCCACGTTACGGCCCTGCCAGCAGGCCAGAAACGAGGATCTAAAAGAGTCTCGGCAATAACGGGCGGTGCAGACAAAACGAAAGAAGCAACAGGCTTGGAAGCCTTGTTGACTTTTCTGCATGAAACAGTTCCAGGGTCTATAGATTTTTTCCTTAAATATTCACAGACAGACTCCGTCGTAGTTTGAGGAGAGAATCGTGATATAAAGATATCTAAAGGTCTCGGTATCGTAATCAGAGGGGTGCACGGTTCTAGGGGAACTGTAGATTCAGTGATACCGGGACCGGCCTAGAGATCGATTCTATCCCTGGAACGCGGGGCAAGGAACTCGGGGTGACACTGTCACCAATGATGGCTTGGCGATTTCGATTTTTCCTGCGACTTTTACGACGCACCTTAATAATAGGTGCAATTGAATTGACGGCCTCCTGTGGCAAGAAGACGTTCTCCGAACGAGAAGTACGCGCGGGACAGGGTGCAGACAGAGGCTGGTCCTCAACCTGCAGAGCGTCATCAGATGCTGCCGTCGCTGGGGAGGTCTTATTTGTAACAACGACGCTCTGCAATTTTAAGGACAGGGAGCTCAGGGCATTGTGATTTTGAATCACTGCTGATGACAGCGATTCAATATCAACCCTGACACGCTTGGTATTCCTTTTTATGTCGTCCAATATAGGATGGACGGAAGCCGAGGAGCTAAAAGTGCAGGAGGAAGAAGTGGCGACCGGATTAAGTATCGCCGAGTGTATGTCGTCTAACGATTCTAGTGATGTTGCAACTCGGGTAGAAATTTTATCAAATTTCTCAATCAAGGAACCCGTATTGGTCACAACAGAGTTCAGGGTGTCAGACAACGTGTCATGCCGGGCATTGATGGAGCGGACGTCATCGGCTAGCATTTGAAAATGCAAGATGTTGCTGGAGAAGGAGTTAAGACGATCCATGACTCTTTCGTGATCAACGAGAAAAGCGTCAGATATGTCTTTCATCATTCTCAGCACATGACAGGGTTTGATGTCAGAGCAATCGCCACAAGTGGGCCCTCAAGGAGCCGAAGATTTGCTACTGACCTTGAGGCAAGAAGGATGGAAAACGCCTCCACAAACCCCATCACAGGAAATCCCGTCACGAGCGATTTCCGAAGAACACCTCTTGTATAGTTGATCCGCCATGACGAAAACAATGATGTTTATTGATATAGAGATAAATAAATAATTAAATAAAAATGGAAAGGAGATAGCCGAGAAACAGAAATTAAAAAATTAAAAAAAAAAGTTCTCAACAGAAGTTAGAAACTTTGTAGTTTGAGAAGCGCATTAAAAATGGGTATGTAAAACAATTGCATACATTTAGGTGCCAAAAACATAGAAGTTATACAAAGCAGTTTTAAAATATAATAAAATAATATTATTAAAATAAATAAAATAAATAATAATATTAAAAATTGCACCCCAAACCAAACATAAAAAGGGTTTCCTACCTCAATTCTAATACATGCAAGAAACCAAATTTGACATGAAGCACCGCAATACAAAAAAAAACAATGAATCCACTATCACAAAACCGCAAATCACAATTTTTTCCAGGAAAATCCTCACGTTATTGAAATTATTTAAACAGCACTACAAATAATTGAAAATAATTTCTATATTAAATGATTAATATTATTAAAAAAGAAAGAAATAAACAATTAAAAATAGGAATTAAAACACAACACAAAATGACACTGGTGCTACACGGGGACGATGCACATCGAAAAATTGGTAATTTTAGAAATTTTCACTTTATTATATTTATTATGTTTGTTAAGTATTTTGTATTCGTGGATTGCTTTGTTATATATATACGTACATACTTCAATTATTTATTGAAGTATTATTAGATCTATTAGACCAGTGCAGATAATTTTTGAGAAAAAAAAATTCTTAGCAGTATATGGAAGGTGGGAAAATTTAGGGTAAATGCTACATAAACAAGGAAAAATCGAGAGCACCGCAGCAGATGACCGGAAAGGGGGCGGGGGAGCCAAAATGTGAGTTTTAGGGGGTTAAACGTGTTTTTTTGCGATTTCTGAGAAAAGTAGACCTCCTATCGAAAAACGTTAAATGTAAACGGTGTAGATAATTAAAAGATCTAGAGCTTTTGTTCAAACCATTTTTCGACATAACCTCAAAAAATGGAGAGAAACGTCAAAAACCGAGTTTTTCGTTTATCATTTTTATCTTTCACAAAAATGATCCAATTTTAATGAAATTTGAGGAAAATGTAGATTTTCATGTTTCGAAAAGGCCCAATTTTTTTCAAAGCGATTGGTTGTGTAGTTTTGTTTTTATGACCTTAATTTAAAAAAAAGACCCCATTTTCAATCAAAAAAGTTGGCGAACGAATTTTTGATTTTGAAAATTTTGAAGACGGGTTTCTTTTCGTTGAATCCTCTACTTTAAGATGGTGTAAAAAAATGATAGTGTCACAATAGAAAAACATCGATAAAAATTCGAAAAACCAAAAACATCCTTTTTCAAATATCGATTTTTCCGTAAACTTCGCTAATTCTTTATCTCTCCTTGACATAAAGCTTTAAGAGTGGCGCAAAACTGTAAATTTAATGTAATATATTATAAGGGAGCTTCATGTAACAGTTTCAGATGTGAAAAATTTTTCGGGGTAATCTAGCAATTTGGAATGCATCGTAGAAAATTTTCCATACAATCACTGTAGATAGGATGCACCCAATACTCTCGGTTTCTCTTCCTGGTCCTTCTCCTCCGTTGTATGAAAGCAATAATAACTTTTCTGGACAATATTGCATTAACTCTCATTTTGCGACCGCTCTATTTAAAAGCCTTTTACCAACTAGCAAATCATTCGAGAACAGTCGGCCGACCAGTCGGTCTAGTCTGCGCACTCACCACCAACCCGACGGTTTAGTTGGTCCAGTGTGCGCGCTTACAAGTCCAACCCGACCAAACTATCGGCCGATGGAAAGTCTGTAGTGTGCGGGGGCTCTAAAGCTTTATGTCAAGGAGAGATAAAGAATTAGCGAAGTTTACGGAAAAATCGATATTTGAAAAAGGATGTTTTTGGTTTTTCGAATTTTTATCGATGTTTTTCTATTGTGACACTATCATTTTTTTACACCATCTTAAAGTAGAGGATTCAACGAAAAGAAACCCGTCTTCAAAATTTTCAAAATCAAAAATTCGTTCGCCAACTTTTTTGATTGAAAATGGGGCCTTTTTTTTAAATTAAGGTCATAAAAACAAAACTACACAACCAATCGCTTTGAAAAAAATTGGGCCTTTTCGAAACATGAAAATCTACATTTTCCTCAAATTTCATTAAAATTGGATCATTTTTGTGAAAGATAAAAATGATAAACGAAAAACTCGGTTTTTGACGTTTTTCTCCATTTTTTGAGGTTATGTCGAAAAATGGTTTGAACAAAAGCTCTAGATCTTTTAATTATCTACACCGTTTACATTTAACGTTTTTCGATAGGAGGTCTACTTTTCTCAGAAATCGCAAAAAAACACGTTTAACCCCCTAAAACTCACATTTTGGCTCCCCCGCCCCCTTTCCGGTCATCTGCTGCGGTGCTCTCGATTTTCCCTTGTTTAAGTAGCATTTACCCTAAATTTTCCCACCTTCCATATACTGCTAAGAATTTTTCTAGTTTTTGGCTTTTCAAAAGCGTATCTGCACTGGTCTATATGTACATAGTCAGTTATGAAATAAAACTCGTTCAGAAAAGATCTCCGTTCCTTTATTTGAACGCAGCAACACCGGTTCCCCTTATTTTACCCTTTATATTACACGGGTTACCTCTTCTAAGCTCGGAAGCTCCTTTCACGATTCTTCTCACAGTACTAACACTGGAGACTGTAAATAAAAACTTAAATTAATATAAAACACAAAGAGTTTTAAAATAAACATAACCTGTCATCCATGCAGTATGATCTAACAATCCTTGTTCCGTAGATACAATCTTGAACTTTTATTTCACCCGTTTGAATTTTCTTCAAAAAGCAAAACGCACGAAAAATTATTTCGCGCTCTTTGCTCTTTTTTTCCATATTTACTCCACGAATAACAAAATATCAATGAAGCAGATTCATTTTGCAGAGTTATATATTTGCAAAATCCCTCACTTGTTAAAAATTGGATAATGATATTCTTAGAAAAGAATAAGCTCCGAAGAAAAATTAAAAAACCCTTCCTTTTATATTTTTTGGTGCAACTGAAGTGCAACTACTACAATAACAATGATTCTTCCGGCAACTGACTGTATTGATTGGTAGCCCGGCCTAAAATTTATAATTTAAATCTTTAACAAGAATAAGCTGACTTTTCCAAGAAACAAAAAACAATGCTGGTGTAACTTGCATACTTTCAATTTTACTCTTTATCTTTTATTCTTTTTATCTTTGCTTAATTTTGTGATCCATTGTATATTAAAAAAAGTGAGCGAGAATAGACTCCTCCTCCTTCTTATCAAATCCCTTGCAGTCATGTAATCAGTCACGGCTGCTTATTGCCGGGGTGAGGTGTGTTTTCCTGGCGGGTTAATGATTACTTAAAAAATTTACAAATAATGAATGAAAAACGTCCTTCGACTGTTACGCATTTGCTACATAATTTGTAGTAATTTCTATTAAGAAATATAAAATTTGTATTTCTAACGCTCTCATTACTAGATTATTGACGTTTTACGCCAGTCGCATGCGCTCTTCTGCCTGATGGGGTTGTACTGCTTGCGGCTGCGGACAACTTTCAATTTATGAATGAAAATTCGCATGAACTTAAAAGAAGTTTTTTCAGCATATATATATATATATATATATATATATATATATATATATATATATATATATATATATATATATATATATATATATATATGGGCAATTCTCCGGAACTTTTAACCTGCTTGTCGCTTTAAAATTTTTATGAATTACAATTTTTGTAGGAAGATTAAAAATAAAAGAAGCTATCGATAATGTTAAGAAATCATTAATGAGCAATGAGGTATAAGTACGAAGTCATTTAAAACGATATTTTGCAATGAAATTTGAAAAAATGTTCCGTTACCTGTCACTTTTCGGCCTGTCTTTAGCGCTAATCTGAATGAAAAACTATTTATATTTGTGATAGGAAGCGTTGACACAAATAGTGAAAAGTGAAAAATTGTAGTTTAACTCTTAAGGAAAAATGCAGTTGTGTTCGGTGCAGTGTCAAATCGCTATATTTTCCAAAAAACAACTCTGAAGTTTGTCCCTAGGTTTTGACGTCAAAGTTGTAACCCGCATGGTAAGTCGAAGAACTCCGAATTGTCTCATTTTATCATAAAATTTTTTAAACGCACTTATTGTTCAGACACTAACGAACATGTGCATACATTTTGTGACAACAATAAGTTGAAATTGGTTGATTTTTGGGCAAAACTGGCTAACGGGAACGTAGGTTACATTTAAATGTCAAAGTTGTAACCGCAATTAATTTGCTCATATTACATTAAATTCATCCCCGTAAAATTTCTTATGACGTATTGTAACTAGTTAAATCATATGTAACGTTTTTTTCGCTTAAGTTGTTTCATGAATCTTAAAAAAAAGTAATTTTAGCGAATGTCAAAATTGTAACCATGTCAAATTTGATGTCAAAATTGTAACCATGTCAATATAACCATGTCATAAAAAAAATATGCGCATTGAATTTTTTAATGTTCTACATCAGAAAACATTTATTTATGAAATAAGAAACACAAAAAATATCATGGCACGGTTGTGCTATCAATTTGAAATTTCATTTTTCCAATTAGCTCAGGTTAAAGGTTCTGGAGAATCGCCCATATATATATATATACAGTGAGCATCAATATAAAGTTAACACAAAAGGCTCAACAACAAAAATACACTAAAAAATCCACGTTTTTACCTCCTCAAAAAAAATCGGAGGAGGCTACACGACCCCTTAAAATCTTCGTAACAGTCTCTACTACAATTAAAAAATAATTTAAAAATTCGCATTTGCCTCTAAGGGGGTCCTGGAGGCTCCCTAAAAGGCTCAAAATAAAAAAGGGGAATTTGTGTTAACTTTATATTGATGCTCACTGTATATAGATTTTCGAGGGATACCGAATCAGACCACTATTTGCGGGTCCCTTTTCGTCCCTCTGCCTAGAGTCATCTTATTGGGGTTGCAGTGGGTTGTCCCATTGCTCCCTTGCTTCGACTCCCCCAGTTATCGCAAGTAGCTGATTAAAGGGAATCTGCCTCATGTCCTCCATCCAATGGAGTCCAGTTATGGCAGCCCTTTTTCTCGCCACCGCCGGACAGTGACACACTATGTGTGTGGCCGTCTCAGGTTCCTCCAGGCACATCCGACAGATGTCATCCTCCAGAATTCCCATTCCTTTTAGGTGATGCCTGAATTATCCGTGTCCTGTAATCAGTGCCACCAACCATCTGAGCGTTCTCCTTTGCATATGCAGGATCCTTCTTCTGGCTGCGGTAATCGGCAACGTAAGCACCATCTTAGCCTGCCTACACATGTTCATAGCGTCCCACCGTCTCCGGTGTTCCTCAGCGACCTATTTCTCGATGCAGTTCCTTACCAACCCTCTGACAATGGCAGAGTATGGCTCCGGTCCCCAGAATTCCGAGGTTGACCCCTGTTTTGCCAGGTTGTCAGCCTTTTCGTTCCCATCGTTGCCTGTATGTCCTCTAACCCAAGCTAGCGTCACGTTGTTTTGTTTCGCACACCTGTTCAGTTATTGGACACATTCCAACGCCAGAGATGCATTAATCTCTGTCTGATTCATGCGCTTAATCACAGTCTGATTGTCCAGTGCTATAAGGGTACTTCTTCCCTGCACCTGACCATCATTTATGTGATCCAGCGCGCGCAGCAGAGTAAGCATTTCCGCCTGGTAGACTGAGGTGTAATTCCCCAAAGCCAGAGAGCAAGTCAGATTTAAGTCCTCTGAGAAGACTCCCGCACCTGCTCTACCGTCAATCATGGATCCATCCGTGAAGATATATACATCTTCCGGCCTTCCTTCCGGGAGCGTTCCGTTCCCTATGAGGGTTTTATGATACCTTTCGGTCACCCTCATTTTTGTGATCCCTTCCATGGGCATCATGAGCTCCCTAATCCCTTTGATGCCTTCCAGAATCTTCATGTGCCCATATAAGGCTCCTGATGCCTGCCATGCGGCATCCCGTCTCATCCGAATCGCTGAAGCTGCCGCAGTCTTCATCACTTTTTTTTTTATGTGAAAGACTAGAGTCACAGGAAACACCCTTTATACTGTGTCGACAATCTATTTTCTTCATATAGAGTGCAATGTCGAACAGCAGCTCTAGTCGGGGAAGAAAGGAACTGTCTGTTTTTCACCGGATTTGGAGGTGGACCCGAGAGATGGATCGTACTTGTTTGATGAATTTCTAGACAACCAAGACAACCAACCAAGTAATGTTCCTGCTGAGTCTGGAATCCAACCTGAAGTACTGCATGACTGCACAAATCGGTCAAACACCATCCCAGCAAGTTCTTTCACCACATTTCAGAGAAAACGAAGAAGACCGGCGAAATTTGAAATATCACTACAAACGCACACCAGGAAATGCACCAATTCCTGGAAAGTGCAACAAAATCCCTACAGCAGGGCTCTGTGTCGTCTTCGCCGGTTCAATTGATGTTTTTAGGACTTGCTAAGCCTGTTGAAAATAGCAACATGACTATTCCTCAGCAAGCTGACGTACAGAGCAAAGTCATGGCACTAGTATATATAGTGCCATTGCGGAAGCTTCCAACACTAGTTAGCTAAATTATTAATTTGTATTATGTTAGATATGTTAAATTATTATTATTATTATTTTTTTTTTTTTTTTGTTAGTTAAATTATGAATTATTTTGTTTTGTGTTAGATCTTTTGAATTGTTCTTTTTTATTTAGCTATTTAAGTTATGTGATACATATTGTGGTATGTACTTTTTTATTTAGTGTACATATATAGTATTTTTTTGTTAATAAATTATGAATTATTTTGTGTTCATTAGCTTAAATCATATATTCAAATAAAACTTACCGAAATATTATTAACGTTTTTCAATAAACAATTTTGAAACATTTTATACTTGTCTACATGAATCTTGCGGGTTTCGCATTGTTTCATAAAGGTATAATTTAATAATGGTAACTTTTTGAGCTTCTTATTAGCTACAAGTTTATAGAAATTCGTTTTTGATCTGAAATGATTTATATTGGTTCTTGATTTTAAGTAAAAATACTTTTTTGGTCAATTCATTAATATATTTATTCAATGCAAAATTTTATTTTTGTGTTATATAATCCCTTAAAATATCGCGTTGTTGAAATGCAGATTGTGTTGCATTAAACCGTGTAAAGATTTTGCTTCTCGGGAGCGGTTGGGCTGATTTTCGCCATAGTCCTTCATGGTTTTCATTTACATTGTCTGTGAAGTTTGGTGGGCAGTATTGACCGTCAGTCATTTTTAAATAGTTATGCAACACCACCACGGCTTTAACGATTTTCTCGACATTTTCGGGAAACGGATTTACAGAATTTTGTAAAACTCGCCATCTGCCTGTCATAACTCCAAAAGTATTTTCTATTGACATTCTTGCAGATGACAGGACTTTATTAAATTTCTCCTTATTCCTAATAAGATTGCGGCCTGGGTATGGTCTCATGACATGCTTTTTTAGGGGAAACGCGGAATCTCCGACGAAGTAAAACGGTAGAGCAACATTGGAATCTGGGATGTTTCTTTCTTTTGGCAAATTCAATGTGCCATTTAAAATTTTTGTTCCAAAGGCGCTACTTTCTAAAACTCCACCGTCGCTTTGGCTACCGTAAGCACCGATATCAACAGCTGTAAAGCAAAAGTTGCTATCGCAAGCGGCCAGTAAAACAATACTATGATATTGCTTGTAATTATAAAAGACCGAATTACCATTGGGTGGACATTGGATGCGAATGTGTTTTCCATCGATGGCGCCAACGCAATTCGGTAGTCCCGTCGCTGCGTAATGAGATATTCATGAGATATTTTTTCCCATTCAGATTCATTCGGAGGGGCCAAATAAATCCCGTGCAACTCATTCCATATATCGTCACATGTATCCAAAATGATCTCACGCACAGTGGTGTATCCCATGCGGAATGCACATGAAAGCGGACACCAAGTCACTCCCTGAGATAAATATCTAAAAAAGAATCTTTAAAAATAGTAGGTTGTTCTACAAGTAAATAAAAGTGATAGTTTTACAGTGTAAATATTTCACGAGCGAGTGGATTTAAATTTTCACGAGCTGGAAAACTCACTATTCTTAAGGCGTTTATCACTTTTCTTAACACTATTGCTTCGGGAATCGTATAGAAATACGTACACTGAAAATCAAAAATTGTAAAGAAATAATAATTGGTTAAAGTATGCCATTTTCTGTTGACAATTAATTAATCGCATTGTTATGAACGTTATATGTAGGTATATAAAATCGTGGAGAAAAGTGTTGCTAACGAGAAAACTCGTAAGTTTTCTTTACGATTTTTGATTGATAAATGTAATTTCTATAAGATTCCCGAAAAACATATCAATTAAACCCATTTTACTTACAGTAAAGTTAGTACCAATCGGCATTCTGCTTCTATCGGCCTTCTGTAGCTATTTCTTACAAGTCTGTTTTTTAATAAATTAAATAAACACTGAAATTGAGGAACGCCCATTCTGGTTGCTTTCCGAAATTGATCATTGTTTCGGTTTTTCATTATGTATTTCAAAAATTTTATGATAAAAACTGTTCATGTCCCTTTCATTTTGAGAGAACATTTCTCTAGTCCATATTCTACTTTTAACACTACACAATTTCACGTCCGCAGATATATTGCAATAACAATTACTAATTTATTAAAATAATCAAAAGGGATTATTAACATTTTCAAAAATTTTATTTGGAGGTTTTACTGTCAAACAAAAATTGCGCTGCACGGGTGAAACAACAGGATCTGATACAGACTGCAGCATGCTGCACTGGCGCTGCTGCTGCACGCTGCACATTTTTAGGTTCTGATACAGTCTTTATTTTGTTGAGTTTTTATGCGTTTGTTGCCTTTTTAAGTTAAAAGAGGGGAAATGATAGAACAAAATTTATTAAATTTGGCAACGAGGTGCCCAGAACCCTTCAAATTATTTGTGTCACGGCGTTTGAAAACATCTATACATGCGCGGAGTGTGACGACATTTGAAAAGAAAGTGCACAAAGTGAAATGGGGTTGAATAGGTTGTAAATTCATCCCCTAAGGGGGTGAAATGGGGCTAAACTAATCCCCTAGAGCTAATGGCATGAAATTTTTACGGTGCATCCCTATAATGACGTGGACATCCACTAAGAAGCGATTTTTCGAATTTCATCCCTTGAGGGTGTCAAATGGGGTTAACCCAAACCGCTGGAGCTAAAGGGCTGAAATTTTGACAGTGCGTCCCTATAACGACGTGGACATCCACTAAGAAACGATTTTTCGAAATTCATCCCTTGAGGGTGTCAAATGGGGTTAACCCAAACCGCTGGAGCTAAAGGGCTGAAATTTTGACAGTACGTCCCTATAACGACGTGGACATCCACAAAGAAACGATTTTTCTTAATTTATTTTTCGATAGAAAGTAGCCTATGTCCTTCTCCAAGGTCTAAGGTATATGTGCAGAAAATTTCATCAAAATCGGTCCAGTGGTTTAGGCGTGAAAGCGTAACAGAGAGGCAGATAGAGTTAATTTCGCATTTATAATATTAGTAAGGATAAATATTAATAAACTTCGAAAATAGTACTAGAGGGACTCGTGTCAAAGTAATCCTGAGAGAAATTAGTTCAAATAATGATTAATCCACAAGATTTTTTAGTTTTATTTTTTGTTTTTCTGAAAGTTAGCAAGAGTACATTTTTGTCGTAACTCCGCCGTCGTCTGGTCCCAAGTCCAGGGTGTGAAAGGAGCAGGGTGGTTGACCTGCCGAATTGACTAGAATCGGCAAACCGAAGAAACGTCGTTTGTTTAAAGCGGCAACGACAGCAGCATCGTACTTCGTTCTCTGCACTGGAGTGCATGGCCAATTCATCTTGGCCGTGTTGAAGCACCGTTGATAAACTGAGAAACAAATGGCTTTATTTGGGAATTTGAACGAATTCCATAGGTATAAGCAAAATTAATTAATACATATAAAGGACTTATCGGACTTTACCGCAAAGGCAAAATTTTTCAGTAACTACTGGAAATTCCAGGAAAAACAGCTCCCCCCAAAAAGTGCCAATCTAAAGTTTGCAAAATTTGTGGTGTTTGTAAACGGTACCGTGCAAGATTTTTAAAAAATACTGGGATTTTGACAAGTGACCTCTTGTTGGGAATCTATCGCTCTGCAAAGGCAACTTAGTATGGGTTTTATTCCAGCGCGTTTATTAGATACAATCTAATTAATTTAAGGTGCTTGTGAACCTTAGCCGAAGTCTTTTTCTTTAATCAAAAAATGGCTCGACCGAATGTTATGAAATTTTTTTCAGAGCATGTTTTCGCTAATATGCTTCGATTGGCACCTCAAAAAAGCCAGTATCATTTTAGGTGCGCGCGATATCGTGCAGGTACAAAAATCACGAAGGTCGCTGTTCAGATTATAATCACAATAAAGCCCTACAATCGGCACCTTAAGAAGTCGGTATCATATTTTGTTCGCGTGTTATACTATAGGTACAAAAATGGCGCACGTCACTTAAACAAAAAAATAACGGCTCGCCGGAATTTTATGAAAATCTTGTCAAATTATGTATGCGTTTATAGGCGCCGATCGACAGCTCAACGAAGTCGGTATGATATTTAGTTCGCGTGAGCGAAAATCGCCCAGGAACAAAAATCACGTACGTCACTAAAATAAAGAAACGGCAGGAAGTAATGACCACATACGTGATTCGTTGCATTTCTTATTTTGCAATGAAACTTTTTTGTGTATATCATTGCCAAAGAAAAAAAAATTTACTTTTTAGTGGATTTTATTTATGTAAGTTATTTATTTTAAAAGTTTTTTTTATTTATTTTTTTGCTGTCTAAATATGAATGCTCTTTTAAAAGCTACTATTTTTCACATATAGTATGTCGTTACCATAAGATGGATGACATGTGCGTGATAAATCATCTTACTTCAACTCGAATTTTCAACCTGAACTGAACTCAACCTGAATTACCTTGCATTATTACCCTTATTTTAAATATTCTTCTAATAACCAACCACACACAATTCATATTATAAAACGCTTAAATAAGTTAACGAATTTTTATTTACTCCATAGGAGGTTTTAAAATTCATAAAATGTACTAAAAACACACATACATACAAAGTTAATTTTTTGGCTAATTTTTTTTGGAAATTTACAAACTTACACACATAATCATCCCCCCACACATGCAGGGGTACAATTTTCTAACTAAATTGTGTTTAATATATTTGCATATGCCATCAGAAGGGATGAAAATATGGTAGTAAGGACGCTGAACGAAAAATAAGTCACAACACACTTCCTAGCGAAAGGAGAGCTGTAGAGCCGGGAGGATCTTACGTCTAAGGAAAATAAATGTCAACTTCTCGTTTTTCTTTATTTCATGGAACCAATCGGAAAAAAATTTGCAAAGGGCTGCAGGAGGGTGCTGGTACGTAGTGACAAAACATGTTTTGAATAAAAATGTGACAACAACCACTCACTGCACAGACATAAACTCTCTGCTGGTATAGACTCTGGGACACATTCCGTCGTGCCTATGTATTACGAGAATTTAAGTGGATATCCCTAGAAACAAATTCCATGTTTGGAAGGAGTAAGAAACCGAGCGGGGCTGAGATAACGTTCTCGAAGGCTCGAAAGGACACATGCGAGAACCTTGAAGCTATAAATTTTTCTCTCTACTTCTTTCGAAGCGTATTTATGCACGTACGTGTACATATGGGTCCCAAACTATATGTGAGCTTAGGATCACATCATTCACTTACGCCGCATTCAGTTTGTTTACGCTTCATACCCATTTTTTTGGATCCTTCGTATGCCAGCAGCACTATTATCTACTTTTCCACAAGTTTTTTTCTACTTCTTCTGGCAAAAGGGCCGTTTTCTGATAATATTTCGCTTCCTCCCTCCAAATTTAACACGTATTTTGGGCAAATTTAAATCTCGTGCTCCTGTTTGCAAATTTTCTATTTTCTATAAAATCCTAGACAAAGTAAAATTTACTGAAATAACCCTTGAATATGGGAATTCAGGGAGCTGATGTTCATCACTTTAAGGTGAAATAAGCAGCTACCCTTTGCACAAGAGAAGGGAGGGGTGAGAAGAGTTTTCGATAATTTGATTAATGATCTATAAAATAGGTAATGATAAATTTTATATTTAATTAAAGCCCTTGTTTTTAAGAAACATCTGCTAGTAATGTTTTTCAGCGTCATAAGATGGTGTACCAGTGTGCCTGGAGAAATTGTAAACTATTTAGTGACAAAACTAATTAAGCTGGCATAATGTGCCTAATTAATTACTTACTTTTAATTTGAATTCAAATAAGCTCAACTGCCTAGACTGATCAGGCTTTGGGAGAGGGACTTTGGCTGCTAAAATAGTTCTACAGTAAAAAGCCAGAAGTGCTTAAGTGCAAATTTAGTATAGGGAAGTTATTGTAATCAGTCCGAAAATCGAAATCGAAATTTCCAAGGTATGTATTTTCATTTTTCAATGTCCCAGGAGCTTTTTAGGCAAAAATTTGAGAGGAAGTATGTGTGTGTACGTGCATATGTGGTGATTTTTTCCTGCACGATATCACGCGAACCAAAAAAGATAACGACTTTGTTGGGGTGTCGTTCGAAGCCTATTAACGGAAATGTGATCTCAAAAGATTTTTATAACATTTGGTCGAACCGTTTTTCGGTGTAAACGACATACATATGTGATTTTTGATCCGGCACGATATCGCCCGAACCACAAAAGATATCGACTTACTTGAGGTGCCGTTCGAAGCGTATTAACGACAATATAATTTGAAACGATTTTTATAATATGCGGTCGAGCCGTTTTTTGTTTTAAACAACATAAATGATTTTTGTACCTGAACCATAAAAGATATCTACTTTACCGAGGTGCCGTTCGAAGAATATTAACGAACATATGATCTGAAAACATTTTCATAAAATTCGGTCGAACCGGTTTTTGTTTAAATGACTTTCGTGATTTTCGCACTTGCACGATACCGCGCCGTACATTTGCCACTACTAATTGAACTTCAAGTGATATGTAATGGCAGCAAAGAAATTCTAGAGGACTTGTTAATTTTATCATTGCCTAGTCTCGAGCTACGCTATCCAAGACCATTTTCTATTGTCATGTCCATGGCATTGACAGTGAAGACCCTAATGGTCCACATCCGTACGACGCAAATTCCCAGGTTGAGAAAAAAAGTTGGTCTGATTTTCGTGGTCGTAAAAAAGCGATACAAAATCCATATCAAAGGAGTTTGGCGCAGTTCTAATTGTGTCTTTTGGACGGGCCATAAAACTTGGCCCTTTTTTAATAACAAATCTGAAAGCAAACTAATGAATGGCCATTCTACCAGTCCATAAAATTTGGCTGAGAGTTTTACTATACTTTTGACGTTTGTTCAAAAAAAAATGGCGCTAAGCATAAAATTTAGCTTTAATTTTTATAACCGCGACTCAGTACTGTCAGTAATTTCAAATTGGTCTCTTCTTATTAAAAATTGAATAACCCACATTTTTCTTTCTTGATTTTTATTTCCTTTTATCTTTCATTTCCAAACTTGTAATAGCTCGCACACATATTTCTGCTTTATTCGATATGTATTCAAATTGAAACAGTTCAAACCATAAAATATGGCAAAAATGGTGACAAAAAAGGATTGCATAGACGCAGGGTAAGGGTCAAAAACTCTCCGCAGGACATTTTAGATGTTCCCCAAATGAGTCTCTTCGGCGTGGGTATATCAAGTTGAAAAACTATTGTTGTTATTATTTTAACTTGCTTTGCAACGCCTTTAAATAAAAACAGTTAATTATGTGTACTGTCTTCCTTCAAAAAAAAAAAAAAAAGAAAACAAACAAAAAAGTCAGCTGTTATTATCCCTAAAAAAGGTTTAATATAGTGCATTTTTTTAATAAACATGGTAAACAAATTGCCGCGTATATCACCTCTGCTCAAAAATATAACTTCTCATACAACTGTTTCCACCCTGCTTTCCGGGGTTGAATTCGGAAACATCCATGAAGCCGTGTTTCATTATTTATGGTGTATAGTATTTATACAAAGTTCGATACAACCTATTCAACTCTATTTGATGATGAGTTTTAAAAAAGTGGATGTCACGTCATTATAGGGATGTAGCGTCAAAATTGCAGCCCTTTAGCTCTAGCGGTTTAGGTTAGACCCGTTTCACCTCCTTAGGGGATGAATTTTAAAAACCGGCTTCTTAGTGGATGTCCACGTCATCATAGGGAT
Source organism: Thereva unica (assembly GCA_949987705.1). Lineage (NCBI taxonomy): Eukaryota > Metazoa > Arthropoda > Insecta > Diptera > Therevidae > Thereva > Thereva unica. The sequence continues at coordinate 73,458,354 of OX465281.1, read as the reverse complement.
TCACTGTCAATAAAATAAGAATTAACAAACCTTGCTTGATCACCGACATAATACACTTTCATAGATTTTATCGTTAAACGTTAGAAATTAATGTTTTTATATCGCGCATAAACTGGCATTCCTTTTTCGCAGAAGTATTATTTTGCCTAAAATATGAACTTTATGCTCATGCGCTCGATGACTCATAGCAGTCAGCGACTTAATATTTTTACACGTGATCTGATACATTATCACAACTACGATGATACAATTTTTTTGAAAAATTTCCACATTTTGAAAATTGAGTTTTGAGCAGAACCTTCTATGAGCGGGCCCCACTGTGCGGCGCTTGTTGCTGCGCCAACGAAGTCGTCAGAAAAAGTTAAATTGGACAGAATTTTCTCTCTTCAAATTTGATATTGTCTCTCACAAAAAGCTTGCCAAAAGCTTTACTTCAAAATAATTTGATAACACATTTTGTTCTCCGTTGTTCCCTCTGTATATTAAGTACTCTGTGGTATAATGAAACAAAGAACAAATCTGCAAGACATGATTTTTTTTTTGAAGTTATAGGTACTTCTTTAGGCGCGTTTTGAAAAATATTATGAGAGTGAATTTTGACGAATTCGCAACGCAACGCAAAGGAGGATATGGGCGAAGGGGTGGAGGCAATGGAGGGCAAGCATTTCAACTTCCATTCTTCATGCGCACTGGGATTATCATTATTATGCACGGTATACAGAAAACGAAGGTAATGTAAAAGCGACGGCAGCTTCGAATACCGTAAAAAATGGGCGCTTGGTGATGTCACCCGTAATGCTGAAACAACAACAACAGGTTCGATTTTATATGGGAAGTGTCCCCCACGAGACATCAGCACTAAAATACCGTATACGGTATACAGTCTTTTACATTACCTTGTTTCTGAATACCGTGATTACTATGGGCATATGAAAACAGCCGATGCCGGTTCACGATGTCGATAGGTGAGGGGGTTTTTATGCTGAGGCTATGGAGGGAAATAAATTTCATGTTCGAGTCATCAGCTAAGCGTATGTTTGGATTTTCGTGGTGAATTTTTTTTTTTAATGTGAAAGACTAGAGTCTCAGGAAAGGCCCTTTATACTGTTGACAATCTATTTTCTTCGTATAGAGTGCAATGTCGAACAGCAGCGGGGAGAAAGGAATCGCCACAGCCTTCCCGCGATATTTTGCACCTACTCTCAACCATTACTATCGCGACTCTGACATCGGGGCATCGAGAAACAACTCGCTGGAGTGTTATGCCTTCTGAAACGAGTTAAATATCATTAACCAACCGATGACATGCGCTTTGGTGGAACGGGGAAGGGCTAAGGAAGGCTACGACACGAGGAATCAGGAATGTAAAGAGGGAAGAAGGAAAGTAACGAAGGTGCAAAAGTGGAAAGGGCGAAGGACCGTGAGGCTGGCCGGGATTCGAACCCGGGACCTCTGGGATAGCAGTCAGGCGCCTTACCCCTAGACTACCGAGGCCCCCTTAGGAAGATTCATAGTGTTTATTGTGTGCTGTTTGTGGGTGAGGGGTTTTACTGGATGGAAGGCAATTTCTCTAAGTCGTAGTGTAATATCATAGACGTGCCAAGTTTTTAACTTGTAAAAAGTGGCAAAAATATTGTATTTTAACATTTTTTACTGCACGTGCATTACCGGTGATAAGTTAGTTAGTGATCCGAGTGAATAAATTAAATGAAATTGATAATTCAAAGGAATTATACAACTGCCAATTTTTATTTAAAACACAATAAAGTATTATCAACCGCGAAAAAGTTGGCTGGCGCGTTCGTTGTACACCTAGCATGAATCTTTGCTGTCCTTCGAAATGTAACAAATTTTATTAGAAACACTATAGACTGAGCCACACTGAATTCGTTCGTAAATGCACGTGTTTAATTATTTCATGCTATTAACGATTCATCTTGACTAATCCATATCACTTCTTTTTGTAATAAGTGTGTTTTAAACTGTCCCAATAAATAATTTCCGCGCCCACGAACTTCTAATTCACATTTTTAATGTTTTTTTGGTGGGATAATCCTTACTAATATTATAAATGCGAAAGTAACTCTGTCTGTCTGTCTGTCACGCTTTCACGCCTAAGCCGCTGGACCGATTTTGATGAAATTTGCAACGGACATAGTTTAGACCTTGGAGACGGACATAGGCTACTTTTTTTTGGAGAAAAAAGGGTTGAAGGGGGTGAAATGGGGTTCACTAAGTTGTAAAGGGATTTTTTTTCTTTACTTTTTTTCTATTGTATAAAAAGTAACTGATTGCCAGACAACGCACAACCTAAACCGCTAGAGCTAAAGGGCTGACAGTGCATCCGTAGCGATTTTTCGAAATTCATCCCCTAAGGGGGTGAAATAGGGTCAACTCAAAACCGCTGGAGCTATAAGACTGAAATTTTGACAGTGCATCCCTATAATGACGTGGACATCCACTAAGAAGCCATTTTACGAAATTCATCCCCTAAATGGGGAAATGGGGTTTACCCAAACCGCTAGAGCTATAGGGCTGAAATTTTGACAATGCATCCCTTTAATGACGTGCAAATCCACTATTACAGCGATTTTTCGAAATGCTTCCCCTAAATGGGGAAATGGGGTTTACCCAAACCGCTAGAGCTATAGGGCTGAAATTTTGACAGTGCATCCCTATAATGATGTGGACATCCACTAAAAAGCGATTTTTCGAAATTCATCCCCTAAGGGGGTGAAATGGGGTCTACCCAAACCGCTGGAGCTATAGGGCTGAAATTTGGACAGTGCATCCCTTTAATGACGTTCAAATCCACTATTACAGCGATTTTTCGAAATGCTTCCCCTAAATGGGGAAATGGAGTTTACCCAAACCGCTAGAGCTATAGGGCTGAAAATTTGACAGTGCATCCCTATAATGATGTGGACATCCACTAAAAAGCGATTTTTCGAAATTCATCCCCTAAGGGGGTGAAATGGGGTCTACCCAAACCGCTGGAGCTATAGGGCTGAAATTTTGACAGTGCATCCCTTTAATGACGTGCAAATCCACTATTACAGCGATTTTTCGAAATTCTTCCCCTAAATGGGGAAATGGGGTTTACCCAAACCGCTAGAGCTATAGGGCTGAAATTTTGACAGTGCATCCCTATAATGATGTGGACATCCACTGAAAAGCGATTTTTCGAAATTCATCCCCTAAGGAGGTGAAATGGGATCTACCCAAACCGCTAGAGCTATAGGGCTGAAATTTTGACAGTGCATCCCTATAATGATATGGACATCCACTAAAAAGCGATTTTTCGAAATTCATCCCCTAAGGGGGTGAAATGGGGTCTACCCACACCGCTGGAGCTATAGGGCTGAAATTTTGACAGTGCATCCCTTTAATGACGTGCAAATCCACTATTACAGCGATTTTTCGAAATTCTTCCCCTAAATGGGGAAATGGAGTTTACCCAAACCGGTAGAGCTATAGGGCTGAAATTTTGACAGTGCATCCCTATAATGATGTGGACATCCACTAAAAAGCGATTTTTCGAAATTCATCCCCTAAGGGGGTGAACTGGGGTTTACCCAAACCGGTTGAATTATAGGGCTGAAATTTTGACAGTGCATCCCTTTAATGACGTCCAAATCCAATATTAAAGCGATTTTTCGAAATTCTTCCCCTAAGGGGGGAAATGGGGTTTACCCAAACCGCTGGAGCTATAGGGCTGAAATTTTGACAGTGCATCCCTATAATGATATGGACATCCACTAAAAAGCGATTTTTCGAAATTCATCCCCTAAGGGGGTGAAATGGGGTCTACCCAAACCGCTGGAGCTATAGGGCTGAAATTTTGACAGTGCATCCCTTTAATGACGTGCAAATCCACTATTACAGCGATTTTTCGAAATTCTTCCCCTAAATGGGGAAATGGGGTTTACCCAAACCGCTAGAGCTATAGGGCTGAAATTTTGACAGTGCATCCCTATAATGATGTGGACATCCACTAAAAAGCGATTTTTCGAAATTCATCCCCTAAGGGGGTGAACTGGGGTTTACCCAAACCGCTTGAATTATAGAGCTGAAATTTTGACAGTGCATCCCTTTAATGACGTGCAAATCCAATATTAAAGCGATTTTTCGAAAGTCTTCCCCTTAGGGGGGAGCGATTTTTCGAAATTCTTCCCCTAAATGGGGAAATGGGGTTTACCCAAACCGCTAGAGCTATAGGGCTGAAATTTTGACAGTGCATCCCTATAATGATGTGGACATCCACTAAAAAGCGATTTTTCGAAATTCATCCCCTAAGGGGGTGAAATGGGGTTTACCGAAACCGCTGGAGCTATAGTGCTGAAATTTTGACAATGCATCCCTTTAATGACGTGGACATCCACTAAAATACAATTTTTCGATATTCATACCCTAAGGGGGTGAAATGGGGGTTTTTCCAAACCGCTAAAGCTATAGGGCTGAAATTTTGACAGTGCATCCCTATATTGGCGTGGACATCCACTATAAAGCGATTTCGCGAAATTCATCCCCTAAGAGGGTGAAATGGGGTTACCCAAAACCGCTGGAGCTATAGGGCTGAAATTTTGACAGTGCATCCTTTTAATGACGTGGACATCCACTAAGAAGCGATTTTTCGAAATTCATCCCCTAAGGGGGTGAAATATGGTCAACCCAAAACCGCTATAACTATAGGGCTGAAATTTTGACAGTGCATCCCTATAATGTCGTGGACATCCACTAAAAAGCGATTTTTCGAAATTCATCCCCTAAGGGGGTGAACTGGGGTTTACCCAAACCGGTTGAATTATAGGGCTGAAATTTTGACAGTGCATCCCTTTAATGACGTGCAAATCCAATATTAAAGCGATTTTTCGAAATTCTTCCCCTAAGGGGGGAAATGGGGTTTACCCAAACCGCTGGAGCTATAGGGCTGAAATTTTGACAGTGCATCCCTATAATGATATGGACATCCACTAAAAAGCGATTTTTCGAAATTCATCCCCTAAGGGGGTGAAATGGGGTCTACCCAAACCGCTGGAGCTATAGGGCTGAAATTTTGACAGTGCATCCCTTTAATGACGTGCAAATCCACTATTACAGCGATTTTTCGAAATTCTTCCCCTGAATGGGGAAATGGGGTTTACCCAAACCGCTAGAGCTATAGGGCTGAAATTTTGACAGTGCATCCCTATAATGATGTGGACATCCACTAAAAAGCGATTTTTCGAAATTCATCCCCTAAGGGGGTGAACTGGGGTTTACCCAAACCGGTTGAATTATAGGGCTGAAATTTTGACAGTGCATCCCTTTAAAGACGTGCAAATCCAATATTAAAGCGATTTTTCGAAATTCTTCCCCTAAGGGGGGAAATGGGGTTTACCCAAACCGCTGGAGCTATAGGGCTGAAATTTTGACAGTGCATCCCTATAATGATATGGACATCCACTAAAAAGCGATTTTTCGAAATTCATCCCCTAAGGGGGTGAAATGGGGTCTACCCAAACCGCTGGAGCTATAGGGCTGAAATTTTGACAGTGCATCCCTTTAATGACGTGCAAATCCACTATTACAGCGATTTTTCGAAATTCTTCCCCTAAATGGGGAAATGGGGTTTACCCAAACCGCTAGAGCTATAGGGCTGAAATTTTGACAGTGCATCCCTATAATGATGTGGACATCCACTAAAAAGCGATTTTTCGAAATTCATCCCCTAAGGGGGTGAACTGGGGTTTACCCAAACCGCTCGAATTAAATAGCTGAAATTTTGACAGTGCATCCCTTTAATGACGTGCAAATCCAATATTAAAGCGATTTTTCGAAATTCTTCCCCTGAGGGGGGAAATGGGGTTTACCCAAACCGCTGGAGCTATAGGGCTGAAATTTTGACAGTGCATCCCTATAATGATATGGACATCCACTAAAAAGCGATTTTTCGAAATTCATCCCCTAAGGGGGTGAAATGGGGTCTACCCAAACCGCTGGAGCTATAGGGCTGAAATTTTGACAGTGCATCCCTTTAATGACGTGCAAATCCACTATTACAGCGATTTTTCGAAATTCTTCCCCTAAATGGGGAAATGGGGTTTACCCAAACCGCTAGAGCTATAGGGCTGAAATTTTGACAGTGCATCCCTATAATGATGTGGACATCCACTAAAAAGCGATTTTTCGAAATTCATCCCCTAAGGGGGTGAACTGGGGTTTACCCAAACCGCTTGAATTATAGAGCTGAAATTTTGACAGTGCATCCCTTTAATGACGTGCAAATCCAATATTAAAGCGATTTTTCGAAAGTCTTCCCCTAAGGGGGGAGCGATTTTTCGAAATTCTTCCCCTAAATGCGGAAATGGGGTTTACCCAAACCGCTAGAGCTATAGGGCTGAAATTTTGACAGTGCATCCCTATAATGATGTGGACATCCACTAAAAAGCGATTTTTCGAAATTCATCCCCTAAGGGGGTGAACTGGGGTTTACCCAAACCGCTTGAATTATAGGGCTGAAATTTGGACAGTGCATCCCTTTAATAACGTGCAAATCCAATATTAAAGCGATTTTTCGAAATTTTTCCCCTAAGGGGGGAAATGGGGTTTACCCAAACCGCTAGAGCTATAGGGCTGAAATTTTGACAGTGCATCCCTATAATGATGTGGACATCCACTAAAAAGCGATTTTTCGAAATTCATCCCCTAAGGGGGTGAAATGGGGTTTACCCAAACCGCTGGAGCTATAGGGCTGAAATTTTGACAATGCATCCCTTTAATGACGTGGACATCCACTAAAATACAATTTTTCGAAATTCATACCCTAAGGGGGTGAAATGGGGGTTTTTCTAAACCGCTAAAGCTATAGGGCTGAAATTTTGACAGTGCATCCCTATATTGGCGTGGACATCCACTATAAAGCGATTTCGCGAAATTCATCCCCTAAGAGGGTGAAATGGGGTTACCCAAAACCGCTGGAGCTATAGGGCTGAAATTTTGACAGTGCATCCTTTTAATGACGTGGACATCCACTAAGAAGCGATTTTTCGAAATTCATCCCCTAAGGGGGTGAAATATGGTCAACCCACAACCGCTATAACTATAGGGCTGAAATTTTGACAGTGCATCCCTATAATGTCGTGGACATCCACTAAAAAGCGATTTTTCGAAATTCATCCCCTAAGGGGTTAAAATGGGGTTTATCCAAACCGCTAAATTTACAATGCTGAAATTTTGACAGTGCATCCTTACAATGGCATGGACATCCACTATAGAGCGATTTTTCGAAATTCATCCCCTAAGGGGGTGAAATGGGGTTTACCCAAACCCCTGGAGCTATAGGGCTGAAATTTTGACAGTGCATCCCTATAATGACGTGGAACTCCACTTAGGAGCGATTTTTTTAAATTCATTTGAAATGGGGTTAACCCAAACCGCTGGAGCTAAACGGCTGAAATTTTGACAGTGCATCTCTATAATGACGTGGAAATTCACTAAGAGGCGATTACTCGAAATTCATCCCCTAAGGGGGTGAAATGGGGTTAACACAAACCTCTGAAGCTGAAGGGCTGAAATGTTGACAGTGCATTCCTATAATCACGTGGAAATGAATGACTCGAAACTTACTTTACTTAATATTCATTTGTGATTGCTTCATAATTTCTTGCACCCACGTAAATAGGCGAACAAACTTAACGAACGTTCGTCATACCCTAAAATGTCACTTCCCTTGGTGACATATACATGCCAATCTCTGCTTCAAAACTTGCAGATTTGTTGAGCAGAGGTGATATTCACGCAGCAATTTGTTTGTTGTTTTAAAAAAATGCACTATAATAAATCCTTTTTAGGGATAATAACAGCTGACATTTTTGTTTGTTTTTTTTTTTTTTTTTTTTTTTTTGAAGGAAAACATTGCACATAATAAACAATTTTTATTTAAAGGCGTTGCAAGGCACGCGGGTTTTATTCTAGTATTAATATATGCCGACAAACGCAAATTGTACCGTTTAACCTTGAATTTGGGCAACGCATGTAAAACTTCTCAATAATTAGGAAATTCGATAAAATGGTTAAAAGAAACTTATTCACGACACCAACAAATTCGAATTGAATTAATCACTTTATTTAATTATATAGATTTCGCCCTTCTATTTGCTGGAAACTATCACTTATTAAGAACATGCAATTCATCAATATCAGTCCCGTCCCGTTGGTACCGTGCTTACTACCGTACTCACTGTTATAAAATTTTTTAATGCTTTATGCACTTCTTTCTTTATTTAAAAATTTTGGGTTTTGGTTTATTTATTTATTTATTTATTTATTTTTTTTTTTTTTAGTTTATGAACTTTACCTTTAGATTTTATAATTTTGTATAACAAAAATTTTTTTTGAAAATTTTAGAATTCTAAATTTTGTGTATTCTGTGCAAACTACATGTACTCACTTGAGGTATCCAAAGGATATCCGGCTCGAAGGACCATATTGTTTGGGGATAGGGATGATGAGGAAAATGGTGTGCAGGTGTGCAGCTTCCAATAAGAACGCTTCTCCTTCTATTATTCCTTTTAAGATTTATTTACACGTTCAATAACAATTTTAACTCACTTCAACTTTAATATATCCAATTATATTTACTTTAAATTCTTTTTAATTTTACTTTAAGTTCAATTGGCTTCAATATATTTCTCTGGGGACGCTCAATCGTGAGACGTACTCGGTCGGGTGGTGCTGTACAGAAGTGATCGATGTTGCGATTCCCTGATGGCATGCCTATCACAAGCCTGATCCGTTATCCGGTCACTGTTGATACGGGAAATTGTTGTCGTCTTGTCGTCGGATGCAGACGCTGGATGCTGGGTGGATCTCCAACACAGACAGAAAATCCAAAGCCGATTTATTAGCATCTCTGTTTGCTTCCAATTCGTCTTTACCCCAAACTGATATGCTACCCCCGGTTCTTGAGCACAGCGCTCATTTAATGGACAGGGTTTTCTTCAAAACTCGCGAGGCGTACAGGTGCCTCAACAAGCTCGATATCAATAAATCCACTGGACCCGATAATATACCGCCTATCGTCTTAAAACAATGCGCCTCACCTTTGGCTAAACCTCTGCGCGCTCTATCATACTCTTCCGGAGTCTATCCAGACTCTTGGAAACTTGCCCATGTTCAGCCAATACCGAAAAAAGGTCACTCCAGCCTTCCCTCCAACTACCGCCCAATAGCAATTACTTCTATTCTCTCCAAAACAATGGAGACGATAATCAACAAAAAACTTATGGGATATCTAGAATCCAACCTACTCATAAACGACAGACAGTATGGCTTCCGACACAGAAGACCCACTGGCGATCTTTTAGTTTGTCTTACAGAACACCTCAGCCGAAGTTTGCATGGATCAGGTGAATTCAGTCTGGTTGCTTTGGATATCTCCAAGGCTTTTGATAGAGTTTGGCACTTAGCCTTGATAGCTAAACTCAAAGCTATTGGAATCGACTCACTTTTACAGAAGTGGATTGAGAGTTTCCTTTCCGGCCGTTCAATATTGGGATGGCATCAAATCTGAACCCCACCCTATCTCTGCGGGGGCCCCAAGGGTCAATTTATTCACCAGCCCTATTTCTTATCTGTATAAATGACCTACTTTCAATCCCCTCCAACCCACTTCTCAGCTTCGCTGATGACGGTACCCTGCGTTACTCTTACAGCTACGATACAAGACAGACTCATGCCAGATCCTGTCTTGATGATCTAAATTGATTGAAATTAATGTCCAGTTCTATTAATAACGACATTAAGCTCATTCTAGAGTGGGGAAAGAAGAATCGTGTTGAATTTAACTCCACCAAGTACTGTCTTATCTCCAAAAAAAAGTTCAACACCTCTCCACCCTTGAAAGTGGATGAAGTTCAACTAATGGAAGACCCATCCTTACACATCTTAGGCGTGATATTAGCCAAAGACTTGCGTTGAAGCGACCACATATTCCAAATCGCCAAACAAGCATCCCAGTGCTTGGGATTTCTTAAGAGGTGCAAGTTCCTCCTCCAGCCATCGGCCCGCGCTGTTATTTACAAATCCTACATTCGGCCTCTTCTCGAATACAACTCCCTCGTTTGGGGCGGCGCGTCGATAACCACCTTGGCATGGTTAGATAAGGTTCAAAAAAGGGCACTTAAATTAATTGATGACGACACCGCCTGCTCCACCATCGACCCCTTGAGCACACGTAGGAATGTAGCAGCACTAAACGACCGACCGGACCGACGAACGGCACAAGTAAGTACCCTTGCTCCCTACCGTCTCTCGCATCACGGTCCTGCAGGTGCCGCGGCTAAAATCTGTCGGTAGATGAAATTTTCCCCGTCTCAAAAGGCATAACACTTTGACGAGAACAAATCAAGGCAAGCGGTAGTTTGCCGAGTTCGTAAATCAAACAGCTAAAGCCTTATTTACGTCTAAAGCCTAGTATGGAGTTTGAACGGAATTCCGTTCCCCATATAAAATACATGTAAAAAGATGCACGGAATTCCGTTCACCCGATTTTTCCGTGTACTTTTTGTTTTGTGAGTACGGACTTCGAACGGAATTTTGTTGGTAATATATCTCTTGTGAAACTTTCTAACAGATGGCTCTGCAGGGGAATTGGAGACTTTTTTCCGTTCACGTTGGAACGGAATAAATAGCTAGACAATTATTCCGTCTTGCTGCTGTTGGTAATTTTGACAGAACGAAAAAAACAGCTGTTGCGGCCAAGTGGTTGGTGTAATATGTGATTTTTATCAGTCAGCTATTAACTTTTTCTCACCTTTTGACTTTTTCTTCACAGTACTCTACACGGAATTTTTCGGCGTAGAAATATATGCTAAAAATGCTGAACGGAATTCCGTTTGAACTCCATACTAGGCTTAAACATGGAAAACAAGGTGTTTTTTTTTATAAAATTATGCGATTTATCACCTTTTTATAAGCAATATAAGAAATTTTTCATTTGTAACCGATAACCACAACATAAATAATTTATTATTCCTTTAAACAAAATTTCGAATTTCAAACAATAGAAAAATCTTATATGAGATCGGCCCAACTCGGATTTAAAATTTTATCACATGTCACCAGGAAAAATTCTAATTTACAACACTGGACTCTATTCATTTGCGAAACAAAGAATTTGTAAGTCTATACGGAAAACAATGTGAGAGCGCACCATTGGTTCGAACTCTGGACTTGCTTCAGCTTCGCGAAATGCTTACATTGACCGTTTTTCCCGGGTAATGGAAACTGGACCGTTAGCCGAAAAACAATTAATATACACTATTGAATAGATGCCACCTGGAATTAACTTTATCAACCGATCACCATAATTTGTATGTATTATTGCGATCACCGCTATGATAGTTGTCACCTTTTGCTCTAAATGGGATTCGCCTTCATGAATTTACCTTCAGCACTGTTTCATTTTAATTTATATACGAATGTTCATATGTAATTTGCGTTAGCACACATAGTGGGATTTTATTGACTCTGATGGTTGCGGCAAATGTAATGCCGTGAAATATCCCCGAGAACGTGGCGATTGAGCCTGCGCAACCGAAGTCCCGTTACAAGTCAAGTTTTGGTATTGACTTTTGTAACATTCGTGGACTTCATTCGAATTTCTCTTTTGTTGAGTGCCACTTATCTAATTATAAACCCCCAATCTTCGCACTTAGTGAAACCCAAATATCACCCGATAATGACTTAGGTCATTACCAGGTGTCTGCATACACTTTAGTGCACAATCTCTCCCCCCATAGGTACCTATATTGCCATTTATGTTAGGGACGACGTGGCTTATTATAAAATATATTCAAGCGCGACTTCAGATTTTAATTATCTTTGGATTAAAATCATTTTCCAAAGCCACGTCATATTCTTCTGCTTCCTATACAGAAGTCCTAACATAAGTAACGAAGCCTCCACCTTATCTTTTAATACTATTTCCGAACAAATCTCGGGATTTTTGTCGTCCAATCCTGAGTGTGAAATCATCGTTGCGGGTGATTTCAATGTTCACAACGTTAAATGACTGACTTACTCAAATGGCACCAGTATTTCTGGCGAGGACGTCGAGCTCTTTGCAGACATCAATAACTTGCATCAAATTGTGGATCATACCACAAAAGTCCCTGATGTTGCTGATCAAGGAAAATATCTCCTTGATCTTTTTCTAACTTCTCATCCAGCGCGTTACTCCGTCGAAGTTGATTCACCTCCCGGCAATTCAGACCACTGCCTAATCAGCGCTAACTTCCCATTCGAATTTCCCACCCCTCCCAAACCAGTTCGAAGAACTGTATGGCATTATGGGAAGGCCAATTGGCAGGGGCTTATTAATTTTTTCCAGTCTACAGACTGGAATCTGTGTTTCCGGAATAGAAACGCCAACTCTGCCGCTTTCCGTATCACCAGGATCATACAGGCAGGAATGGATTTGTTCATTCCCCATTCTACCTAATCTGTGAAGCCTAGGCACAACATATGGTTTAATCGGGAGTGTATGAATGCCATCAAAGCTAAAGAAGCCGCCTTCCGAGCGTACAAGAGCTTCCGTCAGTTAATCGCTCCGTTTAGAGTACATACAACAAAGAAATTCTTGTAAAACCGCCATAAAAAAAGTCAAAACCTTATTTGACAACAAATTGAGAAGTAAACTCCTAAATGCAACCTCCGGTAGCAAAAACTTCGGGTCCTTGGTAAGTTCCATTATTAAGAATTACACTACAACTTCAATTCCTTCGTTTATTCACAATGAGAAGGTAATAACAGACAGCAAATCCAGGGCCAATTTATTAGCATCTATGTTCGCTTCGAATTCTTCTTTACCCGAAACTAATGTGTTTCCCCCTGTATGCGAGCGTAACGGCCATTCAATGGATTGGATTTTTTTCAGGACTCGCGAGGTGTACAAGTGCCTCAAAGAGCTCGATGCCAACAAATCCACTGGACCCGATAATATACCCCCTATCGTCTTAAAACAATGTGCCTCACTTTGGCTAAACCTTTGCGCAAATTATTTTCCCTGTCATATTTCTCCGGAGTTTATCCCGACTCTTGGAAACTTGCAAATGTTCAGCCAATACCGAAAAAAGTGATTCCAGCCTTCCCTCCAATTACCGCCCAATAGCAATTACTTCTATTCTCTCCATAACCATGGAGACGATAATCAACAAAAATCTTATGGGATATCTAGAATCCAACCTACTCATAAACGACAGACAGTATGGCTTCCGACAAAAAAGATCCACTCGCGATTTTTTAGTCTGTCTTACAGAACACCTCAGCCGTAGTCTGCATGAATCCGGTGAGTCTAGTCTGGTTGCTCTAGATATCTCCAAGGCTTTCGATAGAGTTTGGCACTCAGCCCTGTTAGCTAAACTCAAAGCTGGAGTTGACTCACTTCTACAGAAGTGGATTGAGAGTTTCCTTTCCGGCCGTTCCATCAAAGTAGTATTGGATGGCGTCAAATCTGAATCTCACCCCATCTCTGCGGGGGTCCCCAGAGGTCAATTTTATCACCGGCCCTTTTTCTCATCTTTATAAATAACCTACTTTCAATCCCCTCCAACCCACTTCTCAGCTTCGCTGACGACGGTACTCTACGTTACTAGTACAGCTTCGATACAAGACAGAGACGTGCCAGATCCTGTCTTGATGATCGTGAACTAATGTCCAAATCTATTAAAAAAGACATCAAACTAATTCTAGATTGGGGAGCGAAGAATCGTGTTGAATTCAACCCCACCAAAACGAAGTACTATCTTATCTTAAAAAAGAAGTTCAACACCCCACCATCCTTGTCAGTGGATGACGTTGAACTAAGGCCGACCCATCCCTACACATCTTAGGCGTGACATTAGCCAAAGACTTGCGACATATTCCAAATCGCCAAACAAGCATCCCAGTGCTTGGGATTTCTTAAGAGGTGCAAGTTCCTCCTCCAGCCATCAGCCCGTGCTGTTATTTATAAATCCTACATTCGGCCTCTTCTCGAATATAACTCCCTCGTTTGGGGCGGCGCCCCAATAACCACCTTGGCATGATTAGATAAGGTGAAAAAAAGGGCACTTAAGTTAATTGATGACGACACCGCCTGCTCCACCATCGACCCCTTGAGCCACCGTAGAAATGTAGCAGCACTGACAAAATTTTATCGCTACTATCATAGTGACTATTCCTCCGAGTTAAACGCTCTCCTGCCTCCACGGAAATCTTATACCACTCGTCTCATTCCCTTCACCTGCAAGTACCCCTTTCAAGGACTCAACAAGATATGAATTCGTTTGTTAATAGAACAACTCGACTGTGGAATAATCTCTCGCAGTCAGTATTTCCGAGCTCCTACAACATCCAAGAGTTCAATCGCAGGGTTCATCGCCACCTTCTTCAACACCCCTTTGAACCCCCATAACCTTTAACCTATTCCCCTCCCCCCCCCGTACTAAGCTTGCTGCTAGACATTGCACCATGACGTGACAAACGACATGACGGACTGGTAGTACAAAGGGTGATTCCTGAGTTTAGCACTGCCACATAAAAAAAATATATTATATATACTGGCTTGAGCAAAAAAGTTTTATTCAACATTATTTTTTCCTTTTTAGTTCATTTCTAAATATGTAAAAGCATATTTTTAAGTTTTTTCGTGACGTCTTATAAATCGATGAGTATAGGAAGTCATTAGCGCAAAATGTCCCGTCCCATTCCCGCCGCTAAGTAGTGGTGGGGATAGTCGCGCGTGGCGCCTTCATAAAACAACTAATCGATAAAGTCATTGATTCCTTTATTGATTCCAGGTAATCGATAAGGTAATTGATTTTTCTATTAATTGCAGGTAATCGACAATGTCATCAATTCTTTTATTGATTCCAGGTTATCGATAAAGTAATTGATTTCTATATTGAATCCAGGTAATCGATAAGGTAATTGATTCTTTTATTGTTTCCAGGTAATCGATAAGGTCATTGATTTTGTTATTGATTCCAATTAATCGATAAAGTCATCGTCACGTCATTCCAGTAATCGATTCCACCATTGATTTCAGGCAATCGACTCCGCCATTGATTCCAGGGGATCGATCCCGTAATTGATTCCAGGTAATTGATTCCTTAATTGATTTCAGGTAATCGATTCCGTTATTTTTTTCCAGGTAGTTGACTCCCAAATTGATTCCTGTAATCGTAATTCCACAATTCATTCCGGGTAATCGATTCTTAAATTGATTCGATTTCTAAATTAATTCTAGTTAATCGATTCCTAAATTGATTCCAGGAAATCGGTTCCTAAACTGATTCCTAGTAATCGACTTCGTAATTGATTACAGGTAATCGATACCGCATTTATTCCAAGTTATCAATTCTTTGTTGATTCCAGATAATTTAGCAATTGTAGATAATTTCAAGAAATTTGCGCTAATGACTTCCTATACTCATCGATTTATAAGACGTTGTCACGTGACATACTGATACTCATCATACACTTTTATTTGGTATACATACCGAGAGCGTTGTAAAAAACGGTAGTCCGCCATTTTGTGTTGGTAATACCAATTTTCACAGTCTGAAGCCATTTTTAATTTGGAATCACGCCACCCAGCTAAGTCCTATCCTTTCATTTTATACCCATACCGATCGCAATGTAAATAAAAAAGTAATCCATCATTTTGTGTTGGCCGCCATTTTGAATTTGGAATGACACCAAATAGAAAATTATATTATACTTATCATTCCCTTTCATTTGATACCCATGTCGGCGGTCGGCGAGCACAATTGCGAAATTCGGCCTCCATCTTGAAACGGCCATCTTGATTTTTTTGCAAAATATTCAAATTACATTGCCAAGTTAACTGTATATGTGTACAAAATTTGAAGCTGATCGGTTATGTGGAAGTGGGTCAAAATCTATTTTCAAGTTTTGTCTACATACATTCATCCATACATACATACAGGTGGAGCTAATATATAGTGCAGCGGTGTCCAACAGAAATTCGTTTGTAGCCACAATCGCTATTTTAAAATAATTTCATTCGCCACATTGAAAATAAATATGTGTGCTTGACTCCCTCGGTCCACACGATCAACTTCCTAGTATGATGAACGTAGATGGAATAAACTGTCTTCTTACAAAATAGTATTACGTTTAGCACTACTGGGAAATTGACTAGTTTCAGAACTGGTGGCAAAGTAATCCTGAGAGAAGCTAGTTCGAATAACTGTAATAGTGATTAATCTAAATGATTTCTCTGAGAAATTGGTTTGCAAAACTAGCTAATTTTAATATTTATTACTCGAAGAAATATGACATATTTCAATGTTGCATTCGCCACATTCACCTAGTCTATTCGCCACATGTGGCTATTGGCGATGGTGTTGGACACCGCTGATATAGTGTATATAAACAGCCTAAAACATGCCCGCCAAAATACTGAATCTTAGTGAAAGTCCCATCCCAATCGGGTTAGCCATTTCCGAGATTAGCCCGAACAAACAGACAGACAGACATACAGACATACAGACATTCAGACATTTGCGTGACAAAATGCGTGATTTCGTTTTAAAATCATGTAAATAACCATATAAAATTAAAAAAACACAATTATTTCGAAATCACAGACAGACACTCCTATTATATTTATATAAATAATTTAGGATAAATTATGATTTAATATGTATTAATTGTTTACATAACTTTGAGAAATAATGAGAAAATGCATAAATTACGCTTTATGAATTTGGCCTTTATATGGCCGCCAAACGGCCATATTCCTTTTTCGCTTTGCCGCCATATGACCGTGCTTACAGCTCACAAATCGACTATTTAAATCTTTGCCCATGTTGTGCACCCTTTAAAAAAATTTAAAAATCTACGGCCATCATATGCCCTTTGCAAAGCCCCGTGAAAGGCCATCATTTATTTTTACTCGGGTGTATTTAATTATTTTGTTGAAACGATTTTAATTAGCTTTTACATGCAAAATTATACTTTTTTCAGCATTGACCATTTCTTCAAAAGTCAAAATGAAAATTTTCAATTTTATTTTTTAAGTATTTTATGCACTTTGCTTTTTTTGAAAATATATAGCCTTTTGCAGTCATGTGATATGAAAGTTGTGGCATGATGTCCCCGTAGTTCCATCGTCAGGAAGGACGACGATTTGACGACGAGAAGTAAGATTCTTAATACACTCGTAAGGCCCATTCAGAAACGGCAGCAGCAGCGGCAGTAAACTGTTCCTATTGGCTAATGGTGGTCATATGACAACAAAAGCAGCAGCGATTGCTAGTAAAACCAAATTTGCTGCCGCTGCTGCTGCCGTTTCTGAATGGGCCTAAAGGCAACCAAAACTTCTGTTCCCTCAGCTCATTTATGGAAAGGAGGTGATGACAGAAAGCATCTCCATTACCGATTTGTTAGCATCGCTGCTCGCACCAAATTCTTCTTTACCCGAAACTGGAATGCTACTCCCTGTTCTGGAGCACAATGCCCAATTCGCAAGTGTATAAATGTCTCAAAGGGCTTTACGTCAGTAAATTCTCTGAACCTGACAATATTCCCCTATGGTGCTAAACCCATATTTGTGCCTCACTGTTTGTACTCATAGTACAAATTTAGTATATCATAAAAATCAATCAATTTAATATATCACACAAATTTTCACATAGTAGGTACAAATTTAATAACTCAAAAACAAACAAAAACTTTTTTTGTTATCATAATGTTTCCCATTCAAAAGTAAAAACATTTATTATCTTTAAATTTTCATTTTTTGGCATGTAAGTATGTTGACCAGCAACATTAGAATTTCTGATAAAACATCAAGCCAGACGTAATCTGATCCGTCCGGCCATGAGAAAATATGCGAAGCGGCTAGATAACGCGAATTTCCATAGAGAATCGGCAGATGCTCAGAAGTTCTAATGTTGCACAAAATGCATAGAACATTCTTTTAGCAAAGTAAGCAGTTTTGTGTATATAAAAGAAATCAATGGATAATTAAATGAACAGTTATTAATAAGACTTCGAGCCTTTAATTTCTAATTGTCCTGTGTTTGGGTGTTTCGCTCAAGCACAAATTTTACAAATCAACAAAGCAATCGTTGTCAAGGTGAATCACTTTGTCAACATTTTTAAATAACTTTGTCAAGGTGTAACACCTTGATAATTTAAAAGGAAACTTTTGGACAACCAGTCCACCGGGAAGTAAAAGAACTTCTCGTACTAAACACTCACCTTTGGCTGAACCTCTGCGCAAATTTTTAGCCTTGTCATACTTCTTGGGAGTTTTGTCCTATCTCTTGGAAACTAGCGCAAGTTCAGCCCAATTCCGATAAAAGGTGAAACTGGCGACCCTTTAAACCATCGCCCAATAGCAATCTTCTGTTCTCTCCAAAATCATGGAGACAAAAATCAATAGAAAGCTGATGATATATCTAGAATGTATCCAAATTATACACCACAGGCAATGCGTCTTTAGTGTTTGACCCAGCATCTCAACCAAAACATCCATTGCTTCTGTGAATGCGGTCTGGCTGCTCTAGATATTTTCAAGGCTTTCGACAGAGTATGGCATCCCGTTCTGCTGTCTGAACTCAAGCTATTGTTATCGACTCAGTTCTAAGGAACTGGAGTGAGAGCTTTCTTTCTGGCCGTTCAATCTGGGTAGTTTTGGATGGCGTTGAATCCAACCCTGACTCCATCTCTCAGTTTCGCAGATGACAGTATTCTGCGTTGCTCCTACCCTTTCAACAACATAAGTCAAGTAATTACCTTGTCCCTTAGACCCTGAGCTCATATCCATCTCTATTGAATTCGAATGAATCTTGTCGAATTCACCCAGCAAACCACATGAAATGCATAGAACAAAGAAATGCATTCGCCGTACATTACAAGTAAGCTATCTGAAAGTTATCAATCAGCGACTGCTTACAAGTGCCTTACAAATACATTACAAGCAATGTATTAAATTGTTAGGATTTTGGGGATTCAAAAGCGTATTATAAAGGGCCAAATACACGAGCACTCCATTCCGCCACTCTAACAAATTTTTGTTGGAGTCTTCAGTAATTAAGCTAATAAAATCGTATCTCATTTCAGATAGCATACATACATACTGAAAATTATTCATTTTCTATTTTCGAGAGAGATATGAGGGCGACTATACGGACGTCACATGGTAGAACACATATCCAAAAATTCAGGGCATCTAAAATACAAAGTTCAACATAAAATTATAATAAATTTTGTTTTAAAAAAATATTTTATTATTAAATGCATTTTTAGTCGATTAGAATCAATGCATTTTTTCCTAGGGCAATCCTAATTCTATTCAATACATTTTATTAGTTTTATGAAATGCCTTTTGTAATGCATTTCCCACATTCTATAAAATGTATTTGTAATTTATTATTTATGCATTACATACTTCTATATGAAATATATTGTTAATGCATTACAAGCAATGCATTTCATCCTAGGACATGCCTAATGTGTTTTAATGCATTCCGTATTACTTACAAAATGCTTTCTGTAATGAATTTCATTCATTTCTGAAATGTATTGTGAATTCATTTTGTATGCATTCGTGGTTTACTGGGCAACACTACCATGAGCTTATATTCCCACAAGGAAAATTGAGAATGCTTCCTATTGGTAGGAATAAGGAAGCCTTCCTGTTCGTTGCCCAGAGAAGGTATAGAGAATTTTTTGAATTTTATTTCCGCAAAAGCTTCATTCTTAGTCTTCCATCCAATGACATGGATGGATAAAAAGAATATGAACTAGAGCACGGAAGAGAATGCTTCCAAACTCGAGAATGCTTCCTCGGAAGGTTTCCAGCATTCATGATTGTATGTTTCCTTTTCCTTGTGGGTTGTTCTGAATGATAGCTGTTCCAGAGGTCATAATCAGTTCTTTTGTGACATACATTCCTGTCAATCGCACCACTTGTACGCCTGTTATATCAGCATTCGACGTAGACATATTTTGGACAGGATTCGAAAGTTACACGAGAAAAATGTTTAATTGTTTCAGGCAATTGCCAGGTTTTTACTAGTCCTGCCTTTTAGGACAGTTGCTGTTGTATGATATAGTCTGATAACAGTTGTTGTATGATATAGTCTATAACAGTCAGTCAGTCAGTCTTGATCTCCCCGACAGTGCAGTCGATTATATATGAAATAAACAATTAGAAACTGAAGTGGACTTTATCTTAATTATCTTATAATTAATAAAAGAAAGTTTCTGTATGCGTGTATGTATGTGTGCGCTATAGCGGGCGCACCAGTCATCGTAGAGCTTCGAAATTTTGCACGAAGGTCCGTTGGGGTCTGCCCTGAAACACCTCGAAGCCCGATTTTCGAAATTCAAAATGGCCGCCGAAAAATGACCGAAATTCAAAATGGCCACCAAAATATGAATTTGCAAATTGTGTTCCGATTTCAATGAAAGTGGGTATCTAGGGGTTCTTAAGGTCGCTAAAAACGAATTTGTGGTCAAAACTTAAAAATTCAAAATGGCCGCGCCAATATGGCCGACGAATTTGCCAATTGTGATCCGATTCCAATGAAAATCGATATCTGGGGTTTTTTGAGGTAGCAAATAACGAATGTTTGATCGGACCTTATAAATTCAAAATGGCCGCGCCAATATGGCTGACGAATTTGCCAATTGTGAGGAAGAACTGTATATAGTTCAATTATAAAAAGGCAAATTTGGTTTTGGTTGTTTCCAAAAAAAGTCTACACATCACGAAATATTTTATAAAAAGGCAAGGTACAGCACTTCCCTCTCTTCATTTTGACCCTATTTTTATGTTAAAATGGACTTTATTTAGTAGTGTTCGACAAAAGCTTATGTGGAAAAGAACAACAAAATATGAAAGTTGGCGCAGCCGAGCGGTCACTTTAACAATATTAGTTAAGTTCAGTAAAAAAAATCGATACAATTCGAAACAAACGTTGGAAAATCACTATAAACGTTGATGCAATGTGTGTCGGAAAGCATATGTCCAATATCAATATGGTCGCCAGATTTGTTCATAACTTTTATTTGCAATCCACAATGGGAGGGGATTGAATCGTGATGCATGTTAGAAATGTTCAAAAATGTAATCGGGGACGATGGTTACCCGTTGTATCGTCGTCGACCGACTAAGGTCAATGGCAAAGAGATAGCTTGGAAGGTTAATGGTTACGATTGTGAAGTTGACAATCGTTGGGTCGTACTCTATTCGGCATTATTGTCTAAGACGTTCAATTCTCACATAAATGATGGATTTTGGAATTCCGTTAAATCAATCAAATACAGATTCAAATATATCACGAAAGGGAGTGGCATAGCTGTTTTTGGTGCTGCTAATGCAAATACGATCGATGGAAATAATACAATATTAAATGGGACGTTATGTTAGCAATAATGGAGCGTTATGGCATTTTTTTTCATTTGCCATTCATAAAAGATATCCAACTGTGGTTAATTTGGTAGGTCATCTCGAAAATGGCCAGCGTATATATTTTACAACGGATAATGCAGCGGGAAGAGCTGAATGACAACCATCCACCACATTGATGGGTGCAGCAAGGCGTACCGGGCACCAGCTAGTCTAATTAATAAAAGAAAGTTTCTGTATGCGTGTATGTATGTGTGCGCTATAGCGGGCGCACCAGTCATCGTAGAGCTTCGAAATTTTGCACGAAGGTCCGTTGGGGTCTGCCCTGAAACACCTCGAAGCCCGATTTTCGAAATTCAAAATGGCCGCCGAAAAATGACCGAAATTCAAAATGGCCACCAAAATATGAATTTGCAAATTGTGTTCCGATTTCAATGAAAGTGGGTATCTAGGGGTTCTTAAGGTCGCTAAAAACGAATTTGTGGTCAAAACTTAAAAATTCAAAATGGCCGCGCCAATATGGCCGACGAATTTGCCAATTGTGATCCGATTCCAATGAAAATCGATATCTGGGGTTTTTTGAGGTAGCAAATAACGAATGTTTGATCGGACCTTATAAATTCAAAATGGCCGCGCCAATATGGCTGACGAATTTGCCAATTGTATTCCGATTCCAATGACAATCGGTATCTGGAGTTTTATGAGGTAGCAAATAACGAATGTTTAAACAAAACTAATAAATTCAAAATGGCCGCCCCAATATGGCCGACGAATTTGCCAATTGTGATCCGATTCCAATGAAAATCGATATCTGGGGTTTTTTGAGGTAGCAAATAACGAATGTTTGATCGGACCTTATAAATTCAAAATGGCCGCGCCAATATGGCTGACGAATTTGCCAATTGTGAGGAAGAACTGTATATAGTTCAATTATAAAAAGGCAAATTTGGTTTTGGTTGTTTCCAAAAAAAGTCTACACATCACGAAATATTTTATAAAAAGGCAAGGTACAGCACTTCCCTCTCTTCATTTTGACCCTATTTTTATGTTAAAATGGACTTTATTTAGTAGTGTTCGACAAAAGCTTATGTGGAAAAGAACAACAAAATATGAAAGTTGGCGCAGCCGAGCGGTCACTTTAACAATATTAGTTAAGTTCAGTAAAAAAAATCGATACAATTCGAAACAAACGTTGGAAAATCACTATAAACGTTGATGCAATGTGTGTCGGAAAGCATATGTCCAATATCAATATGGTCGCCAGATTTGTTCATAACTTTTATTTGCAATCCACAATGGGAGGGGATTGAATCGTGATGCATGTTAGAAATGTTCAAAAATGTAATCGGGGACGATGGTTACCCGTTGTATCGTCGTCGACCGACTAAGGTCAATGGCAAAGAGATAGCTTGGAAGGTTAATGGTTACGATTGTGAAGTTGACAATCGTTGGGTCGTACTCTATTCGGCATTATTGTCTAAGACGTTCAATTCTCACATAAATGATGGATTTTGGAATTCCGTTAAATCAATCAAATACAGATTCAAATATATCACGAAAGGGAGTGGCATAGCTGTTTTTGGTGCTGCTAATGCAAATACGATCGATGGAAATAATACAATATTAAATGGGACGTTATGTTAGCAATAATGGAGCGTTATGGCATTTTTTTTCATTTGCCATTCATAAAAGATATCCAACTGTGGTTAATTTGGTAGGTCATCTCGAAAATGGCCAGCGTATATATTTTACAACGGATAATGCAGCGGGAAGAGCTGAATGACAACCATCCACCACATTGATGGGTGCAGCAAGGCGTACCGGGCACCAGCTAGTCTAATTAATAAAAGAAAGTTTCTGTATGCGTGTATGTATGTGTGCGCTATAGCGGGCGCACCAGTCATCGTAGAGCTTCGAAATTTTGCACGAAGGTCCGTTGGGGTCTGCCCTGAAACACCTCGAAGCCCGATTTTCGAAATTCAAAATGGCCGCCGAAAAATGACCGAAATTCAAAATGGCCACCAAAATATGAATTTGCAAATTGTGTTCCGATTTCAATGAAAGTGGGTATCTAGGGGTTCTTAAGGTCGCTAAAAACGAATTTGTGGTCAAAACTTAAAAATTCAAAATGGCCGCGCCAATATGGCCGACGAATTTGCCAATTGTGATCCGATTCCAATGAAAATCGATATCTGGGGTTTTTTGAGGTAGCAAATAACGAATGTTTGATCGGACCTTATAAATTCAAAATGGCCGCGCCAATATGGCTGACGAATTTGCCAATTGTATTCCGATTCCAATGACAATCGGTATCTGGAGTTTTATGAGGTAGCAAATAACGAATGTTTAAACAAAACTAATAAATTCAAAATGGCCGCCCCAATATGGCCGACGAATTTGCCAATTGTGATCCGATTCCAATGAAAATCGATATCTGGGGTTTTTTGAGGTAGCAAATAACGAATGTTTGATCGGACCTTATAAATTCAAAATGGCCGCGCCAATATGGCTGACGAATTTGCCAATTGTGAGGAAGAACTGTATATAGTTCAATTATAAAAAGGCAAATTTGGTTTTGGTTGTTTCCAAAAAAAGTCTACACATCACGAAATATTTTATAAAAAGGCAAGGTACAGCACTTCCCTCTCTTCATTTTGACCCTATTTTTATGTTAAAATGGACTTTATTTAGTAGTGTTCGACAAAAGCTTATGTGGAAAAGAACAACAAAATATGAAAGTTGGCGCAGCCGAGCGGTCACTTTAACAATATTAGTTAAGTTCAGTAAAAAAAATCGATACAATTCGAAACAAACGTTGGAAAATCACTATAAACGTTGATGCAATGTGTGTCGGAAAGCATATGTCCAATATCAATATGGTCGCCAGATTTGTTCATAACTTTTATTTGCAATCCACAATGGGAGGGGATTGAATCGTGATGCATGTTAGAAATGTTCAAAAATGTAATCGGGGACGATGGTTACCCGTTGTATCGTCGTCGACCGACTAAGGTCAATGGCAAAGAGATAGCTTGGAAGGTTAATGGTTACGATTGTGAAGTTGACAATCGTTGGGTCGTACTCTATTCGGCATTATTGTCTAAGACGTTCAATTCTCACATAAATGATGGATTTTGGAATTCCGTTAAATCAATCAAATACAGATTCAAATATATCACGAAAGGGAGTGGCATAGCTGTTTTTGGTGCTGCTAATGCAAATACGATCGATGGAAATAATACAATATTAAATGGGACGTTATGTTAGCAATAATGGAGCGTTATGGCATTTTTTTTCATTTGCCATTCATAAAAGATATCCAACTGTGGTTAATTTGGTAGGTCATCTCGAAAATGGCCAGCGTATATATTTTACAACGGATAATGCAGCGGGAAGAGCTGAATGACAACCATCCACCACATTGATGGGTGCAGCAAGGCGTACCGGGCACCAGCTAGTCTAATTAATAAAAGAAAGTTTCTGTATGCGTGTATGTATGTGTGCGCTATAGCGGGCGCACCAGTCATCGTAGAGCTTCGAAATTTTGCACGAAGGTCCGTTGGGGTCTGCCCTGAAACACCTCGAAGCCCGATTTTCGAAATTCAAAATGGCCGCCGAAAAATGACCGAAATTCAAAATGGCCACCAAAATATGAATTTGCAAATTGTGTTCCGATTTCAATGAAAGTGGGTATCTAGGGGTTCTTAAGGTCGCTAAAAACGAATTTGTGGTCAAAACTTAAAAATTCAAAATGGCCGCGCCAATATGGCCGACGAATTTGCCAATTGTGATCCGATTCCAATGAAAATCGATATCTGGGGTTTTTTGAGGTAGCAAATAACGAATGTTTGATCGGACCTTATAAATTCAAAATGGCCGCGCCAATATGGCTGACGAATTTGCCAATTGTATTCCGATTCCAATGACAATCGGTATCTGGAGTTTTATGAGGTAGCAAATAACGAATGTTTAAACAAAACTAATAAATTCAAAATGGCCGCCCCAATATGGCCGACGAATTTGCCAATTGTGATCCGATTCCAATGAAAATCGATATCTGGGGTTTTTTGAGGTAGCAAATAACGAATGTTTGATCGGACCTTATAAATTCAAAATGGCCGCGCCAATATGGCTGACGAATTTGCCAATTGTGAGGAAGAACTGTATATAGTTCAATTATAAAAAGGCAAATTTGGTTTTGGTTGTTTCCAAAAAAAGTCTACACATCACGAAATATTTTATAAAAAGGCAAGGTACAGCACTTCCCTCTCTTCATTTTGACCCTATTTTTATGTTAAAATGGACTTTATTTAGTAGTGTTCGACAAAAGCTTATGTGGAAAAGAACAACAAAATATGAAAGTTGGCGCAGCCGAGCGGTCACTTTAACAATATTAGTTAAGTTCAGTAAAAAAAATCGATACAATTCGAAACAAACGTTGGAAAATCACTATAAACGTTGATGCAATGTGTGTCGGAAAGCATATGTCCAATATCAATATGGTCGCCAGATTTGTTCATAACTTTTATTTGCAATCCACAATGGGAGGGGATTGAATCGTGATGCATGTTAGAAATGTTCAAAAATGTAATCGGGGACGATGGTTACCCGTTGTATCGTCGTCGACCGACTAAGGTCAATGGCAAAGAGATAGCTTGGAAGGTTAATGGTTACGATTGTGAAGTTGACAATCGTTGGGTCGTACTCTATTCGGCATTATTGTCTAAGACGTTCAATTCTCACATAAATGATGGATTTTGGAATTCCGTTAAATCAATCAAATACAGATTCAAATATATCACGAAAGGGAGTGGCATAGCTGTTTTTGGTGCTGCTAATGCAAATACGATCGATGGAAATAATACAATATTAAATGGGACGTTATGTTAGCAATAATGGAGCGTTATGGCATTTTTTTTCATTTGCCATTCATAAAAGATATCCAACTGTGGTTAATTCGGTAGGTCATCTCGAAAATGGCCAGCGTATATATTTTACAACGGATAATGCAGCGGGAAGAGCTGAATGACAACCATCCACCACATTGATGGGTGCAGCAAGGCGTACCGGGCACCAGCTAGTCTTAATTAATAAAAGAAAGTTTCTGTATGCGTGTATGTATGTGTGCGCTATAGCGGGCGCACCAGTCATCGTAGAGCTTCGAAATTTTGCACGAAGGTCCGTTGGGGTCTGCCCTGAAACACCTCGAAGCCCGATTTTCGAAATTCAAAATGGCCGCCGAAAAATGACCGAAATTCAAAATGGCCACCAAAATATGAATTTGCAAATTGTGTTCCGATTTCAATGAAAGTGGGTATCTAGGGGTTCTTAAGGTCGCTAAAAACGAATTTGTGGTCAAAACTTAAAAATTCAAAATGGCCGCGCCAATATGGCCGACGAATTTGCCAATTGTGATCCGATTCCAATGAAAATCGATATCTGGGGTTTTTTGAGGTAGCAAATAACGAATGTTTGATCGGACCTTATAAATTCAAAATGGCCGCGCCAATATGGCTGACGAATTTGCCAATTGTATTCCGATTCCAATGACAATCGGTATCTGGAGTTTTATGAGGTAGCAAATAACGAATGTTTAAACAAAACTAATAAATTCAAAATGGCCGCCCCAATATGGCCGACGAATTTGCCAATTGTGATCCGATTCCAATGAAAATCGGTATCTGGGGTTTTTTGAGGTAGCAAATAACGAATGTTTGATCGGACCTTATAAATTCAAAATGGCCGCGCCAATATGGCTGACGAATTTGCCAATTGTGAGGAAGAACTGTATATAGTTCAATTATAAAAAGGCAAATTTGGTTTTGGTTGTTTCCAAAAAAAGTCTACACATCACGAAATATTTTATAAAAAGGCAAGGTACAGCACTTCCCTCTCTTCATTTTGACCCTATTTTTATGTTAAAATGGACTTTATTTAGTAGTGTTCGACAAAAGCTTATGTGGAAAAGAACAACAAAATATGAAAGTTGGCGCAGCCGAGCGGTCACTTTAACAATATTAGTTAAGTTCAGTAAAAAAAATCGATACAATTCGAAACAAACGTTGGAAAATCACTATAAACGTTGATGCAATGTGTGTCGGAAAGCATATGTCCAATATCAATATGGTCGCCAGATTTGTTCATAACTTTTATTTGCAATCCACAATGGGAGGGGATTGGATCGTGATGCATGTTAGAAATGTTCAAAAATGTAATCGGGGACGATGGTTACCCGTTGTATCGTCGTCGACCGACTAAGGTCAATGGCAAAGAGATAGCTTGGAAGGTTAATGGTTAAGATTGTGAAGTTGACAATCGTTGGGTCGTACTCTATTCGGCATTATTGTCTAAGACGTTCAATTCTCACATAAATGATGGATTTTGGAATTCCGTTAAATCAATCAAATACAGATTCAAATATATCACGAAAGGGAGTGGCATAGCTGTTTTTGGTGCTGCTAATGCAAATACGATCGATGGAAATAATACAATATTAAATGGGACGTTATGTTAGCAATAATGGAGCGTTATGGCATTTTTTTTCATTTGCCATTCAAAAAAGATATCCAACTGTGGTTAATTTGGTAGGTCATCTCGAAAATGGCCAGCGTATATATTTTACAACGGATAATGCAGCGGGAAGAGCTGAATGACAACCATCCACCACATTGATGGGTGCAGCAAGGCGTACCGGGCACCAGCTAGTTATTTAATAAACTACAACATGGTGTCAGATGTGAAAGAAAATATTTTAAAATAAAATACGTCAGTGAGAAATATTTAAAAAAAAAAATAATAATTAAAAAGTCAAAAGAAATATTTAAAATACAGTTAAGCCTAAAGTCACTAAAAGTAACCTATAATGGATTTACGAGTACCTGGGCCGATGGATTATACATCATCAAATTTGTCAGAAGCTTGGAACTGGTGGAAGCAAAGATTTCAACTTTTCGTAATGGCGTCTGGTAAATCAAAGGAATCGGATGAAAGGAAAATTGCTGTTCTACTACATTGCATTGGAGATGAAGGTATCAAAATCTTTAATACATTTAAGCTAGAAGCGTCCGTAAAATATGAAGATGTCTTAAGTAATTTTGATGGTCATTTTTCCCCAAAAAAGAATTTGGTGTATCAAAGGTTTAAATTCTTATCATGCCGTCAAACACCGTTCCTAACGGTTGACAAATACCTAACGGAACTCAAAAGACTGGCAGCATCGTGTGAGTATACCGATGAGTCAGAAATGATCCGGGATGTATTTGTGATGGGGATAACGGACGATGTATTAAAAGAAAAATTACTTAACACGGATAATTTATCATTGGAAAAAGCTCAAACAATTATACAAAGTTATGAACTTAATAAACTACACATCTTGGATATGTCTGGAAAAAATTTAGAGTCCCATATGGATATTAATAAAATTCAATTTACCAGAAATATAAAAAATAAAAATGTCATTTTTAGCAATGCATCAAATTCAAGGTTTCGTGCACATCAAATGCAGCAACAGGAGGGTCGAAGTCCAAATGCAGCAAATTTTCAGTCGAAAAAATTCAATACGTCACAAGAAAGTGGAACCGATAAATGTGGTCAATTCCATAGAAGCAAATGTCCAGCTGTAGGAGCCGTTTGCCATCAATGCGGTAAATTTAATCATTATGCGAAAATGTGTAGATTTAGATACGTTAGAAATTTAACAGTGGAAAATGGTTTCAATCAAGGGGTTGTTAAATTCTTTGGACCACCTTTTTATAAAACCCAGGACTAAACTACCCCTAGAAGAGATATAGTTGATGTGAGTGGAAAAATCCAGCTTACTATCAAATCTAATCCCGAGATCTTTAACAAAGTTTACACGAGGGACACCTTCATTAAGAAAGGTGTAGTTAAAAATTATAGGATCACGTCTCCTACTAAAAGTCATGACTTCACATTTACTAATATTAAGAACCAGGTTGTTATACGTACACCAAGAGTAAAAGGTGTCAATATCAGCTTGCAAAAGTTTGCAATCCTCAATACTCTTAATGTGACGGTATAACTTGATGTCATCAGCGTAAATCAATATTCTACAGTGTCTTATCAAGGAAACAATGTCATCAATTGATAAAATGAAGAGAAGAGGGCCCAGATGACTTCCTTGAGGGACACCGGATGATGCTTCAATGGGTACTGATTTGGATCCTCGAAAAAGAACTTGGTAGGTCCGGTCAGCTAAGTAAGACTGGAACCACACCAGAAGTGCTTGCGGAAAGCCAAGCCTTCTTAATTTGAAAATTATAATAGAATGGGAGAGCTTGTCAAATGCCTTGCTAAAATCAGTGTAAACGCAATCAGTTTGACAACCAGAAACGAAGCCCTCGACAGCATGAGAAGTGAACTCAAGAAGATTGGTGGTAGTGGAACGACCTGCAAGGAAACCATGTTGATTCGTTGAGACAAGCCTCTTGCAGATCGGAGCGATCGCAGAATAGATAATTGATTCGAAAAGCTTCGGTATAACAGACAACTTCGCAATTGGTCTATAATTCGATATTTCGTTTTTGCTACCACTTTTGTGAATAGGAATTATAAACGAATTCTTCCAAAGCGTAGGGAAGCACCCTTTATCCAGGGATTTCTGAAACAGGGTTTTCAGTGGAGACTGGAGAACCTCCACACAGGACTTCAGGACAGCAGGTGGAATACCGTCAGGGCCCGAAGTAAAGTCGAAAGGGAGTTCATCAATATGTTTCACGATATCAGCAAGGGTAATTGAGAGAGGTAAAAAATGAGGCTCTCGGTTAGGGGTAATGTGACGAAAATTATTGTCAATTGGCTGAAAGTCAGAAGGTAAAAAAGATTGATGAAAGAATGATGCAAACATGTTGCAAATCGCAAGTGACTCAGAACTAGACCAGTTCGTGTGCTGCATAGTATTAGGGTAGTTATCAACTTTTTTCTTAGAGTTGACAAATTTAAAGAAGTTCCTAGGATCAGTAAACACTTTATCACTCATGCTGCTAAGGTGTTCACGACACAGAGTAAAAGAGAGTGAACGAAATCTGTTATAGCAATTGATAAATGAATTGCGACTAGGAGAGTCCTTTCTCTTTAAATAGGTTTTCCAAAGTCTATTCTTCTGATTTTTTAAATGCCTGAGTTCATTATTAAACCAAGGTGGAGAAGAACTGGGCAGTTTTTGGGGCTCATAAGGTACGCAAGAAACGAGGGCCTCGTATAGTACGTTATAAAACAGTGCCACATCGTCATCCAACTCATTTGCGGAAAGCAAACTGTTAAAATCGATCGAGGCAAGCTTAGATGATAGCTCCCCAAAGTTAGCCTTTCTAAAGTTAAAGGAATGGGTTACCTCCTCCGGACAAGGCTTATTCTCTGAATTGAAGCAATAATTAAGCAGAAGCGGAGGATGGTAACTGTCAACAGACGTCATGACTGTTGGACTGAGTTCGACAGTCATATTGACTGCGTCAGTAAAGAATACAAAATCTAACTGCCTCCCCAAAACGTTAGATACACCGCTCATTTGATTCAAGCCAAGTGAGAATAAGGAATTAAGAAAACAGGATTCCTTAGAATTCAGGTTGCCTTCAGGAAGGTAGTTATCGTCATCTACATCCGTTACCCACTGAATATTGGGTAAATTAAAGTCTCCAAGGAGAAGTAATTCATCGCCAGTGTCCATCATACTCAATTAGATTACAAGACAGATGGCTACTACAAGCAAGAAGTACGCCACCTCCACGAGCATCCGAGTCAGTGTAACGATCCCTCCGAAACACTTGGTAAGAGGAATCAAAGAGTTCCGCATTAAGAATACCTTCATGAAGCCAGGTTTCAGTAAATGCTATGACATCGAACCCGCTAGCCATCGATGCCTGAAGGATTTCGTTAGTTTTTGACCTAGTCCCTCTTACATTCTGGTAGTAGAGGGAAAGCGTCTTGAGTTTTTTGGCATCTGTATAGTGCTCGGAGTAGAAGCGTTTGCACGATGCGCTTGAGTACGGGTACGCGGAACAAAAAGCTTGGTAAGGGCACCAGCAGGCCAGAAACCGGGATCTAAAAGAGTCTCGGCAATAACGGGCGGTGCAGACAAAACAAAAGAAGCAACAGGCTTGGAAGCCTTGCTGACTTTTCTGCAGGAGACAGTTCCAGGGTCTATAGATTTCTTCCTTAAATATTCACAGACAGACTCCGTCATAGTTTCAGGAGAGAATCGTGATATAAAGATATCTAAAGGTCTCGGTATCGTAACCAGAGGGGTGCACGGTTGTAGGGGAACTGTAGCTGCCGTGACCGGGGGGTTGGCCACTATTAAGGGCGAAGAGGTTGATACTGAGACCGGCCTAGAAGTCGACTCCATCTCCGGAACACGGGGCAAGGAACTCAAAGTGACACCGTCCCCAATGATGGCTTGGCGATTTCGATTTTTCCTGCGACTTTTGCGACGCACCTTAGTAACAGGTGCAATCGAGTTGACGGCCTCCTGTGGCAAAAGGACGTTCTCCGAACGGGAAGTAGCCGCGGGGCAGGGTGAAGGCAGAGGCTGCTCCTCAACCTGCAGAGCGTCATCAGATGCTGCCGTCGCTGAGGAGGTCTTATTTGTAACAGCGACGCTCTCCAAACTTAAGGACAGGGAGCGAAATTTTTTCAAATTTCTCAATCAAGGAACCCGTATTGGCCACAGCAGAGTTCAGGGTGTCAGACAACGTGTCAAGCCGGACATTAATAGACTGGACGTCATCAGATAAAATTTGAAAATGGCAGATGTTACTTGAGAAGGAGTTAAGACGATCCATGACTTTTTCGCGATCAGCGAGAAAAGCGTCAGAGATGTCTTTCATCAATCTCAGCACATGACAGGGTTTGATGTCAGAGCATTCACTACACGTAGGCCCTCTAGGAGCCGAAGATTTGCTGCTGACCTTCGAAGTGAGGCAAGAAGGATGGAAAACGCCTCCACAAACCCCATCACAGGAAATCCCGTCACGGGCGATTTCCGAAGAACACCTCTTGCAAAGATCCGCCATGAAGATTGAAAAAATGAACGAAGGGAAGAAAGACGGAAAGAGAAAACAAAATAATATTAATCCTGCAGTTTTAAATTCTCAGAAATATTATATTAATATTATCACGTGAGACTTGGTTAAATGCGGAGTCTCCGTTTATTCAATAAACAGAAACTAAACACAAAAACATTCCTTAACAATGAATTAAGACCAAAAAATCACTGAATTAACAAACCAAATTAAATGGAAACACCAAAAACTGCAACCTTTTGAAAAGAAACAACAGGATAAAACAAAACTGTTAAGCACATGTCCAACAAAAAACGTGTTCTCCAGATTCCATTAACCGTAATCAAATTACAGTTAAAAGATCAAAAATAAAACAAAAAGAAACCCTGGCAAATTAATTTTAGAAGGATAAATGAAAAAATTATTTAAAACTCAATCAAAAATAAATAGAAAAAACAAAAAATTATTTAGAAGACTAAATTATAAAAACCGTAAAAACATTTTTTCCACATCACAGACAGCTCGCCACTATACAAAAAAAGCACACAAAAAAGACAAAGAACTATCACTGTCGACCATCGTCGTTCGCGTCTGGAGAGACGAGCAGTTACAATTAGTTAAAGGTTATTATTATGAAGGTTGGCCAGAGCACAAACACCTAGTCCCTAATTTAATCAAACCTTTTTGGAATATTAAGGAAGATATTCATGAAATAGACAATTTAATGTTCAAAAGTCAAAGTATAATTATTCCTGAAAAAATGAGGAACAAAATTTTGCAAATAATTCATGAAGGGCATTCAGGAATCGAAAGGTGCAAACAACGCGCCCGAGGTTTAGTGTATTGGCCTGGAATTAATGATCATATTGAGAAATTAATAGAATATTGCTCTGTCTGTCTTAAATATCGTCCTGCAAATGTTAGAGAACCATTAATGACTTTTCGCTTACCGCAATTACCTTGGGAAATTCTAGGTGCTGATCTATTCGAATTTGAAAAAATTCAATACTTACTTATCGTCGATTACTATTCAAAATACATTGAAACTGTCAAACTACCAACTACTAATTCTTCTTCAGTAATTAATCATTGCAAATCTATTTTTGCACGGTATGGCATACCCAGAGTTTTGATTACTGATAATGGTCCACAATTTATGTCAGCAGAATTCAAAGAATTTATGCTTACCTGGGATATTAAACATGAGACTAGTAGTCCACACTATCCACAAGCAAATGGACTGTCTGAAAGATCTGTCCGAACAGTAAAAACTATTCTCAAAAAATGCAGAGATAGTAATACTGATCCTTATTTAGCACTTTTAAATTATCGCGCGACAAAAAAGCGTTTTAATTACTCTCCAGCTGAACTTTTAATGTCAAGAAATTTAAGAACTCGACTCCCTGTTACACAAAATCATTTGCTACCTAGGGTTATAGATTACAAACACTATGAAAATGAGGTTGAGCAATATCAAAAAAGGACTCAACAATATTATAATAAAAAATCCAAATCTCTCCCGCAATTAGAAAAAGGTAATAATGTTTATTATAAACAAAATCCTAACTCGTATTGGTCCCCAGGAATTATTGTTTCTAATAGTAACCAACCTAGATCGTATGTTATTGCAGATTCCGCAGGTCGTCAGTACAGAAGAAACCGCCGTCATATAATATTTACTAATAATGACAATGAAGAATCAACGCATTCTAAAGTGATGAGTCCTGAAAATTCTAAAACTTACGCCAGTCCAATGAGACTAAGATCGGGAAAGATTGTAACAAAATTTAAATGAAGTATATAAAAGAATAACGAAATAATTTACCAATTTCATATTGAATTAATGTATATTTGAATTAAGTAAAATGAATATGAAGTTGATTTTGTATGATTAATTAAAATGTCATTTATTTTTATTAGTTTTTTTTTTTTTGAAAGAAAAAGGAGATTTTGTATATTATAGTCTAATAACACTGAATTAGAGTAAGTCAAATAATGTTTCCATGATATGAATTTGAATTTGTATATTGATTTGTTTATTTTTATTAATTTTTGAAAAATAAGGAGATGTTGTATGATATAGTCTGATAACAGTTGTTGTATGATATAGTCTATAACAGTCAGTCAGTCAGTCTTGATCTCCCCGACTGTGCAGTCGATTATATATGAAATAAACAATTAGAAACTGAAGTGGACTTTATTATTTAATAAACTACAACAGTTGCTACAGCTAGGATAATATGATTGCACTTATACGACTCTAGAATAGTTACGTCATTTTGGATTTTAGAAGACACTACATAGCTAATTATATTTTACTTGTAATACCCTTTTAGCCCAATTGTGAAATGCGGCCGCCATCTTGGAACCGCCATTATAATTTTTTTACAAAATGGTCCGATTATCGCAAAATTTGAAGTTAATCGATTTATATGGAAGTGGGTCAAAATGAAGTTGCAAGATTTGTTTGCATACTACATATAACATACAGGTGAAGCTAATAAAAATAAAGTTTTAAAAACCGACTTAAAAAAAAAACAATCCCCCAGTCTTCAAAAGTTATTCTTCATTCTAAATCCATTTTGATTGGATTAATGTTGTTAAGAATTACAAACAATTATTTCATCCTTTTTCGTGTATCACGGGATTGTTTTTTCTGAGGTCGGTTTTTAAAACTTTATTTTATTTCGTACTTTTTAGTCCATTCATTTTTTTCGGTGCAAATTAAAAAAAATTATTTATTAAGGTAAATCCACATGGAACGATTTACTTGTGAAAATTGGCTTGCGCAAGTGAATTGGAACAAATAGATCGTTCCGTGAAAACTCAACGGGTTGGCTTGCGCTAGCCAAAATGATTGGCTTGTACAAAATATGTCTCGCCTACAACCGTCACCATGCGCTTGGGTCAACGGTCAAGCTCCACCAAGTATAAATATAATGCGCAATAACTAATGAGTAATTTCCCCTCATCATTTTCACTCAGTTTATTTGCACAAATCCACTTCCGCCAGACAGTTTGCACAACTAGTTCGTTGAGTATGAACCTACCTTTGCGAGTAGTATGACACACCGGCGCCGTCGATAAGAATCAAGGCAGTAGCTAAATAGTTATGGCACTAATGTATTTCCGTATTTTCTTAGTAATTTAAAAACAGCGGGTATCTGTTTAACGGATACGGACAAATGACGCGAATACGGAAATTCCAATTGCGGGGATTTTACAAAAGTTAATGCTTTTTAATATGCTTTTCCTCAAAAATTGGGTCACTTGAGGAGAAAAGCTATAATATTGTGAAAGGCCCAGAATGGAAGCAAATTTTATCAGAAAAGCAATAATAATCAAAAACAATAAAACGGTGAAATATGCCTTCAAAATAGTGGGTTTAGTGTTTCGCTCGGGTATAAGTGCACGTTTGGGGACGATATAACGGTAGAGATTCGCTGTGCTGATATGTATTGCAGGGGAGCTATTAATTGTGTATTTAACTTTTTATTTTGTTTCTATTAAATTACTTCTAGCATATAAAATGACGTCAGAAGCTTACTGTACTATCCCCGTCACACCCTTTCATTTGATATCCATTTCGGGGGTCGGGGAGCCCAATTGCAAAATTCATCTGACATCTTGGAACCGCCATCTTGATTTTTTTCAAAATGATCAGATTGTGCTGTGTCATGCCAACTATAAGTATGTGCAAAATTTGCAGTTGATCGTTTATATATGGAAGTGGGTCAAAATCAAGTTACAAAAGCAAAAAAGTTCTTGTGTTCCAAAGTTCGAACTAAAAATTTTATCTCAAGACTTCAGTGTGAAATAGGTAAGAATTTGAATTTATTTCACTTTGCTTAGGCCTGGTTTTTAAATATGGTCTCACCCAACACCGCAGTGGCTTTCGCTTTTTTGTATTTGCCAAAATGATAAATGCTGAAGAGCACATTACCAAATTTTCGTCCTCAAAGTTCACCAAACCAACTCAAACTGCTTCAAATTCCTTTGTTATGGTGTTATTTATCGCTTTGACCACGAAAATCACCCCCAAGTTTTTGACGTGATAACGTCTTATAAATCGATGCGACTCGGGGCATTCACAAAAAAGTTGTAACGAAGTCACTAACGTCCGGTCACGTAACGATGCGCGCGAGTTACATGCCCAATCTAGTACATGTTACCTGTGCGCACCTGTATTTACCTTCCGGCACATGCCCTTGCGTCAGCAATTTAGTTGTAAGAATTTAAATCAATAACCAGACGCTAGATAATCATTTTTATTAATTTCTTAATAAATTCTTGGAATATGTTTTAGGTTTTAGATTGCACATTTTTGTCTCAGGTTAATCCAATTCATTTTATTGATTTCAACTTTTGATTTTTTTGTTAAATTCACTTTTAGTTCTGGCGTCGTGGTGTTAAGACAAATTTAAAATTATAAATCTCTAATCAAAGTTTGTTTCATTTATAAAATCTTGTATTATAATAAATTCAATAGTTTAAATTAATGTTGAATTAAAATAAATATTTAATGAGTTGTAATAAATACTTGAACGGAAATTATATTTTTTTGGTTTAAAGTCGGGCGGTAAACGTAATTGGCGCAGTTGGTAGGATTGGCAAACGGTCCTGTCCTCGTCATTAACTGTGAAATTGAAAATAAAATCTCGACGGTTTATCGAGTATTGAAATTTTCGTACCGACGGTTTATCGGTATTATAACGTTGTAGCGAAATAGTGAATGTTGCGTCCGACGGCTTATCGGATAATTTACAACAACTAAAAAGCCCTGCAAAACAGAAGGACGAAGGGCAGAAGTGCAATCTTGGTCATCCGACGGCTTGCTGGAAAGAACCAGCGCAGGAAGCGTTGAGCTCCAGCTCTTAATTGTCAATCTCAACGAAGGATGCGTTACCTCCGCTACCAACTATAGTAATATTCACGTAAGTCAAATTTTGAATACTTTCCTATATTATATCCTATGACAACCCCCAAAGAAAAAATAAAAGCAATAGTTCTAATCCATATCCTATTATTACTGGCTTGAGAAGTAGACTAGGCCTTTTTAGATCTTTAGAAGATATTAATGAAGAAGAAAATTTTAGTGAAAATTCAAGTGAAAATTTTAATAAAAGTGAAACAAGGTCATTGCAAGATAATTTTAAAAGTCGCTCACTCGACACCTTTGCGTTCATCAGACACCATGGTAGATAATTCATTAAATAACGTCTCACCTAATCTTGCGCAACCCCAAAATTCTAATGTAGTGACCGTGACTTCTATGGATATTTTTAATTCATTACGAATACCCGATGCGATTAAAGGCCTACCCCTTTCGACGGTCCCCCACACTTACTTTTTCATTTCGTGGACAATGTGGAAGAAGTTCTTAGTATGATTACGGTAACCAGCGGCACGAGCTATGGGCAGTTACTCTTAAGAGCAATCCGAAATAAGATACCTGGACCGGCGAACGAAGTACTTAATATGTACGAAACTCCACTAGACTGGAGTAGGATTAAAGAAAACTTAATTCTTCACTAGTGAGTGAAGTGAGACATCCTTAATCAGAGATTTGCATAAAGTGAAACAGGGAAATCAAACAGTTGAGAAGTTCTATAGTGAAATCATCGAGCTATTAGCTAGCATGACAAATCATGAAAAGGACCGAAACGTTGTTACTTCTAAGAAAAATCTGTATACTAAGATATGCCTTAATTCATTTTTGTCCGGCTTAAGGGAACCATTGAACCATCAGGGCCATGAAACCACATACCCTAGCGGAAGCTTTTTCCTATTGTATAAAGGAGGAAAACATATGTTATGCCAAATCGGAAAGTTCTAGCTCCCCCGTAAGTAAAATTCAGAGCACACAAAGCAAACCAAAATTTACTCAGGGACCGTGGAATACGAACTACCCTCAGAGCCCCAGATTTAATCAAGGCCCCATACCCCGTTTTTCCCTTATAATTTCCCTCGTCAAGCTTACAATTCATACCTTAACTTCAACAGACCCACCCATGAGATTTCAACCTCAGCCTCCACTTCAGCAACTTACAAATCAACCATTTAGACCACCCGAACCCAAACCAGAACCGATGGATACATCATCAGGTAATGTAAGAACCACTGCATTTCGTTTTCAAAGGAAGCCACAAACGACCAACTTCTTCCGTTCCGATAACAACTAAAACCCTAATAACAAAGAATTATTTCACATAACTGATATAACTGAGGAGAACCCAGAGAGTCACGAGCTACTAACAGGTACTATCCGAATTTAGACGAATACATATTACTACTGCGACATAAATCGTGAAGGAAGAAGTATCCATGTTGCCGAGTTGGACGAGGATTTTCCAAACAAAGCCTCGAACAACCAATCGGATACATAGACATCAATACCCACGGATTAATCTAGCCCTATATCAACATCTCTTCACCATTTGGACGCCTTCTCAAGTTCTTGGTCGATACAGGATCGTCAGCTTCATTTATAAATCCTGAACTTGTGTATCCCGACGACGCTAAGCCAATCAAACCAAAAATTATAAACACAGTTTTCCACAGTCACAGAATAAATAAAGAAGTAGGTAATAATGAATAATTTCATAGAGTTTTTAAGCAAACCAGATGTAGTAGATTCCTTATTTTTCGATTCCATGGATACTTCGATGATCTATTGGGATTGGATGTCTTAACAGACCTTGGAGTAAAAGTCGATTTAGTTAGTAACGTATTGGATAATGGAAGAGTTAAAATTCCATTAGAATTTAAACCAAACTTCATCTCGGAGAAAATACTAATTCCTCCAAAATCAAAGTATATAGTAAAACTACCAGTGGACAAAAAGGACGGTGATATTTTCATTAGACTAACTGAAATAAACTCCTCATTATATATATACCAGAAGGTATTTACAGCGCGAATGATTGGTGTAGTTTAATAGAGGTAGTTAACAAGTCCGATAAGGAAGAAAATTCTAAGTTACGACACTTGCAATACCTCAATCAAATAAATTATAATGTAGAATTACTCAATAGTCACTTGACCAGTCTAACAAAAGCTGTTATACTAGCTAAGTTGAATATAATATCAAAACAAATATTAAGCCCTAGAATTGCATACAATATTTACAAAACAAAATTTTACTATAATTTCTAACGAACATATATACGAGGTCCTAGAACTCCAAGCTTATTGCAATGATACCAATATTATATTTAATATAAAAATACCAAACTAAAATCATACCTACAAAACCCTTCCTAATCCTCAACCCTAAAAGTGTTCAAAATTTTGACATGCCCGAAGATCGAAGAAACATATAGGTACATATTTGCAAAGACACCGGCTACCAGGAATCGCCAATAAAATCCTGCGTAGCCAATCTAATAAATAACCAAAAAGCAAGTTGTACAGTGCAGAATAGAGAGAAAACCATAGAGATCTTCCAGCCAGAACTCAACTATATCGTGCTAATTGACATCCCGAAGACGACCATATATACAACATGCGGTACCGGACAACATCAGGTGCAAGGCTCCATGCTGATCCACTTTACCAACTGCGAGATAAACATCAACAGCGTCACATATAGTTCAACTACCAAGGAGCATTGGTACGAAATAACTATATATCCCACAATCCTTAAAGAGATCAACGCCACCGATTCCAGCATCACCACCCTCAGAAGACTAGAGACCTACCAATTCGCAGAAAGGAACCCTACAGATCTTTTGAAATCCCACGTTGATGACACCAGCTTCTACTCTACAACGACAGTATTCAGCGTATTACTTATGATGATCATCGCATTCATCCTGTATAAGAAACATCATCAAGGATCCTTTCGACCCCATCAGGCATCAACCACTTTCGTATCGTCCAACGAACCAAGGTTCATATGGCCGATACTCAATTCTAAGGAGGGACGAGTTACATGCCCAATCTAGTGCATGTTACCTGTGCGCACCTGTATTCACCTTCCGGAACATGCTCTTGCGTCAGCAATTTAGTTGTAAGAATTTAAAACAATAACCAGACGCTACATAATCATTTTTATTAATTTCTTAATAAATTCTTGGAATAACATGCATGTTAACATGCACTCATTTAGGTTTTAGATTGCACATTTTTGTCTCATAGTATAAGCGACGTCGAAAAAAAGTTGATTCCTAAACGGCTGATTTTAGCTTTCTCAAAAAAAAAAGCTTATACAGAGGCTTTGTCCGTCTGTCCGTCCATCTGTGACCTTCTTTCATCTCTGAAAGTACTGCCGCTACCAAATTTGGGCTATATCTCAAAATGTAGCTCTTGGTCAAAAGACCAAAAACTGAGAAAATGGTCTGGAAATTTCAACCAGAAGTATATTTAACAACAAAAAATATATTCTAATAAAGTCCATTATATCGGTAGCCTAGAGGTAAGGCGCTGGAATCCTATCTCCGCGGAACCAAGTTCAATCCTCGGCCACAAAATGGTGAAATACAATTTTTTTTTTACTTCGGTGTAACATTTTATGATTATATTTCTCACTAAATTATATTATTTAATAATGAG
This sequence comes from Thereva unica, assembly GCA_949987705.1. Classification (NCBI taxonomy): domain Eukaryota; kingdom Metazoa; phylum Arthropoda; class Insecta; order Diptera; family Therevidae; genus Thereva; species Thereva unica. The sequence continues at coordinate 73,417,368 of OX465281.1, read as the reverse complement.
ACTCAGGAGAAGATAAACATTTACTTAATTAAATGTGCAAAAAAATAATTTTCTTGATTTTTTATGGTTCTTCGGCGACTTTATAAATCATTAACGAATTTCGCGGAAATAATATAAAGTATTTATTTGTTTATATGCATATCAAGGCAAGCGGTAGTTTGCCGAGTTCGTAAGGGCAAACAGCTAATGCCTTATTTACGCCTAAACATAGAAAACAAAGTGTTTTTTTATAAAATTATGCGATTTATCACCTTTTTATAAGCAATATAAGTAATTTTTCATTTGTAACGGATAACCAAAATATAAATAATTTATTATTCCATGAGTTTTTTTCCCTATCATTCTTCGTTTTCTTTATTTTTTCATTTTTTACATTTCGAATCGAACTTTTTTCTTCTCCTTCAGTCTAAAAAAGTGGGTACTCAAAATTATTCTGTCAGATGGTGCTCTAAGTTATTTCAATTGCTCAATAAATGAGATGGTGCTACTAGTTAGTCGAAAAGTGTTTACTCGAACTGTTGATGCCAGATGGCATTAGATGATTAACAAAATGTATTCATTTAAAGTGGTTAGTCGCAACTATGGTATCAGATTTCGTTAGGTACTATAAAAAACATGTAGTTCACAGTACAAATGTACAGTACAATTTTGAAATACCGAATGCCGAGTTCGTAATCGTAATTTATTTCTAAAAATATGACATATTCCTTACAAGTTAGTCAAATCCAGCACTGTTGATGTCAAATAGCATTCCCTGTCATTTCGATGATTAACAAAAAGTGTACGCATGGTACGCGTCTCAAGAGGGCGGATTACCATTTTTTTCGCAGCCCCCTCGACCTGGGTATCAAATGAAAGGGTATGATAAGTAGAATACAATAAGCTATGTCTTTATATCCATGGCGGCCGTCTCAACAGGGCGGACTACCATTTCTTCACCACCACCTCGATATAGGTATCAATTAAAAGGGTATCATAAGCAGAATACCATAAGCGATATAATATACTCAATATCTGGTTAGCTCCATGGCGGTCATCTCATGAGGGCGGATTAACATTTTCTTCACAAGCCCCTCGACATGGGTATCAAATAAAAGGGTATGATAAGAAGAATACAATAATCTATGTCTTTATATCCATGGCGGCCGTCTCAAGAGGGCGGACTACCATTTCTTCACCACCACCTCGACATAGGTATCAATTGAAAGGGTATCATAAGTAGAATACCATAAGCGATATAATACACTCAATATCTGGTTAGATCCATGGCTGTCATCTCAAGAGGGCGGATTACCATTTTCTTCACAACGCCCTCGACATGGGTATCAAATGAAAGGGTATGATAAGTAGAATACAATAAGCAATATAGTTTACTCAGTAAATAGTTAGATACACCGAGGCCACCTCAAGAGGACGTATTACCATTTTTTTCGCAAACCCCACGACATGGGTATCAAATGAAAGGGTATGATAAGTAGAATACAATAAGCTATGTCTTTATATCCATGGCGGCCGTCTCAAGCGGGCGGACTACCATTTCTTCACCACCACCTCGACATAGGTATCAATTAAAAGGGTATCATAAGTAGAATACCATAAGCGATATAATATACTCTATATCTGGTTAGATCCATGGCGGTCATCTCATGAGGGCGGATTAACATTTTCTTCACAAGCGCCTCGACATGGGTATCAAATAAAAGGGTATGATAAGATAAGTAGAATACAATAAGCAATATAGTTTACTCAGTAAATAGTTAGATACACCGAGGCCACCTCAAGAGGACGTATTACCATTTTTTTCGCAGCCCCCTCGACCTGGGTATCAAATGAAAGGGTATGATAAGTAGAATACAATAAGCTATGTCTTTATATCCATGGCGGCCGTCTCAACCGGGCGGACTACCATTTCTTCACCACCACCTCGATATAGGTATCAATTAAAAGGGTATCATAAGCAGAATACCATAAGCGATATAATATACTCAATATCTGGTTAGATCCATGGCGGTCATCTCATGAGGGCGGATTAACATTTTCTTCACAAGCCACTCGACATGGGTATCAAATAAAAGGGTATGATAAGAAGAATACAATAATCTATGTCTTTATATCCATGGCGGCCGTCTCAAGAGGGCGGACTACCATTTCTTCACCACCACCTCGACATAGGTATCAATTGAAAGGGTATCATAAGTAGAATACCATAAGCGATATAATATACTCAATATCTGGTTAGATCCATGGCTGTCATCTCAAGAGGGCGGATTACCATTTTCTTCACAACGCCCTCGACATGGGTATCAAATGAAAGGGTATGATAAGTAGAATACAATAAGCAATATAGTTTACTCAGTAAATAGTTAGATACACCGAGGCCACCTCAAGAGGACGTATTACCATTTTTTCGCAAACCCCACGACATGGGTATCAAATGAAAGGGTATGATAAGTAGAATACAATAAGCTATGTCTTTATATCCATGGCGGCCGTCTCAAGCGGGCGGACTACCATTTCTTCACCACCACCTCGACATAGGTATCAATTAAAAGGGTATCATAAGTAGAATACCATAAGCGATATAATATACTCTATATCTGGTTAGATCCATGGCGGTCATCTCATGAGGGCGGATTAACATTTTCTTCACAAGCGCCTCGACATGGGTATCAAATAAAAGGGTATGATAAGAAGAATACAATAATCTATGTCTTTATATCCATGGCGGCCGTCTCAAGAGGGCGGACTACCATTTCTTCACCACCACCTCGACATAGGTATCAATTGAAAGGGTATCATAAGTAGAATACCATAAGCGATATAATATCCTCAATATCTGGTTAGATCCATGGCTGTCATCTCAAGAGGGCGGATTACCATTTTCTTTACAACCCCCTCGACATGGGTATCAAATGAAAGGGTATGATAAGTAGAATACAATAAGCAATATAGTATACTCAATAAATAGTTAGATCCACCGAGGCTCCTCAAGAGGACGTATTACCATTTTCTTCGCAACCCCCACGACATGGGTATCAAATGAAAGGGTATGATAAGTAGAATACAATAAGCTATGTCTTTATATCCATTGCGGCCGTCTCAAGCGGGCGGACTACCATTTCTTCACCACCACCTCGACATAGGTATCAATTGAAAGGGTATCATAAGTAGAATACCATAAGCGATATGATATACTCAATATCTGGTTAGATCCATGGCTGTCATCTCAAGAGGGCGGATTACCATTTTCTTCACAACCGCCATGACATGGGTACCAAATGAAAGGGTATGATAAGTAGAATACAATAAGCAATATAGTATACTCAATCCCAACAAAAAAACATTAAAAATGTGAATTAGAAGTTCGTGGGCGCGGAATTTATTTATTGGGACAGTTTAAAACACACTTATAACAAAAAGAAGTGATATGGATTAGTCAAGATGAATCGTTAATAACATGAAATAATTAAACACGTGCATTTACGAACGAATTCAAAGGAATTATACAACTGCCAATTTTTATTTAAAACTCAATAAAGTATTATCCCACCAAAAAAACATTAAAAATGTGAATTAGAAGTTCGTGGGCGCGGAAATTATTTATTGGGACAGTTTAAAACACACTTACATATAACAAAAAGAAGTGATATGGATTAGTCAAGATGTATCGTTAATAGCATAAAATAATTAAACACGGGCATTTACGAACGAATTCAGTGCGGCTCAGTCTATAGTGTTTCTAATAAAATTTGTTACATTTCGAAGGACAGCAAAGATTCATGCTAGGTATACAACGAACGCGACAGCCAACTTTTTCGCGGTTGATAATACTTTATTGAGTTTTAAATAAAAATTGGCAGTTGTATAATTCCTTTGAATTCGTTCGTAAATGCACGTGTTTAATTATTTCATGCTGTTAACGATACATCTTGACTAATCCATATCACTTCTTTTTGTTATAAGTGTGTTTTAAACTGTCCCAATAAATAATTTCCGCGCCCACGAACTTCTAATTCACATTTTTAATGTTTTTTTGGTGGGATATCACTCTTTTTTTTTTAATACATTCTAAAATAAAAGTAAATAATCTTCTGTATAAAGAAACATTATGTATTTAATTGTTCATTATATTTTTTATTTATTTTATAAGTAGGTAATAACAAAATAACAAAATGCAGGAATTCAAACTAATATTATTGTCTTTGTAAAAAAACATAAGCATAATAACATCCTCTCGAGTTTCTCGGCCAAGATTTTTTCTGCATTATGGAATCATTGATCCATAACCAGCTCGATTTTTGTTTCAACATGCTGATATAATGACCTTGTCCGAGTGTTCCTGTATGGAATATAGCACTAATCACTTTATAATTTGAACCTCCTATATGCAATTTTGAAGAAGTGACAGCTTTGATATCGCATTGCTCAATTTTAATAAACTTTTTATTTTTCAGTTCGATTAATTTGAGTTGTATTATGAGAACAGGTGCTGCCGAAATCATTTCCGATTTACGAATCTTTTTAGTGTACGAACAATTTTTACATTGACCACTCAGGGTTACTAATTTTCCAAATTCATGATCAATGAGTTGCCATGTCGAGGGGGTTGTGAAGAGAATGGTAATGCGTGGTGGCCTCGGTAGATCTAACTATTTATTGAGTATACTATATTGCTTATTGTATTCTACTTATCATACCCTTTCATTTGATACCCATGTCGAGGCGGTTGTGAAGAAAATGGTAATCCGCCCTCTTGAGATGACCGCCATGGATCTAACCAGATATTGAGTATATTATATCGCTTATGGTATTCTACTTATGATACCCTTTCAATTGATACCTATGTCGAGGTGGTGGTGGAGAAATGGTAGTCCGCCCTCTTGAAATGGCCGCCATGGATATAAAGGCATAGGTTATTGTATTCTACTTCTCATATCCTTTCATTTGATACCCATGTCGTGGGGGTTGTGGAGAAAATGGTAATGCGTCCTCTTGAGGTGGCCTCGGCGGATCTAACTATTTATTGAGTATACTATATTGCTTATTGTATTCTACTTATCATACCCTTTCATTTGATACTCATGTCGAGGGGGTTGTGAAGAAAATGGTAATCCGCCCTCTTGAGATGACCGCCATGGATCTAACCAGATATTGAGTATATTATATCGTTTATGGTATTCTACTTATGATACCCTTTCAATTGATACCTATGTCGAGGTGGTGGTGAAGAAATGGTCTTCCGCCCTCTTGAAATGGCCGCCATGGATATAAAGGCATAGGTTATTGTATTCTACTTCTCATATCCTTTCATTTGATACTCATGTCGTGGGGGTTGTGGAGAAAATGGTAATGCGTCCTCTTGAGGTGGCCTCGGTGGATCTAACTATTTATTGAGTATACTATATTGCTTATTGTATTCTACTTATCATACCCTTTCATTTGATACCCATGTCGAGGCGGTTGTGAAGAAAATGGTAATGCGTCCTCTTGAGGTGGCCTCGGTGGATCTAACTATTTATTGAGTATACTATATTGCTTATTGTATTCTACTTATCATACCCTTTCATTTGATACTCATGTCGAGGGGGTTGTGAAGAAAATGGTAATCCGCCCTCTTGAGATGACCGCCATGGATCTAACTATTTATTGAGTATACTATATTGCTTATTGTATTCTACTTATCATACCCTTTCATTTGATACCCATGTCGAGGCGGTTGTGAAGAAAATGGTAATGCGTCCTCTTGAGGTGGCCTCGGTGGATCTAACTATTTATTGAGTATACTATATTGCTTATTGTATTCTACTTATCATACCCTTTCATTTGATACCTATGTTGTGCCATGGATATAAAGACATATGTCGTGGGGGTTGTGAAGAAAATGGTAATGCGTCCTCTTGAGGTGGCCTCGGTGGATCTAACTATTTATTGAGTATACTATATTGCTTATTGTATTCTACTTATCATACCCTTTCATTTGATACCCATGTCGAGGGGGTTGTGAAGAAAATGGTAATCCGCCCTCTTGAGAAGACCGCCATGGATCTAACCAGATATTGAGTATATTATATCGCTTATGGTATTCTACTTATGATAACCTTTCATTTGATACCCATGTCGTGGGGGTTGTGGAGAAAATGGTAATGCGTCCTCTTGAGGTGGCCTCGGCGGATCTAACTATTTATTGAGTATACTATATTGCTTATTGTATTCTACTTATCATACCCTTTCATTTGATACTCATGTCGAGGGGGTTGTGAAGAAAATGGTAATCCGCCCTCTTGAGATGACCGCCATGGATCTAACTATTTATTGAGTATACTATATTGCTTATTGTATTCTACTTATCATACCCTTTCATTTGATACCCATGTCGAGGCGGTTGTGAAGAAAATGGTAATCCGCCCTCTTGAGATGACCGCCATGGATCTAACCAGATATTGAGTATATTATATCGTTTATGGTATTCTACTTATGATACCCTTTCAATTGATACCTATGTCGAGGTGGTGGTGAAGAAATGGTCTTCCGCCCTCTTGAAATGGCCGCCATGGATATAAAGGCATAGGTTATTGTATTCTACTTCTCATATCCTTTCATTTGATACTCATGTCGTGGGGGTTGTGGAGAAAATGGTAATGCGTCCTCTTGAGGTGGCCTCGGTGGATCTAACTATTTATTGAGTATACTATATTGCTTATTGTATTCTACTTATCATACCCTTTCATTTGATACCCATGTCGAGGCGGTTGTGAAGAAAATGGTAATGCGTCCTCTTGAGGTGGCCTCGGTGGATCTAACTATTTATTGAGTATACTATATTGCTTATTGTATTCTACTTATCATACCCTTTCATTTGATACTCATGTCGAGGGGGTTGTGAAGAAAATGGTAATCCGCCCTCTTGAGATGACCGCCATGGATCTAACTATTTATTGAGTATACTATATTGCTTATTGTATTCTACTTATCATACCCTTTCATTTGATACCCATGTCGAGGCGGTTGTGAAGAAAATGGTAATGCGTCCTCTTGAGGTGGCCTCGGTGGATCTAACTATTTATTGAGTATACTATATTGCTTATTGTATTCTACTTATCATACCCTTTCATTTGATACCCATGTCGAGGGGGTTGTGAAGAAAATGGTAATCCGCCCTCTTGAGAAGACCGCCATGGATCTAACCAGATATTGAGTATATTATATCGCTTATGGTATTCTACTTATGATAACCTTTCATTTGATACCCATGTCGAGGCGGTTGTGAAGAAAATGGTAATGCGTCCTCTTGAGGTGGCCTCGGTGGATCTAACTATTTATTGAGTATACTATATTGCTTATTGTATTCTACTTATCATACCCTTTCATTTGATACCTATGTTGTGCCATGGATATAAAGACATATGTCGTGGGGGTTGTGAAGAAAATGGTAATGCGTCCTCTTGAGGTGGCCTCGGTGGATCTAACTATTTATTGAGTATACTATATTGCTTATTGTATTCTACTTATCATACCCTTTCATTTGATACCCATGTCGAGGGGGTTGTGAAGAAAATGGTAATCCGCCCTCTTGAGATGACCGCCATGGATCTAACCAGATATTGAGTATATTATATCGCTTATGGTATTCTACTATTGATACCTATGTCGAGGTGGTGGTGAAGAAATGTTAGTCCGCCCTCTTGAAATGGCTGCCATGGATATAAAGACATAGCTTATTGTGTTCTACTTATCATACCCTTTCATTTGATACCCATGTTGAGGGGGTTGTGAAGAAAATGGTAATCCGCCCTCTTGAGATGACCGCCATGGATCTAACCAGATATTGAGTATATTATATCGCTTATGGTATTCTACTTATGATAACCTTTCAATTGATACCCATGTCGAGGGGGTTGTGATGAAAATGGTAATCCGCCCTCTTGAGATGACCGCCATGGATCTAACCATATATTGAGTGTATTATGTCGCTTATGGTATTCTACTTATGATACCCTTTCAATTGATACCTATGTCGAGGTGGTGGTGAAGAAATGGTAGTCCGCCCTCTTGAGACAGCCGCCATGGATATAAAGACATAGCTTATTGTATTCTACTTATCATACCCTTTCGTTTGATACCCATGTCGAGGGGGTTGTGAAGAAAATGGTAATCCGCCCTCTTGAGACGCGTACCATGCGTACACTTTTTGTTAATCATCGAAATGATAGGAAATGCTATTTGACATCAACAGTGCTGGATTTGACTAACTTGTAACGAATATGTCATATTTTTAGAAATAAATTAACATTACGATCTCGGCATTCAGTATTTCAAAATTTTACTGTACATTTGTACTGTGAACTACATGTTTTTTATAGTACCTAACGCAATCTGATACCATAGTTGCGACTAACTACTTTAAATGAATACATTTTGTTAATCATCTAATGCCATCTAGCATCAACAGTTCGAGTAAACACTTTTCGACTAACTAGTAGCACCATCTCATTTATTGAGCAATTGAAATAACTTAGAGCGCCATCTGACAGAATAATTTTGAGTACCCACTTTTTTAGACTGAAGGAGAAGAAAAAAGTTCGATTCGAAATGTAAAAAATGTAAAAATAAAGAAAACGAGGAATGATAGGAAAAAAAAACTCATGGAATAATAAATTATTTATATTTTGGTTATCGGTTACAAATGAAAAATTACTTATATTGCTTATAAAAGGGTGATAAATCGCATAATTTTATAAAAAAAAACACCTTGTTTTCTATGTTTAGGCGAAAATAAGTAAATTTTTACAACAATTTTAGAGCATGAATCTTAGCTGTCCTTCGAAATGTAACAAATTTTATTAGAAATACTATAGACTGAGCCACACTGAATTCAGCAAAGATTCATGCTAGGTATACAACGAACGCGCCAGCCAACTTTTTTCGCCGTTGATAATACTTTGACTGTGTTTCATTTTCCTGGTGTACATACACCAGTGTACTTTGGAGTAGATAGAAAATGAAACGCATTTTTTTATTTGAGTGTAGTTTAAAACCTTAAAATAAGAATCACAATAGCACTGCTGATATTTGGCAAGTGGGATCTGTGAAGTTTTTCAGGAAAAATAATTTGATTTAAAATGGACATATTTAATTCTTTAAAATTATTTATTTTCTCTGAGATAAACAATGCTATTTTGAATGATAACTTCAACAAAAACCATTCAATAATTTTTATTAACCGAAAATTTTAATGACATAACCGAAAAAGTCAATACAATTACCACACAATTTTTAAGGCGACATCTGTTGAATCATAATTACACTAATCATTTACTAAAATATATGAGCTGGGGTAGTTGGAACTACACCAAACTACACCGGTGTAGGTACACCAGGAAAATGAAACACGCCTTTTATTGAGTTTTAAAAAAATTTAAAAAAAAAAAAAAAAACCGACTTCAAAACTACATATACCTATGCATGCATATGTACAAACTTAAACTAAAAAGTAAAAAATAATATTTTAATTACCTCAAAGCAAGAGCCTTAAAGGATAGTTAAAAAAATTATTGATATTTATATATGTATGTATCTATTTAATATTTTTAAAAAGTTCATTTTGGAGTCGGTGCCAGCCAAAGAACAATTACGTTTATACATACCCTGAAAGCTTGGGTGCAAAAGAAAACTTACGTTAATACATACCTTGCCATGGATCTAACCAGATATTGAGTATATTATATCGCTTATGGTATTCTACTATTGATACCTATGTCGAGGTGGTGGTGAAGAAATGTTAGTCCGCCCTCTTGAAATGGCTGCCATGGATATAAAGACATAGCTTATTGTGTTCTACTTATCATACCCTTTCATTTGATACCCATGTTGAGGGGGTTGTGAAGAAAATGGTAATCCGCCCTCTTGAGATGACCGCCATGGATCTAACCAGATATTGAGTATATTATATCGCTTATGGTATTCTACTTATGATAACCTTTCAATTGATACCCATGTCGAGGGGGTTGTGATGAAAATGGTAATCCGCCCTCTTGAGATGACCGCCATGGATCTAACCATATATTGAGTGTATTATGTCGCTTATGGTATTCTACTTATGATACCCTTTCAATTGATACCTATGTCGAGGTGGTGGTGAAGAAATGGTAGTCCGCCCTCTTGAGACAGCCGCCATGGATATAAAGACATAGCTTATTGTATTCTACTTATCATACCCTTTCGTTTGATACCCATGTCGAGGGGGTTGTGAAGAAAATGGTAATCCGCCCTCTTGAGACGCGTACCATGCGTACACTTTTTGTTAATCATCGAAATGATAGGAAATGCTATTTGACATCAACAGTGCTGGATTTGACTAACTTGTAACGAATATGTCATATTTTTAGAAATAAATTAACATTACGATCTCGGCATTCAGTATTTCAAAATTTTACTGTACATTTGTACTGTGAACTACATGTTTTTTATAGTACCTAACGCAATCTGATACCATAGTTGCGACTAACTACTTTAAATGAATACATTTTGTTAATCATCTAATGCCATCTAGCATCAACAGTTCGAGTAAACACTTTTCGACTAACTAGTAGCACCATCTCATTTATTGAGCAATTGAAATAACTTAGAGCGCCATCTGACAGAATAATTTTGAGTACCCACTTTTTTAGACTGAAGGAGAAGAAAAAAGTTCGATTCGAAATGTAAAAAATGTAAAAATAAAGAAAACGAGGAATGATAGGAAAAAAAAACTCATGGAATAATAAATTATTTATATTTTGGTTATCGGTTACAAATGAAAAATTACTTATATTGCTTATAAAAGGGTGATAAATCGCATAATTTTATAAAAAAAAACACCTTGTTTTCTATGTTTAGGCGAAAATAAGTAAATTTTTACAACAATTTTAGAGCATGAATCTTAGCTGTCCTTCGAAATGTAACAAATTTTATTAGAAATACTATAGACTGAGCCACACTGAATTCAGCAAAGATTCATGCTAGGTATACAACGAACGCGCCAGCCAACTTTTTTCGCCGTTGATAATACTTTGACTGTGTTTCATTTTCCTGGTGTACATACACCAGTGTACTTTGGAGTAGATAGAAAATGAAACGCATTTTTTTATTTGAGTGTAGTTTAAAACCTTAAAATAAGAATCACAATAGCACTGCTGATATTTGGCAAGTGGGATCTGTGAAGTTTTTCAGGAAAAATAATTTGATTTAAAATGGACATATTTAATTCTTTAAAATTATTTATTTTCTCTGAGATAAACAATGCTATTTTGAATGATAACTTCAACAAAAACCATTCAATAATTTTTATTAACCGAAAATTTTAATGACATAACCGAAAAAGTCAATACAATTACCACACAATTTTTAAGGCGACATCTGTTGAATCATAATTACACTAATCATTTACTAAAATATATGAGCTGGGGTAGTTGGAACTACACCAAACTACACCGGTGTAGGTACACCAGGAAAATGAAACACGCCTTTTATTGAGTTTTAAAAAAATTTAAAAAAAAAAAAAAACCGACTTCAAAACTACATATACCTATGCATGCATATGTACAAACTTAAACTAAAAAGTAAAAAATAATATTTTAATTACCTCAAAGCAAGAGCCTTAAAGGATAGTTAAAAAAATTATTGATATTTATATATGTATGTATCTATTTAATATTTTTAAAAAGTTCATTTTGGAGTCGGTGCCAGCCAAAGAACAATTACGTTTATACATACCCTGAAAGCTTGGGTGCAAAAGAAAACTTACGTTAATACATACCTTTGGCTGGCACCGACTCCAAAATGAACTTTTTAAAAATATTAAATAGATACATACATATATAAATATCAATAATTTTTTTAACTGTCCTTTAAGGCTCTTGCTTTGAGGTAATTAAAATATTATTTTTTACTTTTTAGTTTAAGTTTGTACATATGCATGCATAGGTATATGTAGTTTTGAAGTCGGTTTTTTTTTTTTTTAAATTTTTTATTTTTTACTTTTTAGTTTAAGTTTTTTTACAAAATTGTATTCTACTCGTCATACCCTTTCATTTGATATCCATGAAGGGGGTCGGGAAACAAAATTGCAAAATTCGGCCGCCATCTTGGAACCGACCGCCATTTTTTTACAAAATTTATATGGGACCACCTCTGAGGTATAACGTACCAAACAAAAAAAGAATCATCAAAATCGATTCATAATTGGCGGAGTAATCGCGTAACATACATAGAAAAAAAAAAAAAAACATACATTCGAATTGATAACCTCCTCTTTTTTGAAGTCGGTTAATAAAAATTGGCAGTTGTATAATTCCTTTGAATTCGTTCGTAAATGCACGTGTTTAATCACTTCTTTTTGTTATAAGTGTGTTTTAAACTGTCCCAATAAATAATTTCCGCGCCCACGAACTTCTAATTCACATTTTTAATGTTTTTTTGGTGGGATTTTACATGCTGCTCATTTTATTATTTTATAGTCATGTAGGTGGTGCTGTAGACCAAAACAAAAACTCAATTTTATCGAACTTCGCTGTGGATTTGTCACAAAAAATATGTATGATTTAAACGAAACATTTGGTAGGTTTAAAACGAAAAGTAGATTTATCTAATTTTACCAGGGCATATAAACGCTTACTGAAATGAATGAAAATTTATAAATTTAATTGCACGTACGATGTATTTAAGACCGTCCTTATAGTCCATCAATATAAGGAAGTGATTTTTCTCAGAACTTTTAATATTTTACAAAAATTTAACAAACGATTTGCCCCATATCTAAAAATTTTTGCAGCCCGTTGTTTAAAAGCATATTTTTAAGGTTTTATTAACTAAATTTGTATGTATCTCTTTAGAATAACAAAAGTGGGATGTTGTGCCTAGAGACTAGCCACTAATTACGCTTTTTCTTGTTATTCTTTCTGTTGAATAACACTTCATTGAACCGTGGCCCTTTCGCACCCCGTTCTAGCGCCTTCCCATTACTCCAAACACTAACTTGTTGGAATGTGGCAATAAACATATTTATTTATGCTTACGTAAAAAGGTACATTCCAATGCTAGATATGTATAAAGTTTCGAAGAAAGTAAACAACTGAATTATGACAACAGATTTTCTATTACTTATGAAATGTATTTTGTATATTTTATGGATATTGATCATAGCTAAAACGAAGAGTAATATAATATTGCCTGTTCACTATTCTTTGTCATAGATGGGGTGCAATTAAAATATATCAATTCTTTCAAATTTTTGGCGGGTAATTATTGGTGTTGGTCTCATTGCGAGGTGGGGGTACTTGTGTGCGTGCACGTGCGTATATGCTATGGATAAACAGGTGCCTATGTTTTTCAGTAGATGTTCTACATTTAAAGAAAAGTGAAGTGCATACGTGATTTTTTCTTTAAAAATAAAAAAAAAGTTACATTGAAGTGTAAATTAATGCGGTAAGCCGAATTTTTAACAATAATATATGTATATTTAAGTAAAATAATACACCTAATTCTGTTGTGCAAAGTGCATCACATTAGATTTGCCTCCATTCCAAATAAAAATGTTTAGATTCGTTTTATATAGTGTGTGATGTGCTATTTTTTTTTTTTTTTTTTTTTTTTTCAATTTGACACATTCCAATTATTGGCCTCGATTCCCAGATCCGGCGGGTTGGAAGTGACTTAATATATTGTCATCCAGTCTGGTGTTATTCAACAGAAAGAATACCATGAAAAAGCATAATTAGTGGCTAGTCTCTAGGCACAACATCCCACTAGCTTTGATATGACCTGTCTTATTGACCTACCCAACGGACGCGGTGCGTCTGCCACCTGGGAGTGGTTGCGTTTTCTTCTGCGCATGTCTGTCGCAGAGATGAAAATTGTTAATTTTTAAATAATTTTAAGAATTTTTTTTTCTCTCCCATACCTTTCTATGCTATTTAACAGCATAAATTTTTAGTTGCCAGACAATTTTGTCGTTGCTAACATCGCGCTACACACTCTATTAGTAATAAACAAATTATAATTTTCTAATTTTTTTAGTACTTATATCTGAAATTTTAATATGCTATAGTCCTGTAATCAAAGAATATAATATAAATTTGCCATACCAAACCCGGTTGTTCAATTTAAGGCTCGGAGAGCATAAGTTGGAATAATTAAAAGAGTGCGAAAGACCAGTAGAATTTTAAACATACATTACATATTAACTAGTTGCGACAGAGAGTGTCATGAGTGTTTGTGTATGCTTTATTTTGTCGTATTGCGTTTTATATAATAAAAACAATTTTCTCAGGATGGATGACGAAAAAGAAAAATGTGTTTTTTGCTCAAATAAAAGTGGTAAAATAATATGGTTTGATGAAGAAAAATTAACTAAGTGTGGGGAAATTTTAAATGCTGTAACCTAAAATTTAAAAATATGAAATTACCAGACGGTGTGGATGTTACTGATGGATACCACAGACAGTGTTGGGCAAAACTAAATTTCTGGACGATTAAAAATTGACAATTAATTAATTGTTAATCACGTCTACTGCAATTAACAATTAATTAATTGTAATTGTGAAAACTCGCAATTAACAATTAATTAATTGTTAATCGCGTCTATTGCAATTAACAATTAATTAATTGTAATTGTGAAAATTCGCAATTAACAATTAATTAATTGTTAGTCATGAGTTTCCACAATTAAAGACGATTAATCAATTGTCAATCATTTTTATGGATTTGATTAAAAACTAAAAATTAAAATTTATTATTATATGGAAAGAGTAGTAGTATGTTATTTTTTATTAGTTCATTTTAAAAAGCGTGTTTTTAGTTTTTAAAGTAAAAACTTTTTTAGCCACGTTGCGCACCTTTGCGTCACGGTCAATTTTTTGCGTGCCGTGGGGGAACAATTTGGCTTTGGGGATTTTAGTTTGTATTGTATGAATTATCTATAATAACATTCTAGTGGTCCCATTTTCAAAATTTTTCGAAATCGAAATCAATGGAGCAATTTTTTAGAAGAGATTTTTTTTTATTTTATGTTTTTTTGTTTGACCGGAAGAGAATTTTTTACAGAAGAGAATTTCGTTTTGTGTTTGATTTTTTTTGCTATTTTTCGTTTTGTGTTTAAAGAGGGACTAGTGTATTATATATTATTATGTAACATATAGCAATATGTACTACGTGCTATATACTAAGTGTTATGCACTATGTATTAGGTACTATGTACTATTTATTATGGACTATATACTGTCAACTATGTTTTATGTGCTATGTACTATGCACAAGGTATTATGTACTATGTATAATCTGCTATGTACTAGGTATTATGTATTTGCAGTACGTACTATGTGCTATTTACTATGAATTATGTACTATGAACTATGTACTATGTACTTTGTACTATGTATTATGTATTATGTACTATTTATTTTGGACTATATACTACCTACTATATACTGTCAACTATGTTTTATGTGTTATGTACTATGCACAAGGTATTATGTACTATGTATAATCTTCTATGTACTAGGTATTATGTACTTTATTACGGATTATGTGCTATTTACTATGAATTATGTACTATGAACTATATATTATGTACTTTGTACTATGTATTATGTATTATATACTATTTATTTTGGACTACTATATACTGTCAACTATGTTTTATGTGCTATGTACTATGTACAAGGTATTATGCACTATGTATAATCTGCTATGTACTAGGTATTATGTACTTTGCATTACGAACTATGTGCTATTTACTTTGAATTATGTACTATGAACTATGTACTATGTACTTTGTACTATGTATTATGTACTATTTATTTTGGACTATATACTACCTACTATATACTGTCAACTATGTTTTATGTGCTATGTACTATGCACAAGGTATTATGTACTATGTATAATCTTCTATGTACTAGGTATTATGTACTTTGCATTACGGACTATGTGCTATTTACTATGAATTATGTACTATGAACTATATATTTTGTACTTTGTACTATGTATTATGTATTATATACTATTTATTTTGGACTATATACTACCTACTATATACTGTCAACTATGTTTAAGTGCTATGTACTATGTACAAGGTATTATGTAAGTACTATGTATAATCTGCTATGTTCTAGGTATTATGTACTTTGCATTACGGACCATGTGCTTTTTACTATGAATTATATACTATGAAGTATGTACTATGTACTTTGTACTATGTATTATGTACTATGTATGGGGGGCTATGATTAGGTACCATATACTGTTCACAATGTACTATGTATTAGGTATTATATACTATGTACTGCGATTATGTACTATTTATTCTGTACTATGACTAAGTATTATGCACTATGTGTTATCTGCTATGTACTTTGCACTATATACTCTGTATTATATATTTTCTACTAAATATTATGTACTTTGTACCAAACACTATATACTATGTTCTATGTAAAAGGTATTATGTCCTATGTACTAGGTACTTGCACTATGTACTCTGAACTATGTATTATGTTTTGTATTATCTATTATGTATTATGTACTATTTACTATGAACTATGTACTATGTACAATGTTCTATGTATTATGTTCTATGTACTAAGTGCTATGTACTATTTACTATGAACTATGTATTATTCACTACTACTATGTACTATATTGTGTAATATGTACTATGAATTATGTTCTATGTATTATTTACATATGTATTATATATTACGGATTACGTATTATGTATTATTGTATATACAAAATTTATTGACCTTTATCCTTCTGTAGTACTAAGATTGATTTGGACATATAGAATGACCATAGAGGTCTTAATTTCCAAAATGTGCCCAGACACACATTTTTTTATGATATATATTTTTGTTTAGGTTTTTTGAGATAGGTTATTGATAGTACGTTTTATTAGGGTTATTGCGCCCATGATCAGTATTAACGCGTATTATATTCATGCCAATTTTTACGGTAATTCGCTTTACCATATAACATAAAATACACCACTACAACGCAAAAAAAACATTACGGTTTCGTTTTTTCCGTTGATTTTTCAAAGCGGCTGACTTTGGTTAGGTTTTGGATAGTATGGGAGGGAAAGGGGGTGGTTGGAGTCGTAATGGTTTAGCCGCTAGTGCGATTTTGTTTTGGTGCAGGTTTACGTATCACCCTGAATTTAAGTAACCCTAGGACCTATTTTCATGAATATGGTAGCAATGATACTCCCACCCATCTAAAACTACATAAGTCAAAGCTCTCCACCTCAGCACCTTCCAGAGTATGTATTTTGTTCCACTAAAATTTCAACTTCAACTATCTCTATCTCTATTTTTTAAATTTAACTAAACTATATTTTGTAACAAATCCTCCCATACTATTCATACTCGGCACGTGTTTCACTATAATGTTGAATTGAATGGGACCCAAATCGAATTTTTTGACCGGATCAGCAATGGATTTGGAATTCATACATTTTTACTATAAATTCGTCCTTTGTGCCTTTAAAAACCCCCACACCGATTTTCATTGCAATTGGAATACCATTGCCGAAAGTAGTCCACCATTTTGAATTGGCAAATTTTGACCACAAATCCGTTATTTGGAACCCTTAAAACCCCCGATTCTGATTTTCAATACAATCAGAACATAACTTCCGAAAGTATTCCGCCATTTTGAATTTTAAAATTTTACTACCAATTTGTCAGTTGGAACCCTTAAAGCCCCCCAATATTTATTTTCAGCGCAATCGGATCACAACTGCCAAAATTTGTCCACCATTTTGTAACCGCCATTTTGAATTTGTTATAAAACGGCCACATTGTATTGTTACGCAAACTGTACATATATGCCAAATTTGAAGTTGATCAGTTATGTGCAATTAGGTGAAAATGCTGTTGCAAGATTTATTCACGTACTATAAAAAATTGCAAAAAAATAAAGGAGAGAATAAACCCATATTAATCCCTGAAGAGTTAATCATTCAATCATGATTATGATTAGATTTCATAATCATTAATCCTCCTGATGTTTAGATTTTACCCAGATTATTCGATGTAATCTTGATTAGTGATTGATTTGTAATCATGATTGCAAAAAGCAAAAAAAATGGTTAAAATTTTCTTTTATTTTAACTCCATTTCCAAAATTGTAACGCTTCTTCTCAACTTCGGTGCAAATCCTTTCTTTAACGTTTCATACAGAAACAAGAAACAGGTAAACACAGCTAGTGGACTGGTGAATTTTGATGCCGTCAGCAGAGAATTAGGGCCTGGTCAAAAACGCATGAGTTATGCTTTGCAGCATGCAGCCAGTTCAAAAACAGCTGCAAAGCAGGTCATAATGCAAATATAAAAACTGGTGAAAGACCTTTCTTTGTAGGGCGTGAAAAGCGCGTCGGCTGCTTTTGTCAAAGCAGAAGCAAAAGTGCTGCACTTACTTTTCTGCACATGCGATCAAAATATTTGAATGTTTTTGACCAGGCCCTTACAGAAACGAGCTGCTGCTGTGTTCTAAGCTTTTGGGGCAGTCGCCGAACAAACCCTAGGTATCTTTCGATTCTCGAATATAATTGTGTTTGTTTATAAGTCGCAACGTGTTTGTAGGGCTCACATTTTAATTTAATTACTCAATCTCCACGCACGTTCTCGTCCCTCCATTCCAGTAGTAGTACAATACTTCTTTATTTTTTTAGCCACAAGTAGAACAAAACTAATTTATTGTTATAGTCAGTAGCATTTGTGTTTCTCTCACAGCCGCGACATTATACGCTGAAAGTCACTCACTGAGGGAGTGTTAACCACAAATTTGTCATTTGGATCCCTAAAAACCCCTCGACACTAATTTTCATTACAATCGGAACACAATTGCCAAAATTAGTCCGCCATTTTGAATTTTAAAATTTTCATCACAAATTTGTCATTTGGATCCCTCAAAACCCCCTGACACAAATTTTCATTACAATCGGAACACAATTACAAAAATTAGTCCGCCATTTTGAATTTTAAAATTTTGACCACAAATTTGTCATTTGGATCCCTCAAAACCCCCTGACACTAATTTTCAGCACAATCGGAGCCCAATTGCCAAAATTAGTCCGCCATTTTTAATTTTAAAATTTTAACCACAAATTTGTCATTGGGATCCCTCAAAACCCCCTGACACTAATTTTCAGTACAATCGGAACACAATTGCCAAAACTAGTCCGCCATTTTGAATTTTCAAATTTTAACCACAAATTTGTCATTTGGATCCCTCAAAACCCCCTGACACTAATTTTCAGCACAATCGGAGCACAATTGCCAAAATTAGTCCGCCATTTAGAATTTTAAAATTTTAACCACAAATTTGTCATTGGGATCCCTCAAAACCCCCTGACACTAATTTTCAGTACAATCGGAACACAATTGCCAAAATTAGTCCGCCATTTAGAATTTTAAAATTTTAACCACAAATTTGTCATTTGGATCCCTCAAACCCCCCGACACTAATTTTCAGCACAATCGGTGCACAATTGCCAAAACTAGTCCGCCATTTAGAATTTTAAAATGTTAACCACAAATTTGTCATTTGGATCCCTCAAAACCCCCTGACTCTAATTTTCAGTACAATCGGAACACAATTGCCAAAACTAGTCCGCCATTTTGAGTTTTAAAATTTTAACCCCAAATTTGTCATTTGGATCCCTCAAAACCCCCCGACACTAATTTTCAGCACAATCGGAACACAATTGCCAAAACTAGTCCCCCATTTTGAATTTTTCTTCTTTCTGCCATTTTGGCCGCCATACTCCCCATTTTTTTTCCATATTATGCTCTTTATATGAATGATTCTCCAAAAAAATGGCAGGATCATATAAAATTGGAGTGTCTATATCTATATTGAAGCGGAATAATTGTTAGTTTTAATTGTTTTTTAGAACAATTGACAAAATTAATTGCAATTGATAAATTAATTGCAATTGATTTAGTTCTAATATACAATTAATACAGATTAATCCAAATAAATTAATTGTGGGGTGCAATTAATAGTTCAATCGCAATTAATTTTAATTGCAATTAAATTAATCGCAATTAATTTTTTAATCAATTAATTAATTGATGGAAAATTTAATTGATTAATGCCCAACACTGACCACAGACAATGTTACAGCACTTTTACATCCTTGAAGTCTAAATATCTAAATTTATGTGTATCTAACCCTCCATCTAATACTAATGATCCTAGCATGTGTACCAATTCATCAAGAAATGTTAATGAAATTATTGTAGATGATGGTCTACTCCTCGAAGTCAACAATTCAATTATTGATAGTAGTGCTTGCTTAAAAAGTGTTTATTTATTTATTTATTTATTTTTTTTTTTTTTGTGAAAAAGTCCGAAAGCAGATTAAAGGAAAACAGCAAACTTTACATTCCTCAAAGGATGAAAATTTTTGAAGAAATAATTGGTTGGATGACAATATTAGACATTGATAAAAAGTTAAAAAAAAGTCAGTGATATAAAATCCGTAGGTGGAAGTGTTGTTTACCATTATTCATGTAAATTAGAACAATTGATTAATTATAATAAAATTGCTAAAAAATTCACGTACTTCATGGCATGTAACTAGAGATATCCACAACAAAATTTTCAAAGACATTGTATTATTAATTGAGGAGTGGGCGAACAAAACGGCACATGTCCAGTTTTTCAAATTGTTCAGAAATCGCAAAAAACTGTTTCTGCCTCTGAACTGATCACATTAACTATTGTGCTACTATTTGAACTCATTCAGACGGAAAAAATTTTTTTAAATATGTTTAATACTTTAAGAGAAAAAATTAAAACAAAAATGGACAAGTACCCTTTTGCAGGGACAGAACTGGACATGTACCGTTTTGTCAAACCCTTGAATGGACATGTGCCCTTTTGCAGGAACCCAACTGGACATGTTTTTTTGTTTTTAGCCTTTTAGGGAGCTCCCTGGCCCCCTTAGAGGCAAGGGGAGATTTTTCTGGTATTTTTTCCTAATAGTAGGGTCTGTTACGCAAATTTTAAAGGGTCATAGTGCCCCTACGGCTTGTTTTGGGGCCGTGGGAGGCAAAAGTGAGGTAAATTTTCGTGCATTTTTAGTGCAGTTTATGATGCACATACAAATCGATGTAATTAGAGCCCCAGGTGAGGTGCAATGAACTTCCATTGTTGATTAAAAACTTTTTTGTATGAAATACGTGCCCTTTTGAAAATCCACATTAACGAATGGTTAAAAAATATGAATATTCGTAGGACATGTGCCTTTCTGCAGGGAAACCGTTACTTTGCTAACAAAAAAATATTACATGAAAGCGATTTTTGAAGTGTCTGAGATTGAAATTAGTTGCAGTTTAGTGTAATGAACACGATTCCGTCAAAACACTGAAAACGGCCAACCATGGACATGTGCCGTTTTGTTCGCCCACTCCTCAATTGACGTTCAGGTGATACAAAATAAAAGCTGCTTGTTAGTTTCATCTCTTTGTGATATTTACAATAGCGGCTTAGAAGCTGAATTAAAACAAAAATCTTCAGCAGATTCAACTTATATAACTAATCATGTCTGAACGTAAAATATTAAAACATTTCCAAAATACAATTAAAATTCAAAGAAAAAACAAGCATAATATTATGATGCACACGGATTCAATTTTAAATATTGATAAATTTAAATTACCATCGAATATCAAAACTGAAGATTTAATAAGAGGCTAGTGCTCTATTCCGGAAAAATTGGAGCGATTTTCAGTCATGGGACTGTTAAGCCGCCTAAATGCCGGGTTTTCATTAGTAGAATTAGTGGTAGAGTATACTGGGCGAGTACTAACTATCTTGAGAACTCGCTTAATGAAAACGAAAGTGGTAGAGTAGAGTACTTGATTACAGTAGAGTAGAGTGGGATAGCACCGTGGTAAAGTTACTCTACTAGTTCTGTCCCCCACCACTGCTTTTCACTCTACTCTACCGCCACTATGCTAATGAAAACAGTGTTGAGATAGTTGAGCATACAAGAAATTCGTGGCATTTAAGTATGGCCAGGCTTCATTTTCGATATTTCAAGTGTAGGTACTATGTATTAACAACCAGTCACTATTACCTTCTGCACCATACTATTTTCAATTTAAGTGAAAACGGGTACTCTACCAAAATAAGTCGAGTAGAGTTAGCTCGGCTTAAAAGTACGCCAGTTACTCTACCACTAATTCTACTAATGAAAACCCGGCAAAACACATAGCACTTAGTATGACTATAAAAAGTTTTACAAATAATCGGAAAGTTACATATGTATATATATTTTAAATAGATTTGGACATTGCTATAACACCGAAATGGAAACTGGCGCGATATTAGAAACGACAAAATTGTCTACCAACTATAAATTTATGCTTTTAAATAGCATAGAAAGGTTGGGAGGGAAAAAAATTCTTAAAATTATTTAAAAATTAACAATTTTCATTTCTGCAAAAGACATGCGCAGAAGAAAACGCAACCACTCCCAGGTGGCAGACGCACCGTATCCATTAGGCAGGTCAATAAGACAGGTCATATCAAAAAATCAGCCGTTTAGGAATGAATTCTCGAAAACGTTGGTAGCTCTCGTACTATCAGGTTAATCAAGTTCATTTTATTGATTTCAACTTTTGATTTTTATGTTAAATTCACTTTTAGTTCTGGCGTCGTGGTGTTAAGAATTTAAAATTATAAATCTCTAATCAAAGTTACATTTATTAAATCTTATATTATAATAAGTTCAATAGTTTAAATTAATGTTGAATTAAAATAAATATTTAAAGAGTTGTAATAAATAATTGACGGAAATTATATTTTTTTGGTTTGAAGTCGGGCGGTAAACGTAATTCGCGCAACATCCGAGAAAGAGGCTCATAAGGGATTGTAAATTTATGTATGTGTATTTATTGTATTGATTGTATGTGTGTATGCATGTATGAATAGAAATGTATGTGAATAGACTAATAATTGAACTTGTCATTTACACAAAAAGTCTGTAACCAAAAGTGAAAATAAAACTGAAAAATTAAATACAAGGCACACTTAAATCTAAGTATACAAAATTAAACTAATTATAAAATTATGCTAGTCAGGTACAGGTATGGCCATTCATACACGAGGGATCATGGTTCCCACGGTTAATAATAATAAACTTTCAAACAGTCTAAAATCAACACAACAAACGCACTATTTTCATCCATGATAATTTTACTATTTTCATTATAATAACTAATTATTGATTATAAAAAAAGAACTGATTTAAATAAACAGCCGACCAGAATCAAAAATTTGACATCTCACTAATACAAATAATCATTGCGTAGCAACACAAAAGGTGCTTCCTTTGCTATTGCTCCGTGTATTTTCAGAAAACTTGGAGCAAAGCTTTTGGTTCCAGAACCATGATCCCTCGTGTATGAATGGCCTATAGCTAGCTATAGTTAGAAAGAATATACAATATTGTCTTTAATTTACAAAGGAGGCTTGGACAGATATAAAGGGAATTAGAGTCTCCGCATTAGTTTTAATTTCCGTATGTATGACAGTTTGTTAGTGGGACGAGTAAAGCATTGATTATGATCATTGAAGACCTTGAAACATCTATTATTGGGCTCGTTCCTTGCATACTCAGTGCGATGAGAGTATTCCTTAAGCAGCCTCGTATGCCTTGCGCTCCGAACTTCCTCATTGAATATGACCCTGTCCAATAAGAACTTCACCTTGAGGTCACCGTTTAGAATGTCCAAGGTAAGGTATGAGATAAGCATTTTCCTCCTGCATGACAGGGGTAATAGATCCAAAATTTTGAGCCTCTCCGTATAGTGTGGAAGACTTCGATAATCCGCCGAGTTATGTAAATTTCTTAGAGCGAACAGGAGAAATTGAACGGATTCAATCCTGCCACTACTGGCGTTAATTATGGGATCCCAGACAGGGCATGCGAATTCCAGGATTGGACGGACAAGTGAGCAGAATAGTGTTTTAGTGACCCAGATATTATCAAATTCCTTAGCCCTTCTTTTTATAAAACCAAGGAGTTTGTTATCGTTGTGTAGGTTGAAGTTTAATTTGTTGTCTAAGACAACACCTAGGTCTACGATTTTATCAACATGGTTTAATAGCTTGAGGTCAAGATAGTATTGCTGCAGCTGTGCGTTTTTCTTCCGGGAGAAGGTTATTGTATGGCATTTGCTAGTGTTAAGCTGCAACTTATTATTGTTGCACCAGTCTTGCAATGCATTAAGTTTTGTTTGAAGGAGTGATACATCGGCGTCGGACTTTATAACACTATATATTTTTAGGTCGTTTGCATAAAAGAGATATGGTATATATTTTAAATTGTGAGACAGATCGGAGATGAAGATATTGAACAAGAGCGGACCAAGATGACTTCCCTGGGGGACACCGGAAGTTACTTCGATTTCTTTGGATAAAAATCCTTGAAATTTAAAAAACATTTCTATCGATGGAGTTTAAAAAGAGCCGAGAGTGTTTCAGATTTTGAAAGCAAATGATAAATAAAATTGTATCGTATGAGGCAACCATACTTTTTTCAGAACCGGGAATTTTTAGAAAATTTTAGTTCAGTTTTATGGCATTGGTGACATTTTGCGCAATCTCGGTTGTGTCGTGTGGACGGACCATAAAGCTAGTGACAGAATTACGCGCAAACGCGGTGCGGGCAATGACAGATAGAATAGAATATGTGTATTGAAATGCGAACTAACGAAATATGGCTTGAGCACTACGCACACACCGTGCAAGTTGCTTTACTTTCTACTTCTTTCGCGTTGCCGCGCGGTCCAGTACAAAAAAGTTGTTTTTGTTTTGAGTCGTGCTTTGGTGTTGGTGGGCATTTTGTTTATGCTTTGAGTCGTGTGTTGGTGATGGGGATAGGAAATTTGTTGAATTTCATAATTAATGTAAATTTTTATTTTTCGAAATTGTGGTGATGAAATTAGTACCTAGAACAAATACAAGTCCTGTAGGATTGAAAATTAATACGCAAATCATACAGCTTTTTCAATTTATTTCGTATCACGTCCACTTGTCACTTTAATTTTTAGGTTGTGTGAAAGTCGGAAGCGCCACTAAGACGACTTTGTGTCAGCGAAAAATCCGCACACACCGCAATGCCAATGCCGCTGTCACTAGCTTAAGGTTTGAAAAATTCTTGATGTTTGTAAAGGCGAACATAATTTTAGCACGGTTTTTAAAGAGGGTTTAGATTTTGACGAGTGATGTTTTTTTGAGAAAAGGTAACTTCATTTAAAACGGATTTCATTTCAAAGAGTTTATTAGATATTAGAAAAACTAATTAATTTAAGGTGCTTTTGACCCTTCCTTAATCTTTTCATTAAAACAACAAAGAGACTAGAGCGAATAATATTCTTTGATCGGCACCTCAAAAAAGTCGATATTCTCATTTTTGGTTCACACGATATCGTGCAGGAAAAAACGACCCCATACGTTATGCTTAAAATGCTGTTGGGACCTTGAAAAATGAAAATCGGACCGATTACAATAACTTCCCTAAAAACTGGGAAGTTTACAAAACCAAAATCTTACACTTACAAAATACCCTTCAATAACGCGCATTTCGCAAAATGTAGTGGTTACGTCGTGTCATCTTTAAGAATATTCTGTTCACCCAACTTGTCACCAATTTAACATCGTTGCGTACTCCTTAAGAAAGAGTAACAAGAAAACACCATCCTTCGACTGCCTTCACTACCTCACATAGATAAACTTCGCTATCGCCATACAGCCACCCCCGTCATGTACAGCAAATAATATTGTTATCCGAGACGTATAACTAGGTGTAAATTGAAGAACATGATAAGATTTCAAGGGAGCACAAGTACACAAACGACGGGACGGGACTAACATTAGCAACAACCCGAAGCATCTCACGGGATGTTCTGAAATAAGTAGATTGGGTTAGGGATGGCTCGTAATTGACTTTGGGATTTTTCAAGACACATGAAAGAATTTGCTTTTATTTTATTTTTTTTTTTTCGTCCTGGCGATGACGCTCCTTTTGACACTCCTCTGCGGGGTACACATTTACTTTCTTTGCCACTTTTTATCTCGTTTTTTATTTTATTTATTTCCCTGTAAATACCATGTCCTTGTTGGTTGCTTATCAAATTACATTTAGCTGATGATAAGTGAAGGCATTGTTGTTCACCGAAAATTTTTGGGGCATTCTCTTTGATCTGGAAATTATAGATGATGATGGCACGTGTGCGTATGAGTCGCAACTCATTGCGATGCCCCTCGCTAGTATTCAGAAAACAAACTAAAATTACCTTTGAGAATTTGCTTTCTTTATACTTATGTGTATATTTATTTTTTTATCGGAAATAATCCAATTTTCATTTTTTTGAAAGGTTCTTGGATTAGACAAACAAAGAACATTGCGATGCGGTGGTTAACTTAATTTTAGATAATGTTTCTGATACTGATGCTGATGCGCCGGTAGTTGTTCGACACTTATAAGGAACTCTAAAGTACAGGATAGTTATTTATGAACAAAATTTTATTGGAGCAAGTCTATTTGAATATCAAAGGAGTTATGGATAGAAGGTATGAGGTGGCGAAATTGTTATCCAGTGTGTGTGATAAAGTACCAGTGCTGTTGTTAAAAGCTTGACGAGACGAAGCTAGACGAGTTTGGAAAATTAAGCCTAGACTTAAAAGTGGAGTTCTAAAGTACCTATTCCACCTAAGTCAGCAGCTAATTCTAAAATCAAAGAGGCTTAGGGCCTGGGGCTACACTCACGTAGCCCTTAGTACCCGCTGGCCGTACTTAGGCCGTTCTTAGGGCCGCTGATAAACTGGTAAGGCAAGGTCTTCATTTGCAAAATCCAAAGCTTTCCAGAGATATAAGCAAAACTAATCAATGTAAAGTATTATACTTTCCAGGATTGACCAAAAAAAACTACAACTTTGCAGTAACTACTAGAAATCCCAGGATGAACCCCAAACACCTGAAACTTTAGGACGTAGAAAACAATTCCCCGTCAAAAAGTGCTGATCCAAGGTTTAAAAAATTCGTGGTATTTGTAAAGGGTAGTAATTTTTTCACGATTTTTAAAGGTTGTCGGATTTTGACAAATGATGTTTTGTTGGAAAGCTATCACTGTGCAGAATCCAAAAAAGAACACTTCGTTTAGGGCGGATCACATTCCATCAAGTTTGTTAGATCTTAGCAAAATACATATATAAATTTAAGGTCTTTCCGACACTAGCCGAAGTTTTTCCGTTTAAACAAAAAAGCCCCATCGAATGTTATGAAATATTTTTAGAGCATTATTTCGTTAATATTCTTCTTTTGACACCTCAAAGAAGTCAATTTTTTTTTTAGAATTTAGAATTTATAAAAAAATTTATTGAGCTTCATAACAAGTTAAACATATATCTTTACATATTTCTTATTGCTGACTTAACACTATGTCTGAGCTACTATATCAAAATAAAATCCTATGGAGAACCTTGGTTCATTCGATCAATACTTGCATACAAGTTTACTAATACATAGAATATCAAAGAAGTCAATATAATTTTTGGTTCGCGCGGTATCGTGCAGGTACAAACATCACGAACGTCATTTAAACAAAAATACGGCTTGACCAAGTATTATAAAAATCCTTTCAGATTAAATTTCCGTTCGAAGCGTATGAACGACACCTTAACCAAATCCTTATCTTCTTTGAATCGCGCGATATCGTGCAGGAAAAAATGTACGCACACACACATAATTCTCAATTCTTTGTTTAAAATGTTGTTAGGCTAGTGCCAATACAAGACCCTCTCAACTACAGGCCATGAAGGATAATTTTTCGTGGTGTTGGTCTCGGTCCAAAAAGTCACCAGAATAACGTGGCAGAGAGGCAGTATGAGAAAATTTTTGTTATATTTTTGTAGTAAAAAGTGATAAAATATTGTATTTTAAGACTTTTAACTGCACTTGGATTTACCAGTGAATAGTTTTTTAGTGATTTCATTAACAAAAATAAAAAAAATTTGTTTGTTAAATGTGTTTTAAGTGTTTTAATTGTTAAGGCGATCAACTTTTTTTTACATTCACGTTTGTTTTTTTTCATGATTATTTACGAAAAAAATGTTGAAAATTTAATGTTTTGTTTAGTTATGGGACTACAAGTGATCTTAAAGTGATTAATACATATATTATGTAATTATTATTAAAAATATAGGTGTAGAAAAACACTTTTCTCATTCACTTTTCATTTCACACTTTTCTGCACTTATATGTTTAATAATAATTCCATAATAAATTATTTAATGACTTTAAAATCACTTTTAATTAAATAATCAGCATATTTTCCTTAATTAACACGAAAAAACACCGCGAATGTAAAATAAATTGATCACCTCAACAATTAACACACTTAAAACTCATTAAATCACTAATTTTTCTTAATTTTTTTTTTATTAAATCACTAAAGAACTAATTACTGATAATCCATGTATAGTTTAAAGTAATAAATTAAAATTTTTTTCCACTTTTTACCACAAAAATATAACGAAAACAATCCCGAGTCTATTCCGTGCTATATAAATTCTAACCAAATGCCAGATTTTGTGGACCGACTTCAGCTATGGTTGTATTAGTTCAAGAGAGAACTTCATGGCCTGTAGTTGAGATTTAAAGTACGATTTAAATGCCGCAAAACAAAACAAAATTAATAGCAGGCAGGAATCAGCAGTTAAATATTGTCAAGGTTATAACTGAAAAAAAAAAAAAAAAAAAAAATTTGGGATTTGGGGTGAAACTTGACCTCCTAGTGCAAAATGTTTAATACAAGATGTATAACTTTTGTATATAACATATTTTGACATAACGTCAATATCTATAAGAAAATAGCGGAAAACCAATTATTCAGTTTTTAATTTTTTCTCACATAAAAATAATTCAATTTACATGAAAATTTGTAAGAATATACCTTGTATTGTGTTAAATAAGCTTGATTTTCTGTTTGTTTGGAAAACGGATGGGTTCCTACATAGATATTGACATTTTTCAACAAAAAAATACCCTAATCTTGCGTGAACAACTTTATTGGTGTTCATGAATATATAAAACAAACTAAAAAGTATAAATTCTCCCAGCCCCATACAGATTTAAAACGTCATACATATTCCTAACACCATACAGATAGTCCTGAAAATTTGTGATTGTGAATTTGTAAGCTAAGAAAATATTTGTAAGATTTACAAAGAAAAAACGTGGAGCGCATACATGATTGATGCGAATGATTTCTCAACCCAGCTACTTTGTTATTGTCTATAGCATGCTATTGCATATAGTTGATTACAAATTGCCAATCATAAATTTTCAAGACTATCTTTATGGTGTTAGGAATATGTATGAGATTTATTTTTGTATCAGAATAACTTTGTGTTGATTTGACATGGACTGATCCTGCGGGCAAAATGTTGTCCCATATATTACTATCTAGGGGCAGTAGACAGAATGCTTAGAAGCCAACTGGCTGGATTCAGGAAGAGCCGTTTACGTATTAACACCTTAAGAGTCATAATAGAGCAGTCTACTGAATTACAATCTCCACTTTTCCCTGTTTTCGTAGGCTAAGAGAAAGCGTTCGTCTCGGTTAATAGGAGCTTTATATGGCATCCACTTTGGCAACGGGTATTGCCAGAGAAAATAACAGAATTAATAAAAACCCTATACAACAATTTCAAATGCAGAGTTTTCCATAATAGAAATTATCCGACAGCTTTGGAGTGAGTTCAGGAGTACGTCAAGGATGCCTACTTTCGCCATTACTATTTCTTATAGTAATAAACGACATCGTTGTCGGCGAACAGGCGGCATACAGTGGGGTTTACTAGTCCGCCTTAAGGATCTCGACTAGGCGAATTATATCTGTTTGATGGCCCACTAACATCAAGACCTCAAAACCATGTTCAAAAAGTTAAGAAAGTAATCCAACTAAGGCTAAAACTAAATACAAGGCTAAATACGAAAAAAAAAAACAAAGAAATGCGGAAAAATGCAAACACGCTTGAACGCACAGCGCTGCATAATCGGTTGATAAATTCTGCAACCTCGGCAGTATTATTACCGAAAATGGAGCTGCAGAAGATGAAGTTGGGTTTTTTTTATGTGGAAGACTAGAGGCTCAGGAAAAGCCCTTTACACTGTCGACAGTCTATTTTCGAACAATGTCAATGTGCAATGTCGAACAGCAGTTTTAGTCGGGACGGAAGAAACTGCCACAACCTAGCCGTGATATTTTTATTCCACCTACTCCACCCCATTACTATCGCGACTCTTATAATGAGGCATCGAGAAACAACTCGCTGGTGTGTTATGCATCCTGAAACGAGTTGAATCTCATCTCACCAACCGATGGCATGCGCTTTTTTTTTTGGTGGAGCGAGGAAGGACTAAGGAGTGGAGTAATCAGAAATGCTATGACTGGAGTAATCAGAAATGTAAAGAGGGAAGCTATGTAGGTGGGAAAGTGGGAAAGGCGAAGGACAGTGGCGCTGCTGGGATTCGAACCCGGGACCTTACTCCGTAGGCTACCGAGGCCCAGAATAAATAAAGCATATACATGCCTGTTCAGTATATGGAGACCAAAGGAGATCGCAGTTAACACCAAATTGTGGCTGTTCAACTCCAACGTTAAGGAAGTTCTTTTGTATGATTACGAAACATGGAAAGTCACCCAATTTATCACAAGGCGTCTTCAATTTTTCATCAACAGATGCCTACATCGCATCCTAAATATTCGCTGGCAGGACAGAATTTCAAATGAATAACTATGGCACCTTGCCGGCCAAGAACGGATAGACGACTAGATCAGGCGAAGGAAATGGTATTAAATTGGCCACACCTTGCGACGCGAAAACGAAAATCTTGCCGAACTGATTCTTGACTGGAATGCGAAGGATCCCCTCGAGTCCTAGAACAACGTGGAGAAGAACCCTACTAGCAGAGGCCACAACAACTGGGAGATCCCTGCCAGAACTGAGAGCTGTAGTGCAAAAGAGAGTCCGCTGGAGGGCAACTGTTTCCGCCCTATGTCCTATGAGTGATTAAAGGAGCATAAGTAAATAGGAGGAAAAATGATTGCTACCCCCCTGATCTAGAGTGGGAAAATTTGAGAAATTTGATGGGGACGTGTGAGTAATAACGGCGCCGGTGTCGATATCGAGTGTTGTTTTACCAATGTGGTCTCTCAACTAAGTACCCAGCGGGAAAAATAAGGCTTCAACTTGCGTTCTATAAGTACTCCTGGTAATCCGTGGAAGCATTACTTTAGGAAACCCACTTCATTTCTTTTTTTACATTGATGTCCTTGGGAGGTAAGGTATAAGCCAGCTTTATCTTACCACTGCATTACTAGTAAGGCAAAAATATGCACTAGCTTTGCTTACCTCTACATTACTGGTAAGGTAAGGCAGAGGGCAATTGCTTACTTTCAGCTTACCCTTGCCTTCCTTAAGAAGCAGACCTCAAGTTTGTTGCCTACTGCTTACTTTTGCATTACAGATTACTTTCAAGGAAGGCTTACCCTATACCTTTCTACCGGAAGCATTACCTAATTTCCCGCTGGGTACTAATCACGTCCAATGGTGTTTGACACCTGTTATCGAACCAGAACTGTTTTTTGTGTATGCTAAATGACACTCTTCAGCAATGTAACAACAAAAACTAAAGCCATGTATGAGTAATACTAAAGTTTAGGGGTATTACATTAAACCTTTTTAAAGAATGAGGCAGGTTTTGGGATTGTCCCATTTCATTTTTACGAGGGGCACGCATCCAGACGGTAGTATCAGATTTGTACTAACTACTAACAATTGGTTACGTGCTGAATCTCGCCATGTAGATGCCAGCTAGCACGATGGTTGGGCAAGGGTACACGGTGGACTCTCAAAACAAAAGCGCCACGTGATTGTCGGGCCCTTTGAAGTTTTTTTTTTTTCAGCGTTTTGCATATCACCCTGTATTTTTGTAAGCCTATGTCCTATTTTCATGAATAAGGGTGCACAGCATCGAGCTCAACTGTAAAAGTGAAGGTAGCCGAGCTGGTGGGTGATCGAACTGGTGGGTGCCCCAATATCCGGCTTCGGCTTCGGACCGATGAAGGCAATATAATTCATTCACAGAAGTCCCATGCGTATGGTAGGGCAGATTCTACCACCCTGACAGAGCCTTCATATTAGTTAGTATAAGGTATTATATAAATGGTTTCACCAGAGATAACATAATACTCCGTATAAAGATGCGACAGCTAGAACAAAAAAGCCGAACGCTTTTTGCCTCGGCAGGCCTCTGAGATTGCCTCCCCCTTAGCAACATGCAACATATTCGAGTGTCTAGCTACACAAGGAGGCGAACGTGGTCATGGTCCGCAGCACAAGAGATGCGGTGAGTTTGTGGATAAGGAAGCTAGAATTTTAGGGGGGCAAGGAAAGGAACTGACAACAGAATGTTTCTCGCAACATCTTTTTTTCTTTCTCATCTTTCAAACGTTTGCCTCTAGCGCTACATTGAAGGATTTCCCTGATGCTTTGTATTTTAACTATTTCTTAGAACATTCCGTGTATTTTTTTTAATGACTGTCTGAGATCCACTATCAATTTCACTTGATTTCAAATTCTTGGTGAGAGGGTTTGCGATATTTTTAAAATAGGTGATTAGTTGAGGTTTTGGTTACTTTTTTTTTATTTTCTGGTATTTCGGTATTGGCTAACTCGATTGATTTTAGAATCGAATTTAGGTAATTATTCTTTGTTTTATTTTATTCAAAATCTGGGAGAAGTGCTTTTTATAAATGCTTGTAAAGTTAACTCCCCGCCCACAATCTGCTCAAAACAATTCGATCGTAATTGTTTTGGTAAAAATAAATTAAAAATAGGTTCAATACCTTTATAGGCTTCGTGTCCAGTCAATTTTCAGGAAAAACGTATGACAGAAGGAATTCATTCTCGGACTTGCAATTACAGGATTTATCCATTTTAGAGTCCCCTTATCAACAATTAAATATTGAGCTCGTAAATATATACTGCAAACAATGGAAGGTGAAAAACAATTTCTTTATATTTGTTCTTCTGGTGGAAACTAAAAAAAATAAGTTTTCAAATTTTTGGACTTCCATTTTATTAGTTATAAATTTTCAAAAAGTCGAAAATCTTAAAATTTTAACAAATTTTGAAATCTTTAAATTGATCTAGTTCAAAAACTATTTGACATAGAAAGCTGAAAGTAGCACCAATTTCTTCTGCTTCAATAAGGCTTTAATACGTTATATACAATATAGTATTATTAGTAAGAATAAAACTATAGTATTATTAGTAAGAACGAAACTTTTGTTTTTGGAATATCTCAAAATAATATTTCTCCAAATTTTTGAAAAAATTATATTTTGTACATACAATCTTAACGTACATATAATGCCAAAATTTAGGATAGGACGACATTGGGATCATATAGAAATAAATGTTTTTAGGTACTCAATGAATGCAATATAAAAAAACATTTGCCAAAAACATAGCCATTTACTAATTTGGGTATGGCGAATTAAATGGAAATAAAGTCCACCCTCTAACTTGATCGAAAACTACCCCCAGGACAACTCTTATTACTAAATTTTAGGGTTTCACACTTGCACTCCAAAAAATTTTTGTTTATGGGCTATTCATAAACTATGAGTATTTCTTGAGACCAAAATCAACCCTATCGGTGAAGCGGAAACCACCCCCACAGCAACCCCTAACCTTAAATTATTTTCTTTACGCCCAAAATGAAGGTTCACCACGCCAACTTTTAAAGTACATACACTAGGGCTTATACAAAAACCGACTTATAGGTACCTATACAACTTTATCCATTATTATAGTCTCCCTCACAGGGGCGGATCCAGAGATCTGTCTTGGGGGGGGCGAAGGTACTTACAAAAGTACTTATATAACAACTAAAAGAAAAAAGGTCGTAGTCATCCAAAAACTCCCACATTACCAAGGTATTCTCAAACCCAGGCAAACAAACTTCACGTAACCCAGTGCTTGGCTATTTTTTATGACTTGAGTATATCTGGCAGTGTGTCTTGAAGAAGGGGCGGAGTTCCAAAGAAAAAATAAATTAAATGCACAACTTTGTATTAATCAAGGAAAAGGTATTAATAAAAAACAATACTGAATAGTATTTTACAAAACAATATTTATTTTACAAAACGAAATCTATTCTACGATTACGATTGCTTTGAGCAAATTTGTCAATAATATTTTCTATATTTAAATCTACATCAGGATGTATATTCAACAATGCTAGACCGACAAGTCGTTCTTCTGTCATACTTGATCTTAGTCAAGTTTTAATTCTTCTCAGCGAAGAAAAAGTTCTTTCGCCGCTTGCTGCACTTATAGCTAAAGTAACAAAAATTTTTAAAAGAACATGCACCGTTGGGAAAATTTCACGATCGCAAGCAATCAATAGTTTCAAAGCATCAAATGTAACATTTTTTTCTTGATCCCATTTTTTTTCCACATTTTGAGTTCAGATGTTAATGTTTCTTTTAAAATATTTTTCTTTTCACGAAAAAAAACAAAGTACTTTTCAACTAGTGCGGACACTGCTTCTTCTAGTAATTTATCATCCTTCAAAAGGTTTGAATTAGGAAACAAAACCGATAAATAATATAAATCAAGAGTGTTTTGAGAGAAACGTCGCTTTAAGTCTTCAATAACATTATCTATTAATGGTATATATACAGATTGCCTATAGTAATCAATTGAATTTTGAGAAGGATAATTCTCGCGATGTCTTTGTCTTGCAGTCCTTCGAGGTACAGAAATGTCACATCCCAATTCATCTGCAATTTTTTCCGTCTCTTTAAATAACAGAGCAAACTTTTCGTTTGATTTTTCTCGTTTCTCAGCTAAAAGTTCCAAAGTATTTTGAATCATAATTTGTGCAGTTTTAAGATCTACTTCAACTTTTTGAAAAAATTGACTGAGTGGTAAGGTACATAGTAATAAATCCGATAAACAAAAAATGGTTACAATAAACAGGCTATCACATAACGCTACTTTTAAAATTCTTGCTTTTGAAGCTGTTTGCATATCTTTCCATGACGTTATAAAATCCAGTGTTTCAACAATTTCTGGCAATAATGATCTGAATTCAATTACACTTTTATGCCTCTCAACCCATCTAGTTTCACACAATCCTGAAAGCTCTGTACCCATTCTTTGTTTCAGTGCAGCAGATCGCTTAGCTGAATATTTAAAAAAAGAAATTGTCTCCTTCATGGTGCCTATTGCATTTCGAACAGATTGGACAGAGGAAGATTGTGAAATGGATAAATTTAATAAGTGGCTATGGCAAGGGGAGTACTCAGCGTTTTTTGTTTCTTTTTTCACTGTTGTAACAGCTCCTTGAAGTTCCGAGGTATTTACGTAGCAGCCATCAGTCGTTATACCAACACAATAATTTAAATCTAAATCTAATTTTTTTAAAGTTTCGAGAACAACTGTACCTAAGTTAATGCCTGTCACTCTTGTTTCTAAATTTGTATCTTCATTTTCATTTAAAATACTAATTTCTTCGATTAGATTAATAAATTGTACAAAGTCTTCTCGTACCGTATTTTCATAAGTGTATCTTAAAACAAGAGAGAGTTGAGATATTCTCGAAATGTCTGTCGTCTCGTCACAAATTATACTATAAAACGGTGCTAATTTAACTCTACTTATAATAGTATTTAAAATTTCATCTCCGCATAAATCAATTAAAGTATTTTGAGTCGTTTTACTAATATAAGTAGCTCTATTAGACGAATTTTCAAGATGAGTTTTTAATACATTATCTCCACTCAGGACTCGAAATTTTAACAACTCTCGAAAATTTCCTTCTCCTACAGAGTTGCTATAAACATTTAACGGGCCATCATCGCGGTGTCCTCGAAAAGCAATATTTTGCCGCCCGAGAAAAATAATGGTTTCGATTTATTGGTTTGAGTCTTTCACGATTTTCTGTCACTTGTTTGAATCGTTCATTATTCAATCGGTTTATAACATTAAGTTCCGGATTTTCAAGTATTTTTAAAAAGTTTAAGCCAGATTGCATAGCAGATACATGATAATCACTTTTTGCATGTTTCGTGAGAGCACCGTCTTTTCCTAACAATTTGGCAAGTGATGTTAAAGGTTGCATGACTAATTTAGTCAAAGGAACATTTTTTCTATATCCACCTACGCCAGCTGTTACGAATAGAGGACAGAATTTGCAAAAAAAAACCGCTCTTCACATCGGAAAAAACAAGCCATTCAAATTCATTTAAATGCTTATGACTAGCATATCTTCTTTCTTCTTTATTATTTTTATTATGTACTGAAAATGGAAACTTATAATCTTTTGGTGGAATCCAGTGATTAATCAATACATTTTTTTTAGTAAAATCGTCGATCGTGGATTTCCCAATATAATTTCCTATATCATAAGTGGTCACAATTAAATTACGAACATCTTCATTGGAACCGACTAAAATACTTGAATCAGACGATTGATGCAATTCAGATGGCTTTTCTTTTTCTTTGTTTTTATTAGTATTATCTGAAATATTAATAAAATAGAAAATGTAAATTTTCACAAGTCTTTTCTCTTTATCTCCGTCCGAAAGTACGTTCAACATTCAATAGTTAAACACACACACACGCACGCACACACGAACACACGCCGCACTTTCTTGCACATGTAGCAGACGAGTCAATTTCCTCTGCATATCTCACTCAATTATACGTATAGTATGTAATACGTACTCCCACTTTCGGACAGGTGATAAAGAAAATTACATTTTTCGGTAATCGTATAGAAATGACTTACATTTCTCAATCAAAAATCGTAAAGAAAAGTGTGACAATTACTTAAATTATTGAATGTCAACAGAAAATGGCATGCTTTAACCAATTATTATTTATTTGCAATTTTTTATTTTTAATGTACGAATTTCTAATACGATTACCGAAAAAATAGCATGTTCAACATGTTAAGAAAAGTGAGTTTTCCAGCTCGAGTAAATTTTAATATACTCGCTCGCTACACTCGCTCGTAAATTAAACATTTAAACTCACTGGAAAACTATCACTTTTCTTTACTTGTAGAACAATCTACTATTTCGGAAGTGAATGAAAAATAAGCATAATAGAAGTTATAAGTGTTTGCAATAATTATTATATTAACTTATAGTATGAAAAAGTGACAGTTGATTGAAATGCAGACTCCAATTCCAAAACTGCTTAACCTTCCATTTTAAAAAATCAGTAAAGCGGTTAAACAAAGTCGTCTAACCAATCTGGTCAACTTTTTTCAGTTTTACAGCTTGGTGGACGTACATTTAGCAAGTTTGGCCATGAAATGGGTAACAGATTCATTAAAGCAGTCTGTTCAGAGACCAAACCGCCACTACCTCACTGGTTTTTCAAAATGGAAAATGTTTTGGAATTGGAGTATTCAATAAATAAAAAATTGTAAATTATCAAAATACCTGAGTGATCAACACGTTCCAATTTTTCCATTTCTGTAACGTTCTCACTTTGAACATTTTTATTTATGACGGCGAAAAAATCAGATAAGACTTTCGGTTTTTTGTTTTGAGAGTTATTTTTTTCATTTGTAGGCTTTTCTGATTTCCTTTTTGTTGACATTTAATCACTTCACTTTTTACAACTATAAAAATTAATTCACTCACGCAACACAATAATTATATTACGATATTATATCGCACAAACTACAATAATAAGCAGATAGGATATATGCTTGCCTCCGTCAACACGAACGAGCTTACATGCTTAATCTTGTTGCACGTATCGTAAGCTTCACAAGGGTTTTCGTACAGTCTTGTCAACAATGCCAACTGTGCCGCCTACTTTAACGTATTTTGCGGCCTACTTATTCGTATTTCAAATTTGTATTCTTGAATCTCTTCATTACTTGATAAGTAATTGTATTTATTGTGCCAATTTATGAAGTGATTGTAATGTAAGCTTACAATACAATAAAACTTAATATATTTTTAATTTATTTAATTACTTTGATTTTGGCGCATTGAGTTATATGAGTATACGAGAATTACTAGCTTATGTCAAGATTTCCTTACCCTCATACGGTTGATTCTGTATTTTTTTTTTTTTGTTTTGAGTACTGGGTTATGTGGGTTTGTTGCGTTTGGCGTTTAGAGTATTCCGGGTTATGTGGGTTTGGTTGGCTTGGGGGGGGCGATCGCCCCTACCGCCCCCCCCCCTTGGATCCGCCACTGCCCTCAATAGTGGTACATTCATTCCAACGCATCTCTAACATTTCTATGTCGTTCTTATAGAACGATTTGATCAACCTCCTCATTGGAGCCATATTTCTTGCCGGCGACCATCTTTCTTTTTTAATTTCAGAACAGGTAATATTCGCTTTAGGCTAAATTTGCATAAGTCGGTGTACGTAGAAGCAATTCGAAGTACAACTTGGGCGATTTTGCCTTTGTTTCGATCGCCTATCGTGGTACGGTGCATTAACTTGGTGAAGGGGCACTTGTTTTTCTTTGCTGTTTTCTTCGCGATTTCGTCGTTAGCTATGTAATATTCACTATGGATCCCCTTTCCTTTTCAAAATAGTCGAAGCAATTCCCAAAATAAGCGTCTGTCCCAGCCGAATTTTTCATGTTTTGTCACTTTGGACGGCTTTCCTGGCAGATGTCTACTTAGTTGATGGCCAATTCAACGGTTGGCTTCCCCGTCAAATCTGAACCCCACCCTATCTCTTCGCGGGTCCCCCAAGGATCAATTTTATTACCGGCCCTATTTCTTATCTTTATAAATAACCTACTTTCGATCCCCTCCAACCCACTTCTCAGCTTTGCTGACGACGGTACCCTACGTTACTCTTACAGCTACGATAGAAGACAGACTCATGCCAGATCTGTCTTGATGATCGTGAATTAATGTTCAATTCTATTAATAACGACATTAATCTCATTATAGAGTGGGGAAAAAAGAATCGTGTCGAATTCAACTCCACCAAAACTAAGTACTGTCTTATTTCGAAACAAAAAGCTCAACACCTCACCATCCTTAACAGTGGATGACGTTAAACTAATGGCCGACCCATCCCTACACATCTTAGGCGTGACATTAGCCAAAGACTTGCGATAGAATGACCACATATTCCAATTCGCCAAACAAGGATCCCAGTGCTTGGGATTTCTTAAGAGGTGCAAGTTCCTCCTCCAGCCATCGGCTCGTGCTGTTATTTATAAATCCTACATTCGGCCTCTTCTCGAATACAACTCCCTCGTTTGGGGCGGCGATTCGATAACCACCTTGGTATGGTTAGATAAAGAGCAAAAAAGCGCACTTAAATTAATTGATGACGATACCGCCTGCTCCACCATCGACCCCTTGAGCCACTGTAGGAATGTAGCAGCACTGACAAAATGTTATCGCTACTATTATAGCGACTGCTCCTCCGAAATAAACGCTCTCCTGCCTCCACGGCAATCTTATAACCACAACACTGGATTAGCCCACTCGTCTCATTCCTTCTACCTTCAACTCCCCCTTTCACGCACTCAACAAGATATGAATTCGTTTGTAAATAGAACAACTCGACTGTGAAATAATCTCGCGCAGCCAGTATTTCCGAGATCATACAACATCCAAGAGTTCAAACGCAGGGTTCATCGTCCTCTTCTCCAACACCCCTTCGAATCCTCATAACCCTTAACCTATTCCCCCCCCCCCGTACTAAGCTTGTGCTAGACATTGCACCATGACGATAAACGACATGACGCACTGGGTAGTACAAAGGGTGATTCCTGAGCTTAGCACTGCCATATAAAAAAAATTCTATGGATATGACAGTAGTGGGGCCATCTATATGATGAACTTATTAAGTGTTGTAATAGATACACACATACATATGTCTTAATTTTCTTCTTCGTTACTTATTCTAACATCTCATCTTCTATAGATTATATAAGTTTGATAATATCTGTTCGGATAACTCAATGTAGCTGTCAGAAGAAGTGCAATGTATAAATTTAAAACCGTTTTGTTTTTACTGGAAACCCCGAATTTCGAATTACAAAATTTTCTTGTAAAAACCGGTTTTTAAAAACTGACAAACCCTAACATTCACCTATTAGATTAATGGGCCGTCCACACTATGCGAATCCCACGCGCTTTTCGCTATACGGCCTCAGCCAAAAGCGCGCATGAGCTTTAAATCGTGAGCAAATTGAGAAAACAAATCAATTTTCATATGAAAGGCCGTACGCGTTTCTGAAAAGCCCGTATTGTGTGGACGTAAAATGTACCTTTTTAAGCACAGCCTTTTGTCCGTGCCGTTTGGTCGTGCTGCCTTTGCCATTAAAAATATCACAAAAAAGGCCATTAAACTCTATATGAAAAAAAGAGGCAAAAGCGCGTATGACCTAAGACCGCGTAGTGTGGACGCACCATAAAAATAAATTTTGGAAACGATACCTCTGCTCTCGGGCATCGGAAATCACCCGCACCATTAGCGGTGAGAGCTAAATTATTTAATTGAAGTTTAGGTATAAAATTAAATAATTTAGTTTTCATCCCCTAGAGGTGGGGTGGCTTCTACCTGAGGGATAGGCATGTTTTAGAAACCATGTCTTATATGAAATATACATATGTTCTTGTTCATTAAAAATTGGCAGTGAAACCTTTATTTTGGACATAAGAAAATAATTTAACTTCAGCAGTGGCTGTAGGGGTGGTATCCGCGGGTCTGACAGGGTTGACTTTGGGCCACAAATAGAGCAAGTGTGAAACCCTAAAATTTAGTAATAAGGGTTGTCTTGGGGATAGTTTTCGATCAAGTTATTATTCCAAAAGATAGTCCAAAAACAAAAGTTTCGTTCTTACTAATAATACTATAGTTTTATTAACTTCCCAGTATAGGAAGTTATTGTAATCGGTCCGAAAATCGAAATCGAAAATTTCAACATATTTTCATCTTTCAAGGTCCCAGCAGCATTTTAAGCAAAAAATTGGGAGGAAGTATGTGTGTGTATGTGCGTACGGATGTGGTCATTTTTTCCTGCTATCCTGTTTGGTATTAACCAAAATATGATCTGAAAAGATTTTCATAAAATTCGGTCGAGCCGTTTTTAGCTTTTTCAAAAAAAAAGCTTATACAGAGGCTCTGTCCGTCTGTCCGTCTGAAGCCTACTTTCATCTCTGAAAGTACTGCAGCTACAGACTTGGAAAATATCTCAAAATGTAGCTCTTGGTCAAAAGACCAAAAACTGAGAAAATGGTCTGGAAATTTCAACCAGAAGTATATTTAAACAACAAAAAAGGGCCTTTAAAGAAAATATTGTGACTAATTTTTGTGTTCTAAGGCTTATAACTTCTTAATTATTCATTTTACCACAAAATTTCTAAGTAATAAATTGTAGATTATTTAATTCTAAACAAAAAGTGTCCTTGCAAATTTCCGGTAAGATGTGCCGTTTCGGAGATATAGTGGAAAAACCATTTGCATACGTTTTCCAAGATGGCGGCCAAATGGGGGGGGGTTAGAATCCCGAAAACTCAAACTTAAGCTCACCCTAACCCCCCCCCCCTACACATCCCAAAAATAAAACCTTGTCCTGCATTTTTGCAATGTTATAGTACCAAATAATAAAAGGCTAGGGAAAGTCCCTCGTCTGTGGGGCTGCGAGTTCGATCCTTCGGCTCGCGGTGCTTTTTTTTCGTCATAATAATTTTTTTTAATTTCCTTCGGGGATTTTCATATGAAACAAGTTTTTGACATGAATACGTCTCTAAATTTGCTTCCAGAACAAAAACCGATGATAACGAAATTATGGCATATAGTTTTTATTTGCTACTCAAAAACTATTGTTTATATTGAATAAAGAAATATACCATGACGTGTGTGAAGAATCAAAGAATTTTATTGTTTACATTTGATTTCCTTTTTTTTAAGCTATGATGATTATATTGTAGTGTTTGTTAAATACTTTGTTAAGTTTTAGATTACGCAGTCTCACAACTTATAACCTACATAAGCCTTTAACAAAAACTTTTCAAGATTAATTATATATAGCGTTGGTCAGTGTGATACTTATGAATCTCCATGGCCAAACTAGGGTGCGGTAAGCCGAATTTTTAACAATAAGACATGTATGTTTAAGTAAAATAATACACCTAATTCTGTTGTGCAAAGTGCATCACATTAGATTTTCCTCCAATCTTTTTTTTTTTTGTTTCAATTTGACACATTCGAATTCTTGGCCTCGATTCCCAGATCCGGCGGGTTGCAAGTGAGTGCGGATCAATCTCCACTTAATATATTGTCATCCAATCTGAAGTGTTATTCAACAGAAAGAAGACCATAAAAAAGCGTAATTAGTGGCTAGTCTCTAGGCACAACATCCCACTAGTTTTGTTTAAGCGGCGTAAGTGATTTTTGTACCTGCACGATACCGCCCAAACTAAAAACTATATCGACTTCGTTGAAGTGCCGAAAAAAGAATATTAACGAAGAAATGCTCCGAAAAAAATTTCATGATATTCGGTTGGGCCTTTTTTGTTTAAATAGAAAAACTTCGGCTAATTGTCAGAAAGACCTTAAATTGACAAGTTTTGCTAACATCTCCTAAACTCGATGAAAAGAGACCCGTTCTAACGAAGTGATCTTTTTGGGTTCTGCACAGCGATAGCCTTCGAACAAAACATCACTTGTCTAAATCCGACAACCTTTCAAAATCGTGGAACAATTTCGTTACCCTTTACAAATAGCGCGAATTTTTCAAACCTTGGATTGGCAGTTTTTGACGGGGAATTGTTTTCTACGCGTGATACAAATTCAGAAAATTGCTGTTCATCCCTGGATTTCCAGTAGTTACCGCAAAATTTGTTCCTTTTGGTCAAGTCTGACAAGTACTTAACAGTTACAGTTTTGCTAATATCTCCGGAAAGCTTTGGAATTTCCAAATGAAGTCATTCGCTTCTCAGTTTGTCAATGGCGCTTTAGCACGCTCAATACGAATTTGAACACCCGCTTTAGTGCAGCGAGCGAATGACAGAGGAAATGTTTGTTTGCTAACGTTCAGGAAAAACAAATTCTCTAGAAAAATCTTGTGGATTTACTAGTATGATAGTTATTTGAACTAGCTTCTCTTGGGATCGCTTTGCCATCAGTTCTGATACTAGCCAATTTTCCACTAGTGCTAAACGTATAACTATTTTGTAAGAAGTCAGTTTATTCCATCTTCGTTCATCATACTGGGAAGTTAATCGTGTGGACCGAAGGGGTCAAACCCACATCCCAACTAGTTCTTACTAATAATACTATATTGTATATAACGTATTAAAGCCTTATTGAAGCAGAAGAAATTGGTGCTACTTTCAGCTTTCTATGTCAAATAGTTTTTGAACTAGATCAATTTAAAGATTTCAAAATTTGTTAAAATTTTAAGATTTTCGACTTTTTGAAAATTTATAACTAATAAAATGGAAGTCCAAAAATTTGAAAACTTATTTTTTTTAGTTTCCACCAGAAGAACAAATATAAAGAAATTGTTTTTCACTTTCCATTGTTTGCAGTATATATTTACGAGCTCAATATTTAATTGTTGATAAGGGGACTCTAAAATGGATAAATCCTGTAATTGCAAGTCCGAGAATGAATTCCTTCTGTCATACGTTTTTCCTGAAAATTGACTGGACACGAAGCCTATAAAGGTATTGAACCTATTTTTAATTTATTTTTACCAAAACAATTACGATCGAATTGTTTTGAGCAGATTGTGGGCGGGGAGTTAACTTTACAAGCATTTATAAAAAGCACTTCTCCCAGATTTTGAATAAAATAAAACAAAGAATAATTACCTAAATTCGATTCTAAAATCAATCGAGTTAGCCAATACCGAAATACCAGAAAATAAAAAAAAAGTAACCAAAACCTCAACTAATCACCTATTTTAAAAATATCGCAAACCCTCTCACCAAGAATTTGAAATCAAGTGAAATTGATAGTGGATCTCAGACAGTCATTAAAACCCAGTTACTCCTGAAACTATTTATGGTCTCCAAAACTTATAATTTTTTGTTAAGTGCTTAGTTACGGTGCCTTTGACTTAGAAAAAATACTGGAAAAATTCCAGCTCACCTGGAAAATCGGGAAAGTGATGGCCGTTTAAACGCCCAGTAGGAGAATCCACTACTTAGATAAAGTAAGGAAAGTCCTATATATAAATTTTTTTTGTGGAACGATGAAGCTGAGGAGTCAACGTTTATACTACTAGTCCGTCATGTCGTGCAATATACATATAGTAGTAAGCTTGATCTGAAGGATAGAATAGAAGGGATAAGTTAATGCATTTAAAAGTCGAAATGGTTTTTGGAACAAACTTTTATTTTTATTAATAATATTCAAAACAAAACTAAATAACTATTCTGGCGTATGATATGAGGCAAAACATGCCTTAGGGTGCAGGGAAATAGTACATTTCTTACAAAAATAATTGGTTTTTTTCTTACATACAGCACACCTTAGCTGATTTTCTTTGTAATAAACCAAATGGTCTAACCTATCAAATCGAGACGTTTCACGATAGTTTTTCTGTGTAGGACGAGGCCCACGTTTTTCAGTTCTTTTGTGCGTTTCTAGTAGGCTTCTTGCTATCAGTCTGCGGTATGTGAGATGGTCGCACTCACCACCATCACCCTTATACAACTGCCACGCATTTTGAGTAGCCATATCAAGGCAATGGCACAGCAATGGAAAATACAATTTTTTCCTCGAATAGCCGTTCTATAGAGACTTATGTTTTGGTCAGTTCGGTCAACCCCACCCATATTTTCATTGTATCTCTTTATAATGCTGGGTTACTCGATTTGCACATACTTCTT
The DNA here is from genome assembly GCA_949987705.1 of Thereva unica. Lineage (NCBI taxonomy): Eukaryota > Metazoa > Arthropoda > Insecta > Diptera > Therevidae > Thereva > Thereva unica. Next base: position 73,372,389 of record OX465281.1, on the reverse strand, counting down.
GAGCTGCTTTGATAAACGCCTTGTCCTATGTAGTGGTTCTACTTGTTCTGCATTTGAGGCAGCTGTAACTACACTGTTGTCATTCCATTTACATACCAAAATGCCTGCTGGTCGACTGGGCATGAATTTGTACGTGCCTCTATTAGTAGTTTTCATCTCTTTGTTCGTCGGCAAAGGGCATCGGGATGTGCGGTTTTCTCTTATCGTTCCAGTGGCTTTCAGGCCTCTATTGGTAAGCTCTGTAAGAGCGGGATTGACGTAAAAAAGTTGTCAAAAAATAAATGGAATGGCATCTGTGGATTTCGAGTTTGTAATGCATCAGCAAATTGTAGAATAACGCTTCCCCCTAAACCAAACTGTTTGTACGCCACAGGAACATTCGCTGACTTTCCTTGATATGGCTCAAACCAGAGTACGTATCCTAATCTAGTAGCACCAACCCAGTACTTGTATCCCCAACGAATAGGCTTTTCTCGTATGAATTGCTTGCAGCTGTGTCTACTATGGCACCATCGCTTCGTCCACGCTATAGTTTTCTTCTAACGGAGCAAAAGCCAAGAATATTTTATTCAACGAATCAAACAAAGGCCTCACCTTAGCAAACTTATCGTCATTGGTCTGTGCTACTGAGTTGTCACAGCAATGAATGTTTGCCATGATGAAAACAAATCTGTCTCTGGACATGGCACTATTCACAATGACAAAATCTGCGTCTGTTGACTTCTCCCAAAACATACTCCTTCGCGGGACTGGTACATAACCACTGAACAAAAGAATGCCCAAAAAACATTTCATTTCATCAATGGTTACATTACCCAGTTTATTTTTCTTAGAAGCATACATATTTGTGAAAGTAACCAAGAGCTCAACGCAATTTTCGTCAAACATGCAGTCAAAATAGTAAAGCGGACCCCGCAAATTTTTTGGGCCTTGAACTTTTTGCCACTGGTGTAGTGCAAGAGGATTGTGGTAGTTCCTCCATTGGTATTTTTGTTTATTCGGCATACTCGGAGCAATTACAGGCTCTTGTGTAGAGACAGTTGCAGTACCTGATATCGGCTCAGGTTCAGTGGCCTCAGTTACATTCGCATCTTGATGCACAGGTGTATCGTCTGTACACCTTCTCTTGGCTAATGCAGATAACAGCAATTCATCTTCATGGTCAAAGGTATCTTCATCTGAATATATTAGGTCTGCTTGAGCTCTCAGTTGCGAGCCTAAAAAAAGGTTCTAAATAAAATTTGTAATTTGAAGGAATAATTGTGTATAATAAATACTCAATATGATATACATATATCCACTCATACACAAATTCTTACCAGGAAGATTGTGCCAAGTCACAACATCTTCGTCGCCGGAGTCCTCGTCTGTAATATCTGCGTTAGCATTTTCGGGAGGAAAAAGAGCTACGGCAGTTGGCAATGGCTCTTCGTCATCAATACACTCTAGCTCTTCAATGATTTCGTGTAGTTTTAACGGTTGGATATGTCGAGGCCTGAAAAAGATGACAGACGTTGATTCTCCTACAGGGCGTTTTAACGGCCACAAACTTTTGAGTTGGATTCATAAGAAAAACTCAAGGCTAAAGTGTTTTTGTCTATTTATTTATTATGTTGCAGTAATAGATCAGTTAAAATTCCAAGTATCGTTCAAGTTTAGCTAAAAACATGAATAGAACTTACCTTTTCGAAGCCATGGTGCCGGTAAATTATTTCACTTAACTTTAAATTTTAAAAACCAACAAAAAACTGCTTCTAAACGTCGCGAACTGCTCACTCAAGCAAATAGATGTAACATCTGCGATCAATAATGTTGAATAAGCGCGCACCATTACATACAGAGAACATTAAATACAAATAGATTTGACTTCTTTATTTGGGCGTTTAAACGGCCAGGAGGAGGATCTGGGTTAAAAAAATACACGGAATGTTCTAAGAAATAGTTAAAATACAAAGCATCAGGGAAATCCTTCAATGTAGCGCTAGAGGCAAACGTTTGAAAGATGAGAAAGAAAAAAAGATGTTGCGAGAAACATTCTGTTGTCAGTTCCTTTCCTTGCCCCCCTAAAATTCTAGCTTCCTTATCCACAAACTCACCGCATCTCTTGTGCTGCGGACCATGACCACGTTCGCCTCCTTGTGTAGCTAGACACTCGAATATGTTGCATGTTGCTAAGGGGGAGGCAATCTCAGAGGCCTGCCGAGGCAAAAAGCGTTCGGCTTTTTTGTTCTAGCTGTCGCATCTTTATACGGAGTATTATGTTATCTCTGGTTTCACCCTTTCCCCACAGGGGTCCGTAAAACGATAGTGGAAAGACATTAATTTGCTTAGGCTTTTTACGCCTCAAAGGAAGGAAACTATTATAGTTTGCGGGGAAATGTTTGTACATTAATTTAGATTTTTTAACCATTTACCATAAGGACTTTAAATCAACATTATTCCTTGAAAAAAAAAAAATTAATTAAATAAAGCTGAAAATATTCGAAAATCCCAAGCGTGATATATACGTTCTTTTTTATTGAATTACCCCCCAAAAAAACATTAATGAAAAATGAATTAAAATCCCCATGGAATGCTGCACAAAGGAAAAATGCAACGGACTGAAAAGTTATGTTCTCTCAGATTAGCATTTGCCAACGAATGTTCACTGACCGCAAAATCAAAGCGTCACTTCTGAATGTCCTTCTTCGGTGAGGGTAAATTCATGTCATATCCTTTGTGTATTCTGTTTTCGCTCATATCCTATTCATGAAAAATCGTACTATGATCCTCAGAGAAAATTATTTTTAATATTCGCATTTTTTATTCGGCGCCTTACATCTTTCAAAATGGATACAATATGGCTTTTGATGTTATGCAAAATTCTTGCAGGAACGTTGAATATGTACGTAGTGCACCTTGTTGTTAGTGAATAATTTTAATGGGCTTTATTTTTACAAATACGTATTCAATTCTTAGTGGTAGAGTAGTAGGGGGAGATGAATTTAGACAAAATTTATATGAAGCTATATTAAACTCTAAAACTGTATAGAACGAGATGATTATGCAAACATAGATTTTCGATTAAGTTCATCCATCATATTACTAACATATAGCGCACTTTATATAACTGGCCGTGGCAGAAAAAGTGCCCGAGTAAAAATAACAAATGCGCTTACAGCGGGCAAACACCGACGAAAAAACTTTTAAATTTATAATACCCTGAACCTTTCTTAGCCACCGAACAGATTACTTTATTGTCGTAAAACTGATAGAAGGCCGATGTTTTAAAGTATTACAAACTCTCCGGTGAGAAATTTCCTATACTCATGCAGACTGTACAAGAATTTTTAATTAAAAAGCCATTTAACCGACTTTCTGAAAAGTTTTATTTACATATTTAGTCATTCCGCGATAATGGTCACGTATGGCGCAGAGGTTACATGCTTACTTCTTGTACGTGGGGTTGCGGGTTCGGTTCTTCAGCTTGCGGAGCCTTTTTCAATATATTCTCCAAATTTTTTTTTCTTAATTTCCTTCCGTTAATTTTGTTTCATAATAAATATTTTTTTTAAACTACTCCGAAAATACATTAGTGCCATAACTATTTAGCTACTGCCTCGATTCTTATCGATGGCGGCGTGTCATACTTTTCGTAGGCTCACATGCAGCGATTTAGTTTTGCAAATTATCTGTCGAAAGTCGATTTGTGCAAATAAACTGAGTGAAAATTACCTCCATTAGTTATTGCGCATTATATTTATACTTATCTACGCGTCATATTATATTACATTTATTATGATAAGGTCGGAGGATCAAATCGATGGGTCTTACGAAAAAGATATTGTTTCAAAATGTTGGTGAAAAAGATATTGTTTCAATTTATTGCTGAAAAAGATATTGTTTCGGTTTCTCGCTGAAAAAGATATTGTTTCGGTTTCTCGGTGAAGAACATATTGTTTCGTTTTCTGGCTGATATTTTTTGCAGTCAGAAAACGAAACAATATGTTCTTCACCGAGAAACCGAAACAATATCTTTTTCAGCGAGAAACCGAAACAATATCTTTTTCAGCAATAAATTGAAACAATATCTTTTTCACCAACATTTTGAAACAATATCTTTTTCGTAAGACCCATCGAAATGGTCGAACATCACCGTTAACCCATGCGCATTCTGATGGTTGTAGCCGAGACATATTTTGTACAAGGTAAACATTTTGGATTGTGCAAGCCAAACCGTTGAGTAGTAACGCAACGATCTATGTGTGCCAATTCACTTGCGCAAGCCAATTTGGACAAGTAAATCGTTCCGTGTGGACCTTCCTTAATAATTTTTTGAAGTGTTGACTTCTTTAGGCACGATTGGCACTTTTTCGCCGGCGGTTAAACAAAGAATTCGCGACACGCGCACTTTGTTGCGCACCCGTTTCTGGGCACATGTGCCTATGCAGCTGGCTAGAGTATAGAAACTTTTGGTTTAGCTCCACCTACAAAGAGCAGCGTATAATTCTATGTGTGCACACATTCATTTCATTTTTCGCAATGCAGACGCCGCTCTCAGCATTCATTTCATCCTCTCGCACACCATCGCTGCTGTCTGTTGCTGGAGCTCGACGTAATTTTACTTACATAACTGGGGCACTTTGAGTCGAGGTCCAGCAACAGACAGCAGCGATGATGTGCGAGAATATGACATGAATTTTGAGAGCGGCGTCTTCATCGCGAGAATATGTAATAAATGCTGAAAGCAACTTCTGCATTGCAACATTGGTGGCGGTTTGTAGGGGGAGCTAAACCAACAGTTGCATAGGCACAAGTCCCCGAAACGGGTACGAACCAAAAAAGCTCGTGAGACCATCGCTGCTGTCTGTTGCTGGACCTCGACTAAAAGTTACCAAGCTCTAGCCAGCTAAATGGCTGCGATATTTAAATATTTTGCTTGGATTAATCCCGTTCCCCGAGTAAAAATAAATTTCGGCCTTTTGACGGACGTGATGGCCCGGACATTTGGCGGTCAAATGACGGCCCGTTGCAGGACAGTACGGCCATTCGGGGGGCGATTGACGGTCAAATGAGGGCTTTTCAGTCGCAAAAAAGGCTTTCGGGGGGCGATTGACGGTCAAATGAGGGCTTTTCAGTCGCAAAAAAGGCCATTCGGGGGGCGATTGACGGTCAAATGAGGGCTTTTCAGTCGCAAAAAAGGCCATTCGGGGGGCGATTGACGGTCAAATGAGGGCTTTTCAGTCCCAAAAAAGGACATTCGGGGGGCGATTGTCGGTCGAATGAGGGCTTTTCGAGGGCTTTTCCCCCAAAAATTTATTTTTACTCGAGCGAGAAATAACGAGAAAAATAAATAATAGCTGGAACACAATGCTCACCATAAGCCATGGGCTATAAAAGCTTTTCATTGACAAATAATAGATTCCATGTATATACCTAGGAACGAACAAAATGAAACTATCGGCGAAGTGACCATAACTACGACCATAAAAATTAGAACCTATGTATTTCTATTTTTTGGTTGACGCTTACAGTTCTAAAAAATCATACATACAAAAAAACACCGCTGTCAACAAATAAAACGTTATTATTTTGACAAAAAAGTGCCTTTTTGACAAATTTTGTTGTGTCTGAGGGTGCTTTATTTTAAAAATAAAAAAAAAATACACGTGTTGCATTCTTTTTTTTCATATTAGTTTAAATTAGTTTCAATTTAAATTTGAAACTCATTTGACAGGAACATTTTTTCTTTCACCGCCTACGGTATCGCGTTGCTCTATTATAATTTTAGTTTTACGATTAACAGCGACGGCATAATTTGAGAGCGATAGAGCTTTCATAGCCCACGGCTTATGGCGAGCATTGTGTTCCTGCTATAAATCACGCTTTATGCATTTGGCATTTTTATGGCCTCTATAAGGCCTTCTCGGAAATTGAAATCTTTTGTTCAAGTTTGCCCGTCATTTGCCCGTCGTTTGCCCATCTGTGCTCGCCCTAAAAAAATTTAAAAACTCTACGGCCGCCGTTTGACCCTTGTAAAGCCAAGTCGCCGTTTTTTGCCCCTTGAAAGGCCATCATAAAAATGGTTTAAAATTCTACGCCCGTCATTTGCCCGTCATTTTTTTTTTTATGTGAAAGACTAGAGTCACAGGAAACGCCCTGTCGACAATCTATTTTTCTTCATATAGAGTGCAATATCGAACAGCAGCTCTAGTCTGGGAAGAAAGAAACTATCACAACCCACCAGCGATATTTTGCAGTCCACCTACTCCCAACCATTACTGGCGACTTTGTCATCGGGGCATCGAGAAACAACTCGCTGGAGTGTTATGCCTCCTGAAACGAGTTGAATCTCATCAACCAACCGATGATATGCGCTTTGGTGAAGCGGGGAAGGGCTAACTAAGGCTATGACAGAAGGAATCAGGAATGTAAAGAGGGAAGAAGAAAGAAGGAAAGTTATGTAGGTGGGAAAGTGGAAAAGGCGAAGGACCGTGGGGCTGGCCGGGATTCGAACCCGGTACCTCTGGGATAGTAGCCAGACGCCTTACTCCCTAGGCTATCGAGGCCCCCAACGCCTCGCTAAATGCCCGCCAAATCCCCTTATTTTATTTCGGTAGCAGCATCGGCATCATAGAAAACGTTTCGGCGTTTCGCCTATTCAACTGGGCATCTGTATTTTACTTACATATTTGGGGTAGTATCCCAGTAGGGAAAAACGCAAGTATTTACTCTGGCAAGTCGATTTGGAAGTACTGCAGAGGAGAATGGATTTGGTGACCAAGTGTTTGATTTCGCGGAAAATGCGTGTTGAAAAATTTCGTAGTTGGTCGCTTTCTTTGTTAATCATCTCAGTTATCTCAGCCATTAAGTTTTTTATCTTTAAAGTATAAACATATATGTATTTGAATTTATGTTTATGATATAAATATAAATCGCTTAATTTTACTTCAAGCTACCCCACCCCTTCCCGCCTATTCCAACTAAATAACATTACAAAAACTTATAATATAATAACTTTGTATTATGAGTTCCATAATAAATGTAAGTACTTCCAAAACACATTCTATGGAAAGGAAAAAAGAAGTACTTCCTCACATAGGCCATCTCCATCTTAATGTAATGTCTTTTTTGTACTAGGTGGAAGTACTGAACTGCTTCTGCAGAAGTAATTTTTCCAGTACTTCCATTCCCTACTGGTATGTTATATTATTTACTATGTATCATATAAATTATCTATTACGTACTATATACAATGTACTGCATATTACTTACTATGTTCTGAAAAAATTCAAATTGAATCCAGTAGATTCCCATAAAAATTTAGATCCGAGATTTTGGCTGAATATAATATGACATATTATAACCCGACGATATGTACTGTGTACTATGTACTACATATTTCCTATGAACTATGTACTATATATTTATTACTATATATTATCCACTGTTTTTACTAAAAACTACATTATCCCAGTCATCAATCGTCCGATCTTTGTGTCATAAGTTTAAGGCAAATAGTTTAATTTCCAAAACATTGCAACACATTTTGGAGTGAGAGTTTGGATATAAGTAACAATAAACTTAAACAGAATATTCATTAATCTTGTATTAAGATTGATTTGGAAAATTAGATTAGCCATAGAAGTTAACGAAGCCATAGAAGTTGGGAGGCAAACGGCTAACAAAGACCTCGGAAAGTGGTGGCACCCGATTTGCCACCTCTGCCAAAACCCGAGAAAAATCACTGCAGACGAACACCTAGCAGACCTGTTAGCAAGTACTAATCCCACCTCCCCGCGGTGCCCCCTGGGGTACTTCTTCGGAAGGAGCTAACGGAAGACGGGCGAATGGCGAGCTCTCTGAGCCACAAAACAGAGTTTTAAGTCGGTTGGGCTGAGGGTTAGCAACCCGCTCCCATAAAAAACACCATTGCTACGAATCGGCAAACAATGCCTCGGAACCGGATGGACAACACGACGACGACCTTTGCTTTTCGAACAAGGACACGAATCGGATCATGGAATGTGAGAACACTGCTTGCTGAGGGACGGCTGGATGAAGTCCTCAACGAGATGAATCGATATAAAATCAACATCATGGGACTTGCGAGACCAGATGGCCCGATGCGGGGGAACATATCTGCCCAAACGGTGAGTCCTTCTTATATTCTGGTAGAAACGAAACTGAAAGCCGTAGGAGTGGCGTTGGCGTAATACTCACCAAAGAAGCCAGGTCCAGCCTCATTAGCTGGTCACCAGTTTCTAAGAGGATTATTACCGTGCGCCTGCGTACCAGACTAAGAAGTACTACGGTAGTCCAATGCTATGCTCCAACTGAAGAGGCAGAAGATGACATCAAGGACGAGTTCTATATGCGACTGAATGAGGTTTTTCGCTCTATTCCAAGGGGAGACATCATTGTTTTAATGGGTGACTTAAACGCACAGATCGGCCGTGACAACACCGGCCTTGAACATACAATTGGAAACCAAGGCCTAAGCCAAGTTACCAATAACAATGGTGAGCTTTTCGTTGACTTTTGTAGTTCCCGCCAACTCATGTTAGGTGGAACTTACTTTTGTCACAAGAAGTCAAAGAGATCAGATAGATCATCTGTCCGTCAGCCGCAGATGGAGAACCATCCTTGAGAATGTCAGGAGTTTCAGGGGTGTAGACACTAGAAGCGACCACCATTTGGTAGTAGCAACTATTCGCCTTAAAATCGCCGCAATCAGAAACGTACAACGCGATGCTATAAACCGTAGACGGTTCAACGTAGATGTTCTGCGGGAGAGCGTTAAAAGCGGGAATTTGCTGGAAATCTACAACAAATATTAAACCAGCACAACGTTTCTGACGACACAAATATTGAAGAGCTGTGGAGTAGGACAAAGGGCGCAATTTTGACGGCTGCAGAAACGAGCATCGGTTATGTCCAAAGAAACCAGCAACACTGGATCTCGGACACAACCTGGCAAAAAAGAGAACGCAGGAGAGCCCTAAAAAAAACTTTAACTCTACAAGCGACCCTGAAAGACGTTACCAACTTGAACGGGAATACTCGAAATTACACCGGGAGGTAAAGAGAAGTGTCCGGCGTGATAAAAGGCAGCAGATAAATGAGCTCGCAGAAAAAGCGGAAAACGCAGCAAATACAGGCAACAGTGGTGCTGTATCAAATTACTAAACAGATCACGGGAAAGAACTATACTAAAAAGCATGCCGTCAAGAGTGCGGATGGGAAGGCTGTTGTGCAGCGACGAGGGGCAGCTCCAAAGATGGAGAGATTATTTCTTCGCCGCCCTGAATGGTTCATTTACACAGGAACCTCAGGAAAACAGCAACAATGCACAGCCAATAAGAATCACCACCCGAGCCCCATCCAAGACGGAAATAGTAACCGTAATTCATGCGATGGCCAATGGTAAAGCAGCTGGGAAAGATGGCAACCCGCCAGAATTGTTGAAAGCCGATTCAAGCCTCATAGCAGATGCGCTTCAGCCAAACCTGGAAATAGCATGGAACACCTGTACCTTTCCGGAGGATTGGACGGAAGATATCATAGTCAAAATACCAAAAGGGGGACCTAACAATATGCGACAACTGGAGAGGCAGAGCAAAATTTTGTCCCATATATTACTATCTAGGATAGGTGAGGCAGTAGACCGAACGCTTAGGAGGCAGCAGGCCGGATTCAGGAAGGGCCGCTCCTGTATTGATCATATCAACACATTACGAATAATAGTGGAGCAGTCTACTGAATTCCGATCCCCCTTTACCTTGCTTTCGTAGATTATGAGAAAGCGTTCGACTCGGTCAATAGGAGCTTTATATGGCAGGCCCTACGGCGACGTGGACTGCCTGATAAAATAATAGAATTGATAAAAGCCCTATATAACAATTCCAAATGCAGAGTTCTCCATAATGGAAAATTATCTGACAGCTTTGAGGTGAGCTCAGGAGTACGACAAGGATGCCTACTCTCGATTTTACTATTTCTTATAGTAATAAATGACATCCTTGTCGGCGCTCTAGATAGTAGAACAGGCGGCATACAATGGGGTTTGTTAGACCGCCTTAAGGATCTCGACTACGCAGATGATATCTGTTTGCTGGCCCACAGACACCAGGACCTCAAAAACATGATTAACAATTTGGCAACAGAAAGTAGTCCAGCAGGCTTAAGGCTAAATCCAACTAAAACTAAAGAAATGCGGATAAATGCAAACACAATTAAACGGACCGCGCTGAATAACCGTGACGTGGAACTGGTCAATAAATTCTGCTACCTCGGTAGTATTTTTACCGAAAATGGCGGTGCGGAAGAAGATGTCAGTTCCAGAATAAATAAAGCACGAGGCGCATATGCATGCCTGTTCCGCATATGGAGATCAACGGAGATCTCAACTAACACCAAATTGCGGCTGTTCAACTCCAACGTTAAGGCAGTACTTTTGTACGGTTGCGAAACATGGAAAATCACCCAATTCATCACAAGGCGTCTACAAGTCTTCATCAACAGATGCCTTCGTCGTATCCTAAAAATCCGCTGGCAGGATAGAATTTCAAACGAAGAACTATGGCGCCGTGCCGGCCAAGAAAGGATAGACGACCAAATCAGACGAAGGAATGGAATTGGTTTGGCCACACCTTGCGACGCGAAAACGAGAATCTAGCCAAACAGGCCCTCAACTGGAATCCGCAAGGATCCCGTCGAGTCGGAAGACCTAGAACAACGTGGAGGAGAACCCTACTAGCAGAAGCCGCAAAAACTGGGAGATCCTGGTCGGAGCTGAGAACTGTCGCGCAAAACATTGTCCGCTGGAGGGCAACTGCTTCCGTCCTATGTCCCATGAGGGATTAAAGGAGCGCAATGAATGATGATAGAAGTTAACACTTCTAAAGTGTGGTCCTACCACACTCGTTCTTTTTTAAATTGAATGGACTAAAAAGTACGAAATAAAAAAATTTTAAGAACTGACTTCAGAAAAAGCCCACCCCGCGATGCACTAAAAAATGAGAAATAATTGTTTGTATTCCTGTGCACAACCTTTTGCTATAGTGCCCTTAGCATGAGGGACCATTAGTTTATGAGTTTCAGCATAGAGTCGATCTAGTTGCAGAAAGGCCTACTTAGACGCATGCCGCGATTTACTTAGAGCCCTAGCCATAGTATCAAAGGATATATTGTCGAAGGCTCCCTCGATATCGAGGAAGGCAGTCAGCGCAACTCCTTTGTTAAGTTCTGCGCGTTCCAGCCTGAGCACCAGATTGTGCAGTTACTATCTCGTACGCATGCTGATAGGAGCTTAGTGGTTGACGTTGAAGGTACGTTTCACTTATCGCCCTGTCGACAATTTTCTCTATTGTATTCAAGGTAAAAGACTACAGACTTATGGGCCTGAAATATTTAGTGGAGGTGTAATCCGAACACCCTCGCTTAGGTATAAATGATGTTCCTCCCGACAGAAGCCATTTGCGAAAAAAGGTCCTGAAAAATTGACTAGCCACCCGTAGAATGGGATAGATTCCGTCTGCTCCAGGAGGTTTGTTTGTTTATTTGTATCGCCTCCCTAATAGCTTCGCTATTAAACACGTGTCTGCATCTGTCCATGCAGCTTTTGTCACTTTAGAAAATGGGCCCAGCTGCCAAGCAGAAGTTGTATTCCCATTCGAATAAATGGTTGTAAGTGCGCCTGGAGGAATATTTTCAAGGCTTCATTCCTTGTGTGAAAGAGCCATCGGTTCTCCTAATAGATCCGTGATCTCCTTATAGGCTCTTTGATAAAACTCACCGATATTCTTGCGAAAAGTCCTCCAGCTATTTCTTTTTTCTCGTTTGGTTGCACTGTTACAGGTCTTCTTCACTTCAGATTTCAAACAGTTGTAGTCATATCGATATATAAAATGCATACAATGTTAATATGATAATTCAATACTAGCCTAATGGCAACTGTAAAGTGTTAGTCTATATGTTCAAACACTAAGTTCAATTGTAGGTACAGCGATTGTGGTGGAGCGATTGTGTTTATTGAGGTTGTCGTGTAGCGGATGAAAGAATGGATTGGCAATTTATATAATATCGTTCGAAATGTAACAGTTCCAAACGTGACCACTACCAGGACCGTGGTACCAAGGACCACTATCCAGAGCAAACTCAGAGAAGAAGACGGAATGAGTGGATAATTTATTAAAACTCTGTGTTGGTTGATAGACTTATTTTATTTATTATTATGTATCTTGTTTTATTTAGTTAGGTTAACAAAATCTTTAAAGAATACAAAAAATGATAGTTTGACTCTGAAAGTACAACAAAAAAAAACTAATCTCCTTGGCACGATGTCGGTGACCCGACATGTATGTGCCGCAGATCCTAGTGATTTGAAACAAAAAAAAAAAAACAGTGTATTAAATGGGCACGATGTCATAAAATGACATGTATGTGCCTAATTTTTAAAACATACCTTGTAACTTGGTTTAATAGAAGAACAATACAAAAGTTTTAATAGAGAACAAACAATGTGAACTGCTTAACTTGAACGCTTGAATAATTGTGTTTGACTGCAATTTTGAAGCTCCGGCTCGCCTTTTATATCCGAAATTTCCTTTCGTCGCCTACTCAAGTTCTATTGACATATTACTTTGTCGTTGCAGTTGTCGCCGCCTACTTGTCCCTTTAAGACATATTATAGCAAGTGTCTGAACATACTCCCCCGCGTTGATCTAATCTTGATCAATTAGATCAACATTTTTTTACTTTCGATACTCCTCGTTTCCGGTAGTGGTGGAACTGTAGGTCACCATTCACCTTAACCTTCACCTTCACTTGGTATCGTCCCGGAAGGTTGATAGTTTGTTCTCTTCCCTTCCGCTTCTGGATTTTTCCAATGTCCAGTTTTTCTATCACTTGCCTTGGAAGGAAAATGTCACTCCCTTCCCGAGTCGTAAACCGCTGGAAATCGTTGGTAAGCCTCGTCCTCAGTTCCTTCAGAGTGGTTGTATCCTCTTTGACTATGGCCCCTGTCGGCCAGTCTGTCGGTGGTTTTGTGAGCCAAGGTGGACCGTTAAGCCATAGATGGTTGTCTATTAGCGAATTTGCAGTGGTTCCTCTGCTCGCAAGATCGGCAGGATTCCATTGCGTTGAAACATGTCTCCACTGGTCATACTTCACAAGTTCCTGTATTTGTAAAACTCGATTCGCCACGTAGGTTTTCCATCTCGACGCATGTTGTCGGATCCACTGGAGCACGATGGTCAAATCAGTCCACGCAATTAGTGGAATTCCTTGTAAGTTCATGCTAGATACAGTTTCTTTCAACAATCGTGCTAATAGCAACGCACTGTTAAGTTCCAATCGGGGTATAGTCATTGGTTTGATTGATGCTACCTTGGTTCTCGAGGTTAGTAGTGTCGACATAATGTTGCCTTCGTTGTCCGTGACTCGCAAATAGATCACAGCAGCAGATGCTCGCATTGATGCGTCGCAGAAGCCATGGATTTGCATGTCATGTTGTGGAGAATAGTGGATCCACCTAGGAATTGTAAATTTGTTTATATTATGTAAATCCGCCTTGTAGTTTTGCCAATTTTTGGCTATATGTTCTGGCACTTGTTGGTCCCATGAACACCCTGTCAGCCATAAATCCTGGATTAACATTTTAGCAACGATTATCACTGGTTGTAGCAACCCTAGAGGATCATATAACGACGCCACTTCTGATAAGATTGTTCTCTTAGTTATGACATTATGTTCTTTATGCAGCTTGAATTGAAAAGAGAAGTGATCAGAACACGGTTGCCAACGGACCCCCAGAGTCTTTATTGTATTCGCCTCTGAAAATGTCACCAAATCATTATGCTCTCTGTACTCCATTGGTAATTGTTCAAGCACTTGCTTCTCGTTACTGCTCCACTTCCTCAGATTGAGTCCACCTGACTTGAGCATTGTGAGTAGTTGGAACTGCAGTTCAAGTGCTTCTTTGACATCATCCGTGCCTGTCAATAAATCATCCACATAGAAATCAGACTCAGTTACCTTAGATGCAAGTGGGAAGTTCTGCTTCTCATCTACTGCCAGTTGGTTCAGTGTTCTAACCGCCAAATAAGGAGCAGCTGTTGTTCCATACGTTGCCGTTGTCAGCATATAGTCTTGAACATTGCCTTGAGTTTGATGCCGCCAGAGAATTCGTTGATATGTCCGATGTTCTGGTGATACCTGAACCATTCGATACATTTTCTCGATATCTGCATGGACAGCTATTCTATGTCTTCTCCATCTTAGTAGAGTGCAAAACAACTTGGATTGTATTGTTGGGCCAGCTAGCAAAAAATCATTCAACGAATGACCATTAGTCGTTTTCGCAGACGCATCAAATACAACTCTCACTTTGGTGGTGGTGCTGCTCTCTTTTATTACCGCATGATGTGGGATGTAATAGTTTGGTTCACCGTCGTTGGGCTGGCTTGTTTCAATCATGTGTCCCAGCTAGATGTATTCCTGTAAACAGGCTTCATAGTCTTTCCTTAGTTGAGGGTTGCTATTGAGCCGTCTTTCCACACAATACAGCCGCTTGAGGGCCATCGCACGTGAGTTGCCTAAGTGGGGCTTCTCGTTTCGTCTGAATGGGAGATTGACTTGGTATTGCCCATTCTCTAGCCGTCGATGGGTTTTTGTATAATAGTCCGAACATTCTTGCTCTTCTTGACTCAGAATTGGTGGTGAATTGACCTCCTCTTCTTCCCAGAATTGTTTAAGTTGATTGCTGAGATCCTCGTTCGTGACTTGAATCGTGAAATTGTTAGCTGTAGTATTAGACATCTCGTGTGTGGGTCCGATTATTACCCATCCAAAACTTGTGTTTACTGCCACGGGCTCTGCTTCTGCACCTCGTCGAACACCATCTTGAACTATCCTAGCATATGCATCAGCACCCAGCAACGCATCGATGTCGCCAGGTTTCCACCATCCTGGGTCTGCCAGTTCAAGACCATGCAAATGGTTATACCGGTGACTTGAAATTGCTGTCTTAGGTAAGCTTTCGGTTATGCTGTTGACCACTAGAAATGTTTGGGACATCTGAAATTTGCTAGCGCTCATTGATTCCAGAATAATCCTAGTTTGTTTCGTTGACTTCCCTGTTGGCCTTGTGTTCAGACCATATATGTTGACTCCTGCCGGGCTACAGGACACTCCTAGTTTCTTGCATGTATTCTGGGTAATAAAAGATGACTCCGAGCCATTATCCACTAGGCATCTGACAGTATGTTGCCGTCCGTTTCTCCCCCTTGTGAGTACCAAGGCTGTTGATAGCAACGTGTGCGATCCCTCCCTTGCGAGGAAGGCTTGCACGTTGTTTGAACCACCAGCGCTGTGGGCCTGGTGGGTGGTTCGTTGATGTGGCGATATCAGTGGCGGTTCCTCTTTGGAAGCAAAGGAAGCAGTGCTTCCTTTGACCAAATAAACAACTCAATAAAAATTAATTTTAATATATCAAGATTATTAGAAGAAAAAATATAAGTCTTAAATATATTTCCTCCTCTGCAAACACTAAAGATGCAATGTACAGATTTTTTATATAAAATGTACAATTGAAATTTATCATCCTACTGTAAACAAGCGAGCGGTGAGCTACAGAGTGGCAAATATTAAGGCGCTCTTATCGTGGCCGTGGCCTTACCCAACATGGGGAAGCTGTAATATCGAAAGCTTCTTTGCCACAGAAAATCAACGTGAAAACTCTAACACATTCAATTAAATTGAACTCACACTCACGCAAATGCTTGCGTTGATACAGTGCCCTCAGAAGCTGAGCTAACCGCAGCTTCTTCGGAGCCGAACAGTGAGATATGAGAGTTCGAAAAGAGATAAATTTTCTGTATCCACAATATACTCTTTGTTTTCTTGGTTTCTTTTTCTGGTAATCTGTTCTGGCTTCGAGCAATATTAAATTTGCTCTTAAAATTTTGCTTGGAAATTTTGTTTTTGACTTGTCTTGAAATATGAAGTTTCGTTCGTATATTTGAGCCAAAAAAAAGAGATCGAAGATAGGTGAAGTTTCTCTTTATTTTTTGTGGGGTGGCAGGCGGTGTATGTATATGGAATATAAGCTGATAACTTTGTAGCTTCCATTATATTTGTTAAGATTCTCTTTACTGATGATCCCTTTAGAGAATATTTTTATGAATTGTATATTCGAGTACGGGTTGCCTGAAGTGTTTTTTTTTGTTAGCAGAATGTAATATTGTTCGGCGGTGGTGTAGGGGTGTATGCGAGGTATGCAGGGTTTTATTATTAGTATCTTTTTGAGATTTTGAGCAAAATTATGAATTTATATGAAAAATTAAATGAGATTAAAGGTGTAGTTGCAGTTTTTCAACGTTTTTTTTTTGAGGCTTTATATCAACAGAAACTGAAAAAAGGCGCAAAACATCCTCTAGCAGCGAAACTATTTCAAAAAAATTGACGAAGAAATGAAAAAAATCACGAATTTTGATTCTTTTTTTTCACTTTTGCAAGCTTAACAAATTTTCTTGTTCATAAAAATGCACAAAAGAAGCTATATTTAAAAATAAGATAGAACCGCTGATAGCCAATATTATGACGAACGGCGTTTTTTCGCTTCTTTCATACCCTAGACATACCGAGGTATACGCATCTTTAGTTAAAAAGAACGACCAAAATGGTAAAATTTTCACAAAATGACCGATATAAGTTAGTAGCGGAGTTGCTAGAGGTAGAAAATGACCATATCGTATAGCGTTCGACGTAACTAGCATTATTATTATTATTATTTATTTAGCAATATTTGTACAGAAGAAAAATTCTTAAATTAGTACAATAAACGGTGGAGAAAAAAACAAAATGAAAAGTTAAAAAAAAAGATAGAAGATAGGTGAAGCATATTTCATGTTCCATAAAAAAATTTTGAGACTGGGAAGAATTCCTTAGTTTTGCTTATCTAATTCCACTATAAGTTATTTTTCAGTTTTTTTAGGTAAAGCCGATACTTTTACTTTTATCGTTCGCCTTGCTTCCCTTATCCTAAACCTTACGAACCGCCACTGGGCGATATAGGTGCATCGTTTGGTAATTGATTAGTTTGATTATGTTGGGATTGTGACATAGTTGTGTGTACTCCCCTTGGTTGTTGTGGATTTGGATCTGAGTAGAACTTCTTACTCTGTGTCTCTTCATGCAAGGTCGTATGATGTTTTTCCTTGCACTTCAAACATCTAAATTTACTTTTGCATTGGTTCGTCATGTGGTTTTTCGACAGGCAATTGAAACAGTGCCCCGCTGTCCTCACTACCCTTCGTCTTGCAGTTGGGTCCATATTAACATATTTAGGGCATCTCTGAAGCCAGTGACATTCCTGGCAAGCTGGACACTGATTCCTTTTGACTGTATGGTAACCCTTGTAGTGGGTTTTGTCCGATTTAGTTGTGGCTGTTGATTTGTGGACACAATGTCACAGATAGACTCAAGTACCTTATGTCTTTTGCACAGGAATGCATGGAACGCCTTGTAAGTAGGCAGAGTTTGGGATGCGCCTTGTTCTTCTTCCCACATCTTCATCGTAACAAACGGGAGTTTTGAGATCAGGATGTGTATAAGTAAAAGATCCCATGATTCTATATCAATTTTCAAATTGATGATTTGTTGTAGACAATCATCCGTTGTTGCTATGAATGTTTTTAAATTAGTGGAATTTTCGGTTGGAACTTTTGGTTGATTGAGAAGTGTCTTCAAATAATGATTTACCAAAATTCTCTTATTTTCATATCGTTCCTTAACCTTGTTCCAAGAAACGTCATAGTTATTATCCGTAACTGGTATGTGTCGTAGAAGTTGTTCAGCATCACCAATCAAACATGATTTCAGGTGATACAGCTTCTGCACTGCGCTCAATTGCACGTTGTTGTGAATCAATGACACGAATAAATCATGGAAGGAAAACCATGAATCATAATTCCCATCAAACTTTGGTAAGTCTATTTTTGGCAAAAATGTTTCCGTTCGGACCATTGGAATTGTTGCAGGTTGAGTTGGCAGAGGTTCTGCTGCAGACAATTTCCTGTGTCCTTCCAGCAGTTCACTCCGATACTCAGAATATTTCGACTCTATTTGCACGTATGTATCTTCAGGTGCTGCTGCGGAATCTGACTCGTCACATAGATACGCATCCGTTAATAACTGATCTGTCTCCTTGTACTCCAACCATAACTGATTCATTTGTTCCAGTTTTACTTCATAGAATGCCTTGGTTCTTTTTACCGTCGGAGTTTTCTTCGAATTTTCAATAAATTTCTCAATACGAGATCTCTGTGCCTGCTCTCGCAGCATTGCCTTCTTTAGTGAACTCATCTTAGAACTTGATTTCGTCGATAAAATAGATTGCCAATCCTGGATGGAACCACCAAAATATTTATTGAGGTTGTCGTGTAGCGGATGAAAGAATGGATTGGCAATTTATATAATATCGTTCGAAATGTAACAGTTCCAAACGTGACCACTACGCGTACCAAGGACCACTATCCAGAGCAAACTCAAAGAAGAAGACGGAATGAGTGGATAATTTATTAAAACTCTGTGTTGATTGATAGACTTATTTTATTTATTATTATGTATCTTGTTTTATTTAGTTAGGTTAACAAAATCTTTAAAGAATACAAAAAATGATAGTTTGACTCTGAAAGTACAACAAAAAAAACTAATCTCCTTGGCACGATGTCGGTGACCCGACATGTATGTGCCGCAGATCCTAGTGATTTGAAACAACAAAAAAAACAGTGTATTAAATGGGCACGATGTCATAAAATGACAAGTATGTGCCTAATTTTTAAAACATACCTTGTAACTTGGTTTAATAGAAGAACAATACAAAAGTTTTAATAGAGAACAAACAATGTGAACTGCTTAACTTGAACGCTTGAATAATTGTGTTTGACTGCAATTTTGAAGCTCCGGCTCGCCTTTTATATCCGAAATTTCCTTTCGTCGCCTACTCAAGTTCTATTGACATATTACTTTGTCGTTGCAGTTGTCGCCGCCTACTTGTCCCTTTGATGGTGATTAGACTGTTCGTTCCTACGTACGTTCCTCACGAGCTTAGCATAACCATAAAGTGAGTCTGCCTGTGCTCTGAGAACGATGGCTTATCTGAGACCCGTCACTCACGTAAGTGGCAACGTGTTGGTTGGCCACCGTGATGTCTATAACCTCACGATTTAAACGTGACTAATATAAGATCTTTGATAATTTCTTATCATTTTTAATTTTTGTTCACCTTTTACAATTGCCTTTTCGCCTCCTAAACACAAGTGTCGACAGCAGTTTTACCCAGCGGTCCCCCAGCAAAGTACCAACCACGTCAAGTATGCTGCTTGACCACCGCATCGAATGAGAACCGGTCTACCTTTGGCCGTTATCTTTGTCCCATACAACTACTTAAATATCCAATCGGAGTATATTTACAACGCTCCAAAGTGGCTCCTCTTAGTAGCAACTTAATTTTTTCCCGCTGAGTGCTGAGCCCCAGAGATTTATCAGCTCGTAAAACAGCTTTAAAGTTTCATAGTAAGAAAAAATAGTCACTGCACTTACAGGCTTGTTTTATTGCGGTGGCGCTTAGAAAATTTCTATAAACCACGTCTTTAACTCAGCATATCTATGTATATTACAACGGTGGGATGCGGCTCTTCGTTGAGTCAAGTGCGGCTCCAATTGAATCTCTTTAAATTAATTCCGTATCTAAAAGCCATATCAGCACGCTTGTATTCTAAGAAAGCTGTAATTATTTTCGTTTTCATTTTCACATGAATTTCACATAATTTTAAATAGATGAAAATTATTTTGTATCGAGCGCGCTTGTAGAGCATAGAAGAGAACAAAGAAGAAGAAAAAACCAAAAACTGTGAATATAAATTTCCTTAGTTCTTTCTGCATATATTTTTTGTGTATACGTAATTTGTAAGTGTTAGTTCAGAAATATTTTTCTTATAATAGTTAAGTGTCATATTTGTGTTTTTTAAACTTCTTAACGTAGTGAAGTTTTTCGCGGCGTAAATTTTTTACTTATTTTGCTTTAATTTCAGACAAATTTTTGGTTAATATGACACAGAAAACATTAAAAAGCTAGAACCTTTCAAGAAGAATGGATACAAAATTTTGGTTTTATTGATAATAATGGAAAGTCATTATGTCTTGCTTGTAAAGTTACAATTGCTAACTACTTGTTAAGCAAGCAATTTACATCGATATTATGAAGTAAGTCATACAAACTTTCAATATCCACTAAATTCAAGATTGCGAACATAGAAGCTTAAATTATTACAATCAGGTTTTCGTAAGCAAAAAGGACTCTTGTCTTTTTTTATCGCCGAAGATGACAGAGCCAAAGAAGCCAGTTCTTTTATAGCTTGGAATATCGCTCGTTTTGGATCCGGAAAATTCAGAACTGCATAAATTGATCACAAAGGTGTTTATGTACAACTGAGCATCGTATTGGAGAAATTAGGAAAAAAGGTTGATCATATTTTGATAATTGATTTGAAAAATTGTACAGCATTCATTTTATCCCTCGATGAGTATACAGATAATATTCAGCATGTTCCCACAGGTGGCCATTTTTGTCCGCTGTGTACCTGCAGATGTAAATGTGAAGGAATAAATGTTAGCTCTTATCGAAACAACTCGTGGTATCGATGAGAAACGCACTTAATGTGGCCATGAATAAGTTTGAACTGCCTCCAGATAAATTTGTAAGCGTTCCAACTGACGAAAATTCTGTTTTTTTCCTCTGCACTGTATTATTCACCACGAGCAGCTCATTGGGGAAAGTGCTTATAATATGAAAATGTGTGGAAACTTGTTTTGCAAATTGTGAATTTTGTTAGAACCATCGTCAATTTAAGACCTTTCTAGAAGAGTTACGAGTAAAAAACGAAACTGACGAACTGCCCAGTGATCTCTCCTTATGGTGTGCTGTAAGATGGTTGTCAACTTACAATGTTTTGAGCCATTTTGTAGATCTTCTAAATGCTATAATAACATTTACAAAAGAAAAACGAAAAACCTACAAAGAATTAGAAAATGAAATTCGGCTTTCTGATTTGATGTTCTTTACAGACATAATGGAACATTTGTAAACATTTAATTTGGCTTTACAAGGAAAGGGAAACATTATTATTGATTTGTCATAAACCCGTGACAGATTTTTAATTTTTGAAAATCTGTAGACGTTTGAGGCTGTACAAATGATAGCAAATTATAATGCAAAAATTCAATTAGGTTTAATTGACAGTGACTGTTCCGGGAACATAGAAATTTTTATTAAATGAATGAAACAAAACAAGTTTTTACTAATAACAAAGTTTAATTAACCGAACGACTCAAACTGTTGACAAGTACATACTCAATATTTTATTTAATTTTAACTTACATCTAGGTGAAAATATTTTTACACATATTTTGCTAGATTAGCACAATTGATTTGCGCGTGCACGGTGTCCAATTGCACCCGCAAGTTTCCATTAATCTATAAATTGCGCCTGGCTAATTATGCATCAATATTTGCAGCAAAAAATATAAATTTAATATTATTATTGTTCTTGAACATGCTCCCCGCGAGAGGTTGTTTGAAGAAATTGTTAATGTCTTCGGGTAGGTTGTGGATGCATTGTTCTGGAAATTGTAGGAAGTTGGAATTCAGAGTGCCTACTCGATGGAACCTCTGCTGCCGTTTCCTATAGAGGTAAATAAGCCCTATGGTCAAGCATGTTCCTATAAAAATATAAGAAATGGAATAGTGATGAATGTCATGCGCATTTATTTGATGCAGCTGACCTTGTGCTTCCCTTTGTTTCTGATACTTGATTGCTTGCTCCAATTCTGACATATCACTAAATATAAGAGGAAAATCCCTGAGGATGTTTTCAAGCTTGGGCCGCTGTTACTCACGGGCATGTTAATTGGTGCTGTAGGCGTGTAGGAAGACCTTATGCTACCTCCGAATATATGGTATGAGGTGATCACCATGGAATCTTGTTTGAGTGTGCAGCCCGGCTGCAATTCTAGTATTCCCGAGCCATTGAGTGTGTATGGATGTACTACACTGCCACAGATCACATCGAAATTGTAATCATCCTTGAGGCAGTAGATCCACCGATTTGGGGACTGCATCGAGATCCACAGATTTACTGGGTCCATCGTGTCAATTTTGCAATATTCGGATAAAGTCTGTTGCCGTGTTAGAATACTCATTTCACATCGGCCAACTACAGATTTGTGATTGTATAAGGGAAAGGACTGTTGGCAAAGCCTTCGGTTATTCTCTATTGGAACACAGGATTCAACCTGTGATTTACTCAACGGGACATAGTAATCCCTGCGCAAACTAGTCACTATATATTCTGCTACTGAGTATTTACCGTCGTCTAGGATTGGAGTAGGAATCAATTTGAATAGCTGGAGACGTTCAATGTTAGGAAGAGGTAGCGATATGTCAAATAATATATAGCGCTCCATGACCTTAGATCTTATTTTCATTAAATTGTAGGTCTGTAAGATACCCTTCTGGTCTGTGCTGCCAGGAATCGTTACTGTTTCTGGTATGTTTTCTCGAATAAGTGCTAATTGGGATCTTAGTTGTTCGGCGGTGAGTAAGAGTGGGCTGACTTTCTCATGTTGAGTATCTGTAATAAGTTGAAACAGAGCCTCTTGAGTGTTTTGGTAGGCTAGCACCCGCTTCATACCTGTCAAGTTTGGCCACTTCTTGATTTGTGTTGTTGATAGTACGCTGAATCGCTGATCGTCGATTGCTTAATTTATTGTTTAAACCCTTGCCTGTAATAAGTTCGTTTTTATGTTCTATCTCTTGTAAGGAATGTTGCAATTGCTGAAGTAGTACTGGACAGAAGTTTACCTCAGTCAAGTGTGAGCTACAGAGACCTTCTATTTGCTAGATGCTACCTTTTATTCCCGCATATTCTTTCCAATAGCTCGATTAGGCAAGGCGATTAAACGATTATTTTCCATGCATTATTTACTAAGTTAACGTATCCTAGATCTTCGAAATATAACCCTGCTCGTGCTGTCAAGGGATGAGTTACTAATTTATTTAAGGCGTATGATGGACTTATTACTAGTGATAATACTAATAGAGACTGTAACAAATGTGGGGCAGAGTACCAACCCCGTGACTTCTTCGTTTCCGTCACTTGCTGATCCTTTCTGTTGATAATTTGCGATTCTTCTGTAGGTAATTCTGTGGATGCTGCTGAATCTTCGTCCTGCGAAACTGGTAGACGCGCCAATTTAGTGATTGGTCTTTTAAATTTGCTTTTACCGGTAGCTACTGTTGAGACTCGGACTTGGCCGTCTGGTCCAGGATGAGTTTCTACTACCCTTCCTAGCGGCCAATGTGTTGGAGGAGTTTGTTCATCGGTTAGTAGGACGATGTCTCCTCTCTAGATATTCTCCTGGTTTGTCATCCATTTGGGACGTTGCTGCAACCTCGATAAATATTCATGCCTCCACTTGTTCCAGAAGGTTTGATGCATTTTTTCAATCACCTGCCATCGTTTCAAACGATTCATAGGTGCCTCAGACAAGGTCGGCATTGGAACAGACAGCAATGGCATCCCAACTAGAAAATGTCCTGGTGTTAGAACATCTAGATCTTCGGAATCTGCTGAAAGAGGACATAAGGGCCTTGAATTCAAACAAGCCTCGATTTGTGTAAGGAGGGTACACATTTCTTCAAAATTGAGGATTGAGTTCCCAATCACTCGTTTTAAATGGTATTTGATTGAGCGTACTCCAGCCTCCCACAATTCCCCAAAGTGTGGTGCGGCTGACGCACAGTGGTCTGAAATCCCCAAAACCTGGACAAAAGTATCAAAACGAAAGTTTTTATTTAGGTACTTTTTTCGCGTGGGTTAGGTATAGTGGCCCCCCTGGAGTATTTCAAGGCCCTTGGCAAGAGGCAGATGTTCGAAATCTCTTTTGTATTCCATTTGGAAAGTGAGTGTCGAACACGCTACACGCAGCACGTTCTCTCGGAGCAAAAGCATGTGTTACGTTTTTGCGTGTAGATTTCAGTTCGTTTGCCCGTTTCCTTTTCTGTAAAAAGGTTTCTTCTCCTAAGAGTAAGTACAATTATACTGTGTTATTGAAATGAACATAAATAAATAATTGTATTGTTTATTTATGATCAAATATGTAGTAAATTGTGGTGATTTGATTAACGATTCGGCTTATAAATTGATGGCTAAGTACAAACTTCCATCGACTTCCACTAAGTAATACGCATGTAATTGTTTATTAATCATCTCTGCAAAACATACAAAAAAATCAGCTGCTCCTGCTTGCTCCATGTCATTCTATCCACGATAGAGCAAAATATATATGGCTCTGGGCACTACCCCCACTGTGTTTCAGGCCGAGGTACTTGCCATCCAGGTGTGTGCTCAGACTTGTATAGAGTCTTAATAGAGCTCCAAATAGCTCTAACATTGTTATTTTCTCCGACAGTCAAGCTGCATTGCTGGCCATTAAATCTCACAGGGTGTCATCAAAGACTGTCCTGGATTGTCTCCGATCTCCGAAATTCTTAAGCAGGAACAACAGTGTCACGCTGATATGGATTCCGGGCCACGAAGGTCACATTGGTAATGAAATTGCCGACAGCCTGGCTAGAGTAGGCGCAAACTCATCACCTATCGGTCCGGAACCTTTCTGTAGCTTAGCAAGCTACCACGTTAGAACGGCCATCAAAAATCGACCAGCTGTTTCTTCATAGCTGGACAAACACCCAGGGTGCTCGTCAAGCTAAAAGATTCATCCAAATCGATAAAGCTAAAGCGGGAAAACTTTTACATCTCAACAGGTGGGAGCTAAAAATAATAATAGAGCTCTTGACGAGCCACTGTTCGCTTAACTACCGTCTAAACAAAATAGGTCTGGTGGCTGATTGTAGCTGTCGGTTCTGCGGAGCAGCTCCTGAAGCTGCGGAGCGCTTGCTGTGCGACTGTGAGGCTAGCTATATTAGAAGCCTTAACCTTGATGGTTTTTAAAGACGGGGATGGCACAATAGACCAAATAAATAGGTCGCAACGCCGGCAAAGGCACCCCTCAACAAGAAATAGAAAAATCCACGATATACTACATATTTGCTCAACGTATAGTTTTGAACGTCCTATTCAGGCGCTATATATTAACTTTTTTTCATCTTTATAACAAAGTATTTATGGGTGTTTCTCTGTAAACTGGTAAATTTTTGCAAGAAATCTGTCCCAGTAACTTTTTTACGTGAATATGAAAAAAAAATATACAATTAAATAGATATCTATCTGGTGGATAATAAACAGTAAGGGACCCAAATATATTTGTTTTATTTTAGGATTTATTGAGTAAATTTAAAAAATTCATATGTCAGACGACTGTTGCATATGTCAGAGGACTATATATATAAGTGAAATGAGCATTTATTAGTAGTATATATACTTTAAAAACATTCCTCATGACGCATATATATAAAAATAAAACAGTCTTCTTTGGTAGTTCCAAGTTCTCTGTGTAGTTCCAAGTAAACTTGTGAACTTTTATTTCTTCCTTAGACACTTTCTTCTTTCTCGCGCCATGATTAAAAGATGGTTATAGACCTAAAACAAAGGCAAAAGTACAATAACAGTCCCCTAATAAATGAAACAGTCTCCTGTTTCTGTATATAGCGGGGGACTGTTGGCAGGGGACTGTTGGCAGGGGACTGTTTAATTTGTGTAATTGTTACGGTACCATAAAATTCCTTCATTATGACTTTATTTTGTTATATAGAAACAATATAAACCATCTTATTTAAAACGATCCACAATAGAGAAAACTGGAACACTTTAAAAAAAGAAAAATAACACTTAGCAGGGGACTGTCGAATGTTGCGTACCGATACGCGCATGTGCCCCTCTAACTCTTGTAACACTAAACAAAATGAGGTATAGCTACTTTTGGGGGTAACAAAGCTAACTTCATGTCGTTCACGTTTCGTTACGCCCATTAACAAGTCTGTCTTTACTGTAGATGGCCTGATGCGTAACTCGAAACTTTGGCAGGGGACTGTTCATGAAATTCGGGGACCAACTTTAGGTTAAATTAAACTATTCAAAAAATAGTTTAAATAAATTGATATTAGAGTCTAATAGCATATCATTTCATATTGATTAAATTGTGTTATATAAGTTAATTGTTTTTAAAATATTAGTTCAATTAATGAACTCAATAGAAAATATTTTGGTTTGGGGACCGGCTAGGGGACTGTTTTTAGACCTAAAAAATACGTTATTGAAACCATATAGGTTTTTAAGTGAGATATTTTCTATATTGTATACTATAGTTTAGATAGTTATAAATTGAAATTAGCAAAAATATAAATATTTCTAGCCATAGTTTACGTAATATTTGCCAAGGACAGCGATTTTACCACTTTGGTGAGAAACACCCTTATAACAAATCTTTGCAACAAATAAAGCCTAATGTATTTGAATTTGAAAAAAGTTTGCATCTAAAATTAATTTAATAATTGTTAAATTAAATAAAAAAAGTTTATTATCATTAACAATTCTAGTACATTTTCGTTAAAAATTATTACTGAGCAACCACAAAACGTCCTTATTACAGATTTTCATTTAATTCAAAAAAACAAAATTGGCTGCCATATTGGATCCACTTATTTTGTTTAGTAAAAATCTAATGACGGATTAATAATTAGCTACTCCGAACAGCCATTGTTGCATAATTTCATTCATTCAATTAAATATGAACAAAGTTGGTCGCCATATTGGATGCGCCATTTTTTTTTTTCAAAATCTGATAACGGATTCTTACTCAGTGACCCTGAAAACCCCCATATACCGGTTTTCATCAAATTTGCTTAATTTTTCATAAAGTTGGTCGTCATATTGTATCCGCCATTTTGTTTTTTGAAAATCTGATAACGGATTCTTACTCAGCGACCGCGAAAACCCCCATATACCGGTTTTCATCAAATTTGCTTAATTTTTCATAAAGTTGGTCGCCATATTGGATCCGCCATTTTGTTTTTTGAAAATCTGATAACGGATTCTTACTCAGCGACCACGAAAACCCCCATATACCGATTTTCATAAAAAAATAATTTTGCTTACGGTAGTAAATTAATTTTGTCCAGGTTTTGGGGATTTCAGACCACTGTGTGACGGTATGAAATGCCATTCAGTTTCTTGCTTCAAAGTTATCTTTGAATTACTTCGAAGAACTCAGTTTTTTCTTCCTTGCTATGGAATTTCAATATTTTGTTTGCCAGCACGAAGTTTGTGCCGTTGTCGCTGTAAATGTGAGAGGCTCTACCTCTTCTGGCGACAAACCGTTTGTAGCCTGCGACGAATGCCTCGGCGGTGAGATCACTTACTAGTTCTATATGAATTGCTTTGGTTGCCAAGCAGATAAATACGGTGATATATCGCTTAAATGTCGTTTTGCCTCTACCCTTCATTAATTTTAATGTGATAGGGCCCGCGTAGTCGGTTCTGCAATGTGTAAACGGTTTGGTAACTGCGACCCGTGGTTTGGGCAAGTTCCCATCAGTTGAGTTAATGGTTTGGCTACTAGTTTACGGCATGTTATGAATTTGTGTAACTGTTTCTTTACAGCATTAGTTCCATTGAGTATCCAATATCGTTGACGAATGTGTGATAAAGTTAGTGTTGGTCCACCGTGTAGGGAGTTTAAATGTGCCTCTGAGATAATTAACGCTGAGAGTGGGCTCTGGGGCGATATAATGATGGGGAATTTCGCATCATCTTCGAGCGATGAATTCTTTAACCTTCCTCCTACCCTAAGGATGCCTTTTTTGTCTAAAAATGGATTTAATGAGAGGATCTTGCTTTTCTGAGATACTCTTCCAGTCAACTTGATGTCAGTTATTTCGCAGGAGAACTCCTGTTCTTGAACCAGTTTGATTATGAGGTTTCTAGCCTCTCTTAGCTCTTGTATGTTTATGTAGTTCGTCCTTAAAAGTACCTTCCGCTCCATGAGCTTACGGAAGCGTAAACAATACGCGATTATTCTCAATTACCTTTGAAACTCGTTTGTTTTTGATAACAACTGTTCTAAAGTGTCATTGTTTTTCAAAGTAAATGTTACTTGGATGTAACTTTTTAGTACTTGATCGGTCGGTTCACTGTTGGTGATATATTCAATTTCCTTTTGTCTGAGCCACTCTGGTCCATTCCACCATAGCGTGAAATTTATTAATTTCGATGGATCTAAACCACGAGAGGCGCAATCCGCTGGATTCTGTTTTGATATGACATAATGCGATTGTATTAATGTATTAAATTGTTAATTTCCCGTATCCTATTGTTCACGAAAGTACTGTATTTTTTAATGTTATTTTGTATCCACGTGTCACCTTGGAATCAGACCACGCGTGTACCTTCAATCCTTCAATATTAACGGGCTTCACTGTGTGAGACAATAGTTTTGCCAACAGAACCGCTGCGCAAAGTGTAGACTCACTTCCTTGCTTAGAGGGGCTACCTTTGTTTTTGCAGTAAGCAATTGGACATGTATTGACCCTTGATGGTCTATTGTTCTCGTATAGACAACCGCTGCATATGCCTTTGCGGAGGCATCGCAGAATCCTTGGAGTTCTAAAATCGAGTTTGTTCGTAATAAGTGAACCCACCTAGGAATTTCAAGTTTTTCCAGATCAGGGAATTGGTTTCTTAATGTTCTCCATTTTCCCTGTATTGGATCTGGTAATTGTTCATCCCATCATAAGTTAGCTTTCCATAATGATTGAAACATTAATTTGGCCTTAATGATGCAGGGAGCTAACCAACCTAGGGGATCAAACAATTGTGACCATTCTGATAACACTACTCTTTTGGTTGGAGTTATAGTCTGTTGACTTGTATTTACTTAAAATGTGAAGGTATCTCTGTGTGGACACCAATTTTACCTTAGTGTCACCTGATGAACTTAAAAGATTTTGTTCTTTGTCTGACTCAGGAACGCCTTCCAAAATGTTCATACTGTTGCTAGCCCATTTTCTTAACTTAAACCCTCCCCTATTTAACAACTCATCCAATTGTATTCTCAATTCCTTGACCGATGCGATGGTGTCTGCACCTGTTAACAAGTCGTCAACATAGAAATCTTGTTTAAGCGCTGTAGCCGCTCTGACGAAGTTCTGTCCTTCATCGTTGGCCAATTGATACAAGGTACGTATCGCTAGGAATGGTGCAGGTTTTGTGCCATAAGTTACCGTGGTAATTGTTGCAAAGGGGCTTGGGGAGTTTCCCGCCAAAGGATTCTCTGGTAATCCTGGTGAGCGTCTACAATTTTAATTTGTCTATACATCTTTTCTATGTCAGATGATATGACAAACTTATGTTTCCTCCACCTGATAAGTATCGACATTAAGTCTTGTTGTAGTTGTGGTCCTTTTAGTAAGGCGTCATTGAGTCGTACTCCTGAACTTGTAGGACACGACGCATCAAAGACCACTCTTAATTTTGTGTGCTTAATGCTGGTCTCATATGACCAAGGTTTTGATATTCCTTAATGAACGCTTGATATTGGTCTTTAAATTTGTCATCTCGATGGAACTTTCGTTCCATCTGCACTAATCTGCTCATAGCCCTCTCCTTGGAGTATCCTAAATTGTTTATTTTTTCATTGAAGGGTAGATGAACTATGTGTCTGCCTTCATGATCTCTAGCAATAGTTGCTGTGTAGATTTGTTCAGCAAGGATTTCTTCTTTCGAAGTTTCGCTCTTGGGTGCTAGCTCCTCGAGATCCCAGAATCTCTTTAGAGACTCGTCTATCTCTGTTTGGGATACGTGGCATTACTGTATTTGGAACTGGAACCTTTCCTGATAATATCCATCCCAGTTCTGTTTTTTGGGCAAGTGGATATCCCCGGCTTCCCTTTCTTATACCTTCCAGCATAATTTCGTCATATACTTCCGCACTTAATGTCAATAGGTCCGGGATTAAATGCGTGATTTTTCAGTGTGTCTATTTCTCTACTAATTATTTCAGTGTCGGGAATGGGTTTTGATACCGATTTGAGAACGAATGCGGACACCCATAATTGAAATGATGAGGGATATATGGAACATATTTGAAATGATACCTTGCCTTTCGCTCTACCAATTTTGATGTCTGAAACAACTGTTATTTCAGCACAGACCTTAGACTTCTTCAATCTTAATCTTTGTACCGCATCTTCGCTCTCAAAATTTCTTCTCTTCCTTCTGAGCTTCTTACTTTAACCATTGCTGTTACTAGCATTACGCCAACTTCAGTAGAACTCGAGTTGTAGGTTTGAACGTTTATGGTATGGTTTGAGTCAGTACCTTCTTGGCCATGGCTGCTTGAAGTGCTAGGTTTCGGATAATTTATGATGCTCTTTTGTTTGTTTACTTCACCTCGATTTGGCCTATAGGTTGGTTTGTTTTTATTCGAGTATTCACCTTCCCTTAATTAGAAATTAAGTTGCTTGTTTTGACTTTCAAGATATAATAGGGTGTTGTGCTTTGCACTATTACATATTTTGCACGTTTTCTTGCTACTGCATTCAGACATGTGGTGAGGTCTTAAACATAATTTGCAAGGATTTCTTCTTTCGAAGTTTCGCTCTTTGGTGCTAGCTCCTCGAGATCCCAGAATCTCTTTAGAGACTCGTCTATCCCTATTTGGGATACGTGGCATTTGATTACTGGATTTGGAACTGGAACCTTTCGTGACAATATCCATCCCAATTCTGTTTTTTGGGCAAGTGGATAACCTTTCATTCCCTTTCTTATACCTTCCAGCATAATTTCGTCATATACTTCCGCGCCAAATATAATGTCAATAGGTCCGGGGCTTAATGCGTGAGGATCTGCCAGTGGCAGATTTTTCAATGTGTCTATTTCTGTACTAATTATTTCAGTGTCGGGAATGGGTTTTGATACAGATTTGCGAACGAATGCTGAAACCCATAATCTAAATGATGGAACTTATTTCAAAAGATGCCTTACTTTTTAAACTGCCAATCTTGATGTCTGAAACAACTGTTATTTCAGCATAAGCCTTAGACTTCTTCAATCTTAATCTTTGTACCGCATCTTCCCTTATGAAACTAGCTTGAGAGCCTTGGTCGACTAGGGCTCTCAAAATGTCTTCTCTTCCTTCTAAGCTTCTTACTTTAACTAATGCCATTACTAACATTACGCCCACTTCGGAAGAACTCCAGTTGTAGGTTTGAACGCTTTTGGTATGGTTTGAGTCAGTACCTTCTTGGCACTGGCTGCTTGAAGTGCTAGGTTGCGGATAATTTATAATGCTCTTTTGTTTGTTTACTTCACTTCGATTTGGCCTATAGGTTGATTTGTTTTTATTAGAGTCTTCACCTTTCTTTAATTGGAAATTTAGTTGTAGTAGGGTGTTGTGCTTTGCACTGTTACATATTTTACACGTTTTTTTGCTGTTGCATTCGGACATGTGGTGAGGTCGTAAACATAATTTGCAAAGATTGCAGTTACTTAAGAGCTCTTGTTTTTTGGGTATAACTACAATTTTCGAACTTGGAACATTCGTAAAGTTTATGATTTCGCCCGCAAGCTTCACATCGACTACATCCCTTTATATGGTAGTTCTTAAGGTTCGACTTATTGTATAGTTTGGCTTTTATACCTCCTTGTCTATTATTGGACTGCGTTGATGGATCTCTATTTGATTTAATATTTTCCAGTGCTTGAAATCTTACCTCTAAAGGTGCGTATCCACCAAGAGTTTTGTATCCGCACTATCTCCATACATTATCCGCCAAAGTGTCTCCACCAAAATCAATGTTCGAAGATAAAAAATGTACGGAGATAAAAAGTGCGGAGACTACACACGCACACCGATATTCCAGTGGATACAAAACGTATCCATTGAAAAATTTTCTGGGTCAGTGCGGAGAACTTCTGCGAGGACTGTGCGCGGATATGTAAATTCAGTGGATACGTGAAAAAAGACTTCGAAAAGTCTTGAAGTAGCTTCTTGAGGCCTATCTTTTGTTTTCCAGTGAATATGGATATCTTAGGACAGACAAGGGGATTATTTTAAAGAAATAGTTTTCGAACGCGGTTGCGTACATTTCCTTAGGGGTCGTCCATAAATTACGTGAGGTGATTTTTGCGACTTTTCGACCCCTCTCCCCCTTGGTGAGATTTCGTGAGATTTGGCCCCCCTTAATCTCACATGAATTTTTCAAATTTTAAAAAATCTAGTATTTACACTAAAAATACGTATTTACGGTCGTAACCATATCAAAACGGGCCTTTTCTTAGAATATAGAACTGCAGGAAAGGCCCTTGCATTTAAAATCCTTATCCGTAACCGTAGTGAAATTCGATTATAATTCGGAGTGAAAGGCGTGTAAAAAGTTTATCTGGGCGGAAAGGGGTGTTGGGAGCAAGATTTTATTTGATATAACTGATAATTTGGACTCCTTGCCCGCATATATTCCACTCGCTTTTCCGCTTGTAGTGGACATATTGTGTGTATAAGTAAATAAAAGACACTATATATTATATAAAAAGTGTTGATTTTATTTACAAATATACTTTGATATTTATAGGCTTATAATACACTGTTTTTAAGGATTTGTAATCACGCGTGCTAAGTGGACCGTGTAGAGGAACCGCAGTACGAGAAGTGTCGTAGATGCCGGAAATTGGATCTTCGATAAACACGGGGGGGGACGGAACAGAAAACGGCAAGATCAATGAACTTTGAGTTCGGTGATCGATAGTGTTCCGTCCGACTGATCGTGTTTATCGTGTGGGAGGTTGTTGTATGACTTTGCGTAAAACTTGGTAATTAAGTTTACGCGGTCACCACAGATACACAACTACCAAAACGCGAGCACTCACTCAACAAGCATTACATTAAGCTAAAATTCGGCGTTTACCTTCTTATAGTTCTAAATTCTAAGGGCCTTTTCGCGGGTCAGTGTTACTTGGCTCGTACTCTGCAGCATTTGACGAAACGCACGTTTGGCACGCTTGACAATCGACAACCAATTTTTGTGTAGGATTTACCCCTATCTTAATGCCCCAATTTCCACTCAGGTCGCCAGCAGTCCGTGGCCTGAAAGTATGGGGCCTGCAGTTCAAGAAAGCTGAAAGAATTCACACCGTATCCACTCGGAACGGAAAGCTTATAGTCTATTGATTAGGTCTTAAAAAGCAGAGCAATAAGGAACTAAGACGTTCACGGGGTTTTATTGCAGGAATCGGTCAATGGGTCATTTAAGAAGAGAAAACCGCGGAGTGCTATTAAATTAGAGGGTGGAAATTTGAGATAGAGGTCAAAATGGACCCTTTTTGGGTTTTGCCATATATCTCGTAAACGAAGCAAAATTTCGATTTATTTTATATAAAATTTTTTGTAGAGAATTAAATTTCCTATGGAAATGGTTTATATAAAAAATTTTGAAAAATTTTTTTTATGCCGAAAATGTTGAAACAAAAAGAAAAAAAAAGCCAAAATTTCAATGTTTTTTCCCTTTTTTTCTTTTTTGCCAATATCTTTTTTTTGGTTAGAGATAGGCATAGGTATTGCTTATATAAAATTTCCTTTAAAATGATGGGTCGAAAAAATTTTTTGGTTGAAAATTCACCGAAATATGGCCACTCGAACATAGCTTTTTTTTTATTTTTACCCCTTTTATACCGACATTGTTTTCAATCTCATATTGTTGAAAAAATTATTATATTACTCAATTAAAAAAGGTAATTTATGTTTAATTGTGGATAATAAATAATTATGATGCTCTTATATTTCTTCCATAACATTCTCAAACTGTATATCGATATCATCATCTATATCTTCAATAATATCATCTTCTGCAATATCGGGAACTTGCACATTATCACAATTGATCCCCATACATTCTTTGCAAAATATGGAACAATTAATTTGTAATTTTCTGCAACCACAGTTCCCATGGCAACCTGTATTGCAACCACAAGCCACTTTTTTTAGCAAAATCTCTGGCACAGGAGGTGCTGATTGCAAATCGCAATTAGTCCATTTTTAGAATTTTTCCAACCCCAGTTCAGAGGGTTTAGGTGGTTTCCTTTCCACTGCTGGATCTGGAAAAACGTTCTTAAGCCATGCTGTTTGATGGCATCAAGTGTTGGTGGTAATTGCGTTAGAGAAAATTTATAACTTTTGGATAATTTATAAAAATTCTGGAAGCGACAGTTGCTTAGGGTCATGTTCAACTTTGCCCCATACAAAGAAGCTGCAATATATTCTGATGCAGAATTTATTTCTACGTCAGTTACATCGTCACGTAAAAACGTGTCCATATGTGTTTGTAGCTGAATAGCATTTTTATTTACAAATTTCATAAATTTTTTTTTGCCAATGTTGAAAAACGCTGACGTAGTATCGCAGCCACTAAATGCATGAATAAATCCAAGATATTTTTGTTGTTGAGGAAAATTAAAACTATTTCGGTCATACATTTTTGCTGTAACTTTGCCTACACTGGGTTTCCAAAGATATACATTTTGATACTGCTCTGGCAAAAGTGACAAAATGATGAGAAGATCTTGGCCAACTATAACTGCATTTTTTGACTGTGATGCTTTTTCTTTTGCGCATTGTACAATAAGTACATCTGCGTCTTCACCCGCTTGCACTGTGTCAATATTAACTTCTTTGATTTTTTGCATTAAATATGCAATAAATTTTTTTTATTACTTTCATTTGATAGGAAGCTATCGGGTTTGGAAAGTGGTTTTAAATCATCTTTAATTTGAGCTCCTGAGCCAATTTGATTAGTTCGACGCAGCCTTTCTGCACTTTTCGTACCAATATTTGAGCCACTAGGATAACCGTCAAAAACTACAGTGCAATCTTTGTAAAAAGTTTGCAAATGAATAATAAATTTCGTACTAATTTCTGCAAATGTCTCATTAGCATTCCAAACTATTTTATGCAACAAGAATCCACCATCAATAACATGATGAATATTATTGATAGTAGAATCTTCAACGGGTGAGAAAAATTCATATAAGTCTGATTTTTTATTTTTCCTCATATTGAACCCGTCAAAAATTGAAGATGGATACGGTGCTAATTCAAAGTTGAAAAACTCTTCCAATTCTTCATTAGAAGGCTTACATAAAAGCATTCTTCTAAATAGTGTTTCCGAATTGACGACCACAACATCATCTGAATCCAAACAAATTTTTGAAAATGCACTCTTCAGTGGCAATATTTTCATCATCTTTTTAAATTTTATGTTACCAAATTTTTCTTTAAATACTTCAGGAATAAGACTCAATTAGGCTCAACGTATATGCAAAATATATTGACATGTGAACGTATTAATTACAAATTTGTTTAAAATCACCATGGCCACATACATGGGTTGTACATTTATTAAACTACCTTTTTTAATTGAGTAATATAATAATTCTTTCAACAATATGAGATTGAAAACAATGTCGGTATAAAAGGGGTAAAAGTAAAAAAAGCTATGTTCGAGTGGCCATATTTCGGTGAATTTTCAACCAAAAAATTTTTCCGACCCATCATTTTAAAGGAAATTTTATCTGCTTTATTTTATATAAGCAATACCTATGCCTATCTCTATCCAAAAAAAGATATTGGCAAAAAAGTAAAAAAGGGAAAAAACATCGAAATTTTGGCTTTTTTTTCTTTTTGTTTCAACATTTTTGGCATAAAAAAAATTTTTCAAAATTTTTTAAATAAACCATTTCCATAGGAAATTTAATTCTCTACAAAAAATTTTATATAAAATAAATCGAAATTTTGCTTTGTTTACGAGATATATGGCAACCATTTTGACCCCTATCTCCAATTTCCCCCCTCTAATTTAATAGCACTCCGCGGTTTTTTCTTCTTAAATGACCCATTGACCGATTCCTGCAATAAAACCCCGTGAACGTCTTAGTTCCTTTCTATATGACATAATCAATAGACTATTAGTCGTGGCGGCCGGCCTGTAAGTGAATGGGGGTTTTTAGTGGAGAAACAAGTTTTATTTAATTTAAGCCAATTTTCGCGGAATTTTACACTGTTTGTTTTTTAAAAAAAATTACGTGAGATTTGCCGAGACCCCCTCCTCTTCCCAACGTGAGATTTGGTGAGATTCGACTCGATAATTGAATTAATCCAATCCTATGAACAAAATAAGTTATTGCGGGA
Organism: Thereva unica; assembly: GCA_949987705.1. Classification (NCBI taxonomy): domain Eukaryota; kingdom Metazoa; phylum Arthropoda; class Insecta; order Diptera; family Therevidae; genus Thereva; species Thereva unica. The sequence goes on along the minus strand of OX465281.1, from coordinate 73,336,152 downwards.
TGCCGAATCCAAAGAATATAAAAATAAAAAGAGCGACCTACTAAAAATTTTATCTGAAAGATTTGAAGAGCGATATTCCAAAACGTGCTAAGTTCTTATGATGTAATTAGTGGGAAATAAAAAAAAACTGAATATCACTTTCACTCTCGCCTAAAGGGCTGTCATATTATTTCCTTTCTCAAAAAACCGATAAAAGAAACTATTATTTATAAAAATATAAATAAATTTGCTACATTTTATATGAAAAAAATGGTTTTATTTATGGTGGTACATTTTCATAATGTACTAAGTCAATTACTTAGTGCATTTTGAAATAAAATTTCATAGTAAAATTATGATACTATGGTAAATGTTTTCAGTCCTCAGAAAGTTCAGCCCAGCAAAAGAAAGAATAGTATTTTTCAAATCTTTATTTTTAATATAAAAAAAAACATTAAAAAATTCAATATGAATACTAGCTATTGAAATTGATGGAAAATTCATTTGTATGACCCATTATACATCGGAATGAGTATGATTTGTGATAAATGTTTATGTGAATGCATAACTACTACGTCATAGATTGGAAAGCAATACAATATTAAAATTAAACAAAAATTGACTTAGTACGTTTTGGAATATCGCTCTTCATTTCATAATAGCTTCGCAAACATTAGGTATAACTCTTGATATTAGTTGTTTTGAAACTTTGAATAAATATGATAGGCTCATATATGAATCTCCGGAGGCTAAGAACCTAGCTAACGAACCTAGCTTATAGCTAACCGCCACTCAACAGAAACGCATATAAGAAAATTCGTGTTTTGTTTCGCCACTTTAGCACCAATAACACATATTAAATGTTCAAAGTCTGTAGACGCAATTCTCGCGAAATTCCGAAATCCACTAAGCAAATTCCGAAATCCACTTTTCATTAAATTTATTCCACCTTGTTCACGCTTTTTGGTATCTAGTCTTAAATCAGAAAACATAAAACATTGTGCGCACACAAGAATTTTATCATTCAAGGTCGTATCCACCTAAAGTCTTGTCTCTACACAGTGCGCGCACAGTCTTTTAGAATAAAGTTTGAGACTTTTCATATGCTTCCTGCAAGATTTTAGTGGATACGCAATGAAAACTTTGTCTCCGTACAGTTCGAGATTTTTCGTTTTTTGCTCTATTTTTGTGGATTTTTATGTGCGCGCACTGTCTGCAGACTGCAGTGGAAACGCACCTTAAGAAGGACAAAAATAATTTGAATGATAATTTTGGTAAATCTCTGGGAGATTTTAACGAGAGTTCATATAGCTTTTGGGTATCTTTGTCTAATTTCTTAGACAAAATATGTATTAGAATTGCATCCCAACTTTCCACGTCTATGCCTAAATTTTTTAATGCGAATAAGCACTCATTGGTTGTATCATGCAAATTCTTAATTGAATTTGCTGAGTCATCCGCATCTGTCTGCGTTAGTAATGTATTTAGTTGAGCTCGCACTAATAAACGTTTATTCTCATACCTGTTAATTAGTAGCCCCCACGCTGTACTGTAATTGTCATTTGTTATTGGTAGATGGCCCACCAACTGCGCTGCTTCATCAATTAAATTTGCCTTTAAATACTGCATTTCTTGAACCGTACTTAGATTTTCGTTTATATGGACTAGCTGTGCAAAAAGATCATGGAATTGTCTCCATGTGTTATAGTCTCCATTGAATCTTGGGATTGTTATTGGAGGAAGTTTAATCTTGGCGCCATTTGGTTTATTCCTATTAGCTGTTTGATTTTCCATATTCTGGTTCGCCTGACGTGTCCTGGTAGATAACTCTTGTAACTGTATTATTATTGTTTAGTTTATGTCCTCTGTTTGTTCATATTTTTGCTGCTCGAAATACTCATGATTTACATATTTCATCTGGGCCGGCCAACTTGATTAACTCGTCGTGATTCCTTTCAATCTGATTCCAGCAATTTTGTAATGTCTGGATTTTTTGTTGATAATAAACTGTTGATCTGTATTGTCCACCTCGTTCTCTATCACTTCTACTATTCTTAATAGAGCTGCCATTTTACTTATTTGTACCTTTAACATGTTTTCGAGTTCTCTGTTGAAAGTTTCTCCGTCTCTGCCTTTAATGTTAAATCTCACCGCTTTAACTTGAGGCTGTTGTGAATCATCCTGATTCTGATTGGTTTGACTTGCTTATCATGTTCCTGTATTTGTTCCTTATGTGAATTATCGATTTCTTTACGTAGCATCTCATGATATTCCTTGGATATCAAATCTCTAGCTGATAAATGTACGCTGCGTGCACCTGTTCTGAGAATTTGTTCACAAAGTACTACTTGTTATTCGGATCTTTATTCCTGTATATTTGGAGATCAACGTCTTTTAAATGAAACTCTGTCCATAATTCTTCTAATTTGCGTTTTTTTTTTTTTTTTTTTTCAAAATACTCTTTACTTTTCCTTTTGGCAGCATCCTTTCCATAATTAATTTCCACCCTTTGTATTGACTCACCTAGCTCTTGTTGTTGCGCTAAATCTTGGGCAATATTACTCATTTTGGTTTTGAGAATCGTAGGCTTGATTAGCGACTTAGTGTCAGGGAGAACGGATAATGTTTAAGGAATTGCTTGCTACTTTAACTTGTACCGAAATTATAACGCTGTAACTCGGTAAACGGTTTTAAACTTGATAAACGAAAAACTATTTGGAACTTGCGCGGTGTAAATGAACACTTTACAGAGAAATTTTTGATTACGATAGGGTTTTTTATTTTGAATATTAATGGAATAATGATAATAATCGACACTTTATTGGGTTTTAATCATAAATATTAAAAAGAGTAAAAAATTAAAAATATATAGATAATATAATAACAATGTTTGTAATATGTGTATTGAAATTTTTTTATGAAAAACAATATATTTGTAGATTTTTATTTTATTTTAATGGTTATTTTTTGTAGAAATAGATTTTTTATATATCTTTCGAAAATTATAAAATTTTTAATTTTTATATTTTGAGTACTTATCTTATATTCGTTATCTTGTTTTGTGGAACTACTGTCCTATGATGTCCTGTGTAGACTTCTGTTGCTGGATTCTGTAGCCTTTACTTTTGTCTTGTGTGGACCTCTGTTGCTGGATTCTGCCGACCTTTACTGTTGTCCTGTGTGGACCTCTGTTGCTGGATTCTGCGGACTTGTATTATCCCACCAAAAAAACATTAAAAATGTGAATTAGAAGTTCGTGGGCGCGGAAATTATTTATTGGGACAGTTTAAAACACACTTATAACAAAAAGAAGTGATATGGATTAGTCAAGATGAATCGTTAATAGCATGAAATAATTGAACACGTGCATGTACGAACGAATTCAAAGGAATTATATAACTGCCAATTTTTATTTAAAACTCAATAAAGTATTATCAACCGCGAAAAAGTTGGCGGGGGCGTTCGTTGTATACCTAGCATGAATCTTTGCTGAATTCAGCGTGGCTCAGTCTATAGTATTTCTAATAAAATTTGTTACATTTCGAAGGGCAGCTAAGATTCATGCTCTAAAATTGTTGTAAAATTCCTTTGAATTCGTTCGTAAATGCACGTGTTTAATTATTTCATGCTATTAACGATTCATCTTGACTAATCCATATCACGTCTTTTTGTTATAAGTGTGTTTTAAACTGTCCCAATAAATAATTTCAGCGCCCACGAACTTCTAATTCACATTTTTAATATTTTTTTGGTGGGATATCACTCTTTTTTGTTTTAATACATTCTAAAATAAAAAATAAATAATCTTCTGTATAAAGAAATATTATGTATTTAATTGTTCATTATATATTTTTATTTATTTTATAAGTAGGTAATAACAAAATAACAAAATGCAGGAATTCAAATTAATATTATTGCCTCTGTAAAAAACAAACATAAGCTCCTTTTAAGTTTCTCGGCCAAGATTTTTTCTGTACTATGGAATTATTGATCCATAACCAACTCGATTTTTCTTTCAACATGCTGATCTAATGCACGTGTTTAATTATTTCATGCTAGTGTGTTCTAGTTATGATACCCTTTCATTTCATACCCATGTCGATGGGCTATGTAAAGAAAATGGGTATCCGCTTTCTTGACATAACCGCCGTGGATCTAAATATATTTTGAGTATACAAAATCGCTTATTGTGTTCTACTTATCATTCCCTTTCATTTGATACCCATGTCGAGGGGGTTGTGAAGAAAATGGTAATCCGCCCTCTTGAGATAACCGCCGTGGATCTAAATATATTTTGAGTATACTAAATCGCTTATTATGTTCTACTTATCATTCCCTTTCATTTGATACCCAGTTCGAAGGGGTTGTGAAGAAAATGGTAATCCGTCCTCTTGTGATGACCGCCATGGATCTAACCAGATATTGAGTATATTATATCGCTTATGGTATTCTACTTATGATACCCTTTCAATTGATACCTATGTCGAGGTGGTGGTGAAGAAATGGTATTCCGCCCTCTTGAGACGGCCGCCATGGATATAAACACATAGCTTATTGTATTCTACTTATCATACCCTTTCATTTGATACCCATGTCGAGGGGGTTGTGAAGAAAATGGTAATGCGTCCTCTTGAGGTGGCCTCGGTGGATCTAACTATTTATTGAGTATACTGTATTGCTTATTGTATTCTACTTATCATACCGTTTAATTTGATACCCATGTCGAGGGGTTGAGAAGAAAATGGAAATCCGTCCTCTTGAGATGACCGCCATGGATCTAACCAGATATTGAGTATATTATATCGCTTATGGCATTCTACTTATGATACCCTTTAAATTGATAACTATGTCGAGGTGGTGGTGAAGAAATGCTAGTCCGCCCTCTTAAGACGGCCGCCATGGATATAAAGACATAGCTTATTGTATTCTACTTTTCATACCCTTTCATTTGATACCCATATCGACGGGGTTTTGAAGAAAATGGTAATCCGCCCTCTTGAGATGACCGCCGTGGATCTAACCAGATATTGAGTATACTATATTGCTTATTGTCTTCTACTTAAGATACCCTTTCAATTGATACCTATGTCGAGGTGGTGGTGAAGAAATGGTAGTCCGCCCTCTTGAGCCGGCCGCCATGGATATAAAGACATAGCTTATTGTATTCTACTTATCATACCCTTTCATTTGATATCCATGTCGAGGGGGTTGTGAAGAAAATATTAATCCGCCCTCTTGATATGACAGCCATGGATCTAACCAGATATTGAGTATATTATATCGCTTATGGTATTCTACTTATGATACCCTTTCAATTGATACCTATGTCGAGGTGGTGGTGAATAAATGGTAGTCCGCCCTCTTGAGACGGCCGCCATGGATATAAAGACAAAGCTTATTGTATTCTACTTATCATACCCTTTCATTTGATACCCATGTCGAGGGGGTTGTGAAGAAAATGGTAATCCGCCCTCTTGAGATGACAGCCATGGATCTAACCAGATATTGAGTATATTATATCGCTTATGGTATTCTACTTATTATACCCTTTCAATTGATACCTATGTCGAGGTGGTGGTGAAGAAATGGTAGTCCGCCCTCTTGAGACGGCCGCCATGGATTTAAAGACATAGCTTATTGTGTTCTACTTATCATGCCCTTTCATTTGATACCCATGTCGAGGGGGTTGTGAAGAAAATGGTAATCCGCCCTCTTGAGATAACCGCCGTGGATCTAAATATATCTTAAGTATACTAAATCGCTTATTGTGTTCTACTTATCATTCCCTTTCATTTGAAACCCATGTCGTGGGGGTTGTGAAGAAAATGGCAATACGTCCTCTTGAGGTGGCCTCGGTGGATCTAACTACTTATTGAGTATACTATATTGCTTATTGTATTCTACTTATCATACCCTTTCATTTGATACCCATGTTGAGGTGGTGGTAAAGAAATGGCAGTCCGCCCTCTTGAACGGCCGCCATGGATATAAAGACATAGCTTATTGTATTCTACTTATCATACCCTTTCATTTGATACCCATGTCGTGGGGGTTGCGAAGAAAATGGTAATACGTCCTCTTGAGGTGGCCTCGGTGGATCTAACTATTTATTGAGTATACTATATTGCTTATTGTATTCTACTTATCATACCCTTTCATTTGATACCCATGTCGAGGGGGTTGTGAAGAAAATGGTAATCCGCCCTCTTGAGATGACAGCCATGGAAGTTGAGGTCGATTCGCCTATTGGCAACTCGGATCACTGTCTAGTCAGCGCTTACTTCTCCTATCCATCTTCAGCCCCAACCACGCCAGCTCCTAGGAGAACTGTTTGGCATTATGGAAAAGCCAACTGGTGGGGGCTGATTCGCTTTTTTCGAGCTACTGATTGGGATTAGTGTTTTCAGAACCGCGATGTTAACTTTGCGGCCATCTGCATTACCAAAATTATACTGGCCGGAATGCGTTTATTTATTCCCCATTCTTTCAAATCCAAAAAGCCTAGGCATTATGGAAGGTTCAATCGAGAGTGTATGAACGCAATCAAAGCCAAAGAAGCCGCCTACAGACAATACAAAAATTCTCCGAGCGAAACATCTCGACGTGAATACATCAGGTTGAGAAACTCTTGTAAATCCACCATCAAGAGAGTCAAAGAATTATTCGATGACAGACTGAGAGGTAAACTCATAAACTCCACTGCTGGCAGTAAAAACTTCTGGTCCTTGGTAACCTCCATCAGGAAGAATTTCACTTCACATACAACGCCCCCATTCATTTATAACAAACAGGTGATAACAGAAAGCAAACCCAAGGCCGATCTACTTGCACTTCTGTTCGCCGAGAATTCTTCCTTACCCGATGCTGACATGCAACCCCCCACCATCGAGTGTTCCGCTCACTCAATGGATAGAGTTTTCTTCAGGACGCGTGAAGTGTATAAATGTCTCAAAGAGCTGGACTCCAACAAAGCCACTGGCCCCGATGAAATTCTCCCTATAGTTCTTAAAAAATGTGCCTCACCTTTGGCTAAACCTCTGCGCAAACTTTTTGCACTTTCATACTTCTCCGGAGTTTATCCTGACTCCTGGAAACTGGCTCATGTTCAGCCTATACCGAAAAAATGTGAAGCTAGTGACCCTACTAACTACCGCCCAATAGCAATTACTTCTATTCTCTCCAAAGTTATGGAGACAATAATAAAAAGAAAGCTTATGGAATATCTTGAATACAACCAAATATTGAACGACAAACAATACGGCTTTAGATCGAAAAGATCTACTGGCGACCTCCTTGTTTGCCTAACGGAGAACCTCAGCCGAAGTATACACCAATTTGGTGAATCTGGTCTGGTTGCTCTAGATATCTCCAAGGCTTTTGACAGAGTATGGCATCCCGCTCTGTTGGCTAAACTCCAAGCTATTGGTATTGACTCTGATCTGAAGAACTGGATTGAGAGCTTCCTTTCAGGCCGTTCAATCAAGGTAGTATTGGATGGCGTCGAATCCGACCCCCACCACATCTCCGCAGGTGTTCCCCAGGGCTCAATTCTATCACCAGCTCTCTTCCTAGTAACACAAGCGCGTGCCAGACCTTGTCTACATCATCGCCAACTGTTGTCCAATTCAATCAACAGGGACATCGAACGAATTCTTGATTGGGGCCACAAGAACCGTGTCGAATTTAATGCATCAAAAACCAAGTACTGTCTCATTTCCAATAAAACTTGCACCGAACCGCTTTCTATTTCAGTGGACAACAAGACCGTAACGGCAGAACCCTCTCTAAACATCCTAGGCGTAACATTAGCTGAAGATCTGCGCTGGAATAACCACATATTCCAAAGTGCTAAATAAGCATCCCAGTGTCTAGGATTCCTCAAAAGGTGCAAATTTCTCCTTCAGCCGTCTGCCAAGGCTATAATCTACAAGTCCTACATTCGTCCCCGTCTTGAATACAACTCGTATATCTGGGCTGGGGCCCCAAGAACCATCTTAGCTTGGCTGGACAAGGTGCAAAACCGCGCCCTCAAACTCATTGGTGACAGCGCCATTTGCTCTTCAATTGACTCATTAAGCCACCGTAGGAATGTAGCAGCTCTGGCAAAATTTTATCGTTTTTTTCATAATGACTGCTCCATTGAAATAAGTAACCTCATGCCTCCACGGCAACATTTTTCCCGCAACACAAGACTTGCCCGCTCGGCTCACCCCCACAGTTTACAGCCCTTATCTTCGCGCACACTCCGATCTAGAAATTCGTTTATAACAAGAACAACTCGTCTGTGGAACAACCTTCCAATGACAGTATTCCCGAACTCATACAACATCCAAGAGTTCAAACGCAAGGTTCATCGCCACTTTCTGCAACACCCCCTTGACTCCCCCTAACCTATTATGTCCTTCTCTCTATCTTTCGAGCTAAGCTTACTACTGGACATTGCACCATGACTTAACCGACATGACGTACTAGTAGTACAAAGGGTGACACCTGAGCTTAGACTATCTCATAAAAAAAAAAAATGGATCTAACCAGATATTGAGTATATTATATCGCTTATGGTATTCTACTTATGACACCCTTTCAATTGATACCTATGTCGAGGTGGTGGTGAAGAAATGCTAGTCCGCCCTCTTGAGACGGCCGCCATGGATATAAAGACATGCCTTACTGTATTCTACTTATCATACCCTTTCATTTGATACCCATGTCATGGGGGTTGTGAAGAAAATGGCAATACGTCCTCTTGAGGTGGCCTCGGTGGATCTGACTATTTATTGAGTATACTTGCTTATTGTATTCTACTTATCATACCCTTTCATTTGATACCCATGTCGAGGGGGTTGTGAAGATAATGGTAATCCGCCCTCTTGAGATGACAGCCATGGATCTAACCAGATATTGAGTATATTGTATCGCTTATGGTATTCTACTTATGATACCCTTTCAATTGATACCCATGTCGAGGGGGTTGTGAAGAAAATGGTAATCCGCCCTCTTGAGACGTGTACCATGCGTACCCTTTTTGTTAATCATCGAAATGATAGGGAATGCTATTTGACATCAACAGTGCTGGATTTGACTAACTTGTAAGGATATGTCATATTTTTAGAAATAAATTACTATTACGAACTCGGCATTCGGTATTTGAAAATTTTACTGCTCATTTGTACTGTGAACTACATGTTTTTTATAGTACCTAACGCAATCTGATACCAAAGTTGCGACTAACCACTTTAAATGAATACATTTTGTTAATCATCTAATCCCATCTGGCATCAACAGTTCGAGTAAACACTTTTCGACTAACTAGTAGCACCATCTCCTTTATTGAGCAATTGAAATAACTTAGAGCGCCATCTGACAGAATAATTTTGAGTACCCACTTTTTTAGACTGAAGGAGAAGAAAAAAGTTCGATTCGAAATGTAAAAAATGTAAAAATAAAGAAAACGAAGAATGATAGAAAAAAAACTCATGGAATAATAAATTATTTATATTTTGGGTATCGGTTACAAATGAAAAATTACTTATATTGCTTATAAAAAGGTGATAAATCGCATAATTTTATAAAAAAAACACCTTGTTTTCTATGTTTAGGCGTAAATAAGGCATTGAGATAATTAGTAAACATTTGTTATTCGCACTTTATTTTGCTTTTCAATTTTTAATTAGTTTACATTAATGGTAACTCTGTAGACCAAATGTAAACAAACACACTTATAAATCTGTTAACTTTTTGAAGTGCACAAATTTCTAACTTTGTCGCTTAATTTTACACTTTAACGACCACAATTTGACCAAAAAGAAATTATTTCAGTATTTTTTTTTTTTTTTTTTTTTTTTTATATTTTTACAACTGTAATGCACTTTCTTGCTGGTTTCAACTTCACTTATAAAGACAAAAAAGAAAAAAAAGCTCGAAGGACCACTTATGTTCCGGGAACATAGAAATTTTTATCAAATGAATGAAACAAAACAAGTTTTTACTAATAACAAAATTTAATTAACCGAACGACTCAAACTGCTGACAAGTACTCAATATTTTATTTTATTTTAACTTACATCTAGGTGAAAATATTCTTACACATCATTTGCTTGATTAGCACAATTGATTTGCGCGTGCACGGTGTCCATTTGCACCCGCAAGTTTCCATTAATCTATAAATTCCGCCGCATGCAGGTATCAAATTATAATTATGCATCAATATTTGCAGTAAAAAATATAAAGGACATGGCCCATTTTTGTATGGGCGTGTGCATAGCTATCGAACTTAGTGTACACCAATGATTTTTGGTGTTTTATATTCGTGAATATTGGCACATTAATTTGCTATAAATAAAAAACTCAAGGAACTTGTCATTACAACAGACTAGACATAAACAGTTTCATTAAATCCGACTAGAGCTGCTGTTCGCCATTGCACTCTATCTGAAGAAAATAGATTGTCGAACAGTATAAAGGGCCTTTCCTGCGACTCTAGTCTTTCACATAAAAAAAAAAAAAAAAAAAAAAAAATCAGATCGCTTGCAATAAGTGGTTTTGTGCTAATATCTCTTAAACGGCAAGTCCTATCATAAAATAGTGTTTACAAAGTGTTGAATCTCCTACATAAAAACATAAAAAATAATAGAAGATAGAAAAAATTAGCATAGACATAGAATAAGCACAAAAGTAAATTCCTTCACACCGTAATTCAATACCATTTCCTGCACTTGCACCAAAAAGCTTTTATCTCCTCAAGAAAATGCACCGTAAACTAATTATTTAAAGGTAAAATTCGTCGCCAGACGAAATTTAATACTTTTGTTTTTCAACTTGAATTTTCTCGTGAGAAAAGAAATATGTCGATTATGTTGTTCTTTTTTGTTAGTTTGTGTGATAAAAATTAGTATTTAAGAAATGTTGGAAAATAAATGAAGTCATTCAGAGATTATCTATTGACCTGAAACAAAGGCTTTTATTTCGCGTATTACCAAGTGAGCCTACTTGGAACAATCATTCTAGTGTAGCAGTATCAAGCACTGTTTTACACATAACGTCATACGCTTACGGGTACAAGAACCCTAAGCAAATTATAATCGAAACTCTAAGGCAAAAGAGTCTTAGACACAAAGTTTGTAGATCATGAGATTATCTACAAAAAATGATATTATACATTTTCTCGTACGAGCTGCCGTTCATGAGATATAGCCGTTTTAAAGATTTAAATTACTCATATCCCCTAACTCGCAACTTGTATAGCTCATCAGACGTTCAATAAATCCTCTGTTGGACTATGTGGCTAATATTTTCAGGGTGATTCCTGGATATATTATAAGAAAAAATTGTTCCAAAAGGGGGGGGGGGGTATACACTTTCCGACTAATATAGTCGGTGGAAAGAACAGAAAAAAATCTAAACTCCTGGACTAATCCTAGAGTAACGTAATTATACTCTTTTAGATAAATATGTATTCTTTTATTTGATGTTAACAACAGGAGATTGAGTGAATCCTTTTGGAAGATATGTAGGCTCAAAATAAGTATTTATTGAACGTCTAATGAAAAAAAAAAAGTATTTATTGAACGTCTAATGACTTATACAAGCTGCAAATTAGGTGATATGAGTATTTTAAGTCTTTAAAACGGCTATATCTCATGAACAGCAGCTCGTACAAGAAAATGTATAATATCATTTTTTGTAGATAATCTCATGATCTACAAACTCTGTAAACACTATTTTATGATAGGACTTGCCGTTTAAGAGATATTATCCTACTGGGTAGGATCTTATGCATCAACAATGATAACCAGTTAATAGTAGGTTACCAAAATTCCCTTTAGATCGGTCTTAATTTAGCGGTTGCGGAAGACATAACACTCCGACGTGGCTGTCTTCTGCTAATTTCGACGGTTGTGACTCAGTCGGCTGCTTAAAAAAAGTGAGCTCATACAACATCCAAGAGTTCAAACTAGAAACTCACTGCCTCCTCCACATGCATCCTCCGGACCACTTTTAACCTATCACATAATTTTTCTATCCAAAAGCTAAGCTTACTACTAGACATTGCACCATGTAGTACACGACATAACGAACTGGTAGTATAAGGGGTGGAACCTAAGTTTAGACTCTTTCACATAAAAAAAAAGATAACAGATGTTTCTAATGAGGGCATTTGTTGTCCATTGACATGTCTACAAGTAGTATGAATGGTATGGAACGTCCGTTATGCCGTCCATACACAACGAGGCATGTTGTTCAACTTGGTTGTGTATTACAAGTTTGTCTTGTGTGAAATTGTTGGCCAGTCAAAATGTGTGTGTGTGTGTGCAAACAACACGGACAAGAAATCAACCAAGTTGATCAACATGGCTCCTTGTATATCGGCGACATTATATTTATCTTTCTTTATGGTACATTATGGCGGAAGTTGACAAAAGATTCTTTGAATTCATCTTGAATTACTTAATCTTCTTAAATAAAACTGACAAGTTCAGAGAGGTTAAAAAGTACGTATTAATTCATTTTTTTATGTTTGTTATACCAATATATTTACTACAAATGTGTACATGGAATGTACTTTTTTGTCCATGTCCTTTAATATTATTGTTCTTGAACAGTGACTTTCTGTCATTATAAGAAATTAAAAGCACAAGAAAACTTAAAAAATTACAACACACTTTTACTTTCAAAATGTAAATAATGACGGAGTCAGTGTACTCTGCGCTGTTCCGATATACAAAATATACTGCTCCATTATTACTTTTTTAAACGTAACGTGTTTCCCATTGCACTGCCATGACGTCAAAAATCATAGTGCTCCCAGTATATTACGGAGCGCACCCAATATTAAAGAAGAAAAATTAGACGAATGAAAGAATTGAAAGCGGATTTAAGGCGTAGATTGCAGTTAAATCTACATTTGCATATTTTGTAAACCTATTTATTTGTGGCATTATTATATGATCAGAATCTCACACAATTGAATTATACGTCAAATTTCAAAGATTTCACTAAAGGGTAATTGTTAAATTTTTTATTATATTGTATTTTTATTTAATTTTGAAATTTTTTTGTATTTTTTTTTCTAAATATTTGTCTTTCATATATACATATACATGTACATTTTACATAGCACTTAAGACTTGCGTAGAATATTTCATCTTATTAATTCGATTTTACTAAAAAGTGATTTCGAACTTACATACTCTAATGCGGCTCTTTAAAATTATGAAAACCCCACATGCAGCTCTCATTGAACTCATACGTGCCCAACCCTGCTATATGATAACAAAATCCAATCACTCTTATGGTAACTTGATTTCTGAATTCAATTAACTCAAAATTGACATTATTAAAAACCGGATTTAAACAAGGATTTCTTCGGATTTAGCAATCTTAATGTACTGAAAATCTATAATGTCGTGTACTCTAGAGAGACCGATACAATTCTATAATTTGCATACTAAGGCACTTGTTGCCAATTTCTATGTGAACTTGAGAAAGTAATCAGAGAACAGTACCAGCTCCAGAACAAAACAATTCGGGTTTCCTACTCCCACAGGCCCTTGATGAAATTCTGCATGCAAATTATTTGTTGCACGTCCTCATCAATCCCTAACGCAGGATAGTATCAGAGAAATCAAGCCAAGACGACCGAGCAGGAGAGTCTAGTTTACATCCACCTGATACTTTGATCCGATGATAAAGCCTCCATCACGGGAAAGTGTCAACAAAATAATGGAAGAGGGTTGAGAATTCCTGGATCAACTCCAGTTTATTCAAATCCTTAGAAATGGATTTTTTTCGAGCTAGATTCTCTTTTAGGTGAGAAGGAACGGTCGTGCTGGGAGTAGTTGCGACTTCTGATCCTGTGTCATTTTAATGGAAATGAAGAAAAAGACAAGGCAAAAGAGATTGCCTTTTCTTGATAACAGGGTAATTGTGATTAATTAGATTCCACTGACTATTTTTGTCTGAGAAAAAGTTATTTTGCGCCAAACTTGTCAAACAGTTGGGGTGTATTTTAAAGTTTATTGCATTTGTTTTCTTTAGTTGAATTTTTGTGACATTCTAATTTATGAAATGTTCGGTTTGTATAAATTAGGAATTGTAAAAGGGGTCAATAAATTCATTTAACAAACAAGTTTTGAAAATGGTAGATATGAAGGTTCACCTGTTGACGAAGGGTGTGTACCATCAATTTAAGCAATGATGCTATGATATAATCCTAATTAAGATATGCTAAATAGTCCAGTCGTCAGAGGAAAATTTTAATGAAAACTTTTAACTAAATGTTACTCACAATTTTTTTTTAATAAATATTTAATATTTAGTTTTAATTTTTACAACCCGACTTCAGACAAAAAAACCAATCGATGAACAAAGAGGGATGAAATAATTTTTTGTAATTCTTTACAACATTAATTCAATCAAAATGGATTTAGAAAGAATAATCATTTTTGACGACGGTGCCAGGTAGAGTAGTGACTTTCATTGCACTAATTTTTGCTTCAAAAATTGTTTTCATTTATTTGTTAGGCTTACGCACTTAATACATCGCCCCACATTTGTTAGCACCGGCTTTAAAATAGTGGAGTCAGACAACCATCAAATTTGAGTGAAAAAGGAATTTTTCCAGTGTCTATTTTTTGGAACATGTTGGTTACATTGAACACTATACGGAAATGGACATTTTTTAACTCTAGAAACCGCCACGGTTGCCCTGACGTCAGTTCCAGAATAAATAAAGCAAGAAGCGCATACGCATGCTTGTTCCGCATATTTTTTTTATATGGCAGTATGGAGATCAATGCAGAACGTTAAGGCAGTTCTTTTGTACGGTTGCGAAGCATGAAAAGTCACCCGCTCATCTTCACAGCGCTCTTACAAGGTTTCATCAACAGCTGCCTGCGTCATCTGCTGGCAAGATAGAATTTCAAATGAATGACAAACTATGGCGCCTTGCCGGCCAAGAAAGGATAGACCACAAAATCAGGTGAAGAAAATGGAATTGGATTGGCCACACCTTGCGACGCGAAAACGAAAATCTAGCAAAACAGGCCTTGACTGGAATGCGCCAGGATCCCGTCGAGTCGGAAGACCTAGAACAACGTGGAGATCCTGGTCGCAGCTGCCACGCAAAAGAGAGTCCGCTGGAAGGTAACTGTTTCCGCCCTATGTCCCTTGAGGGATTAAAGGAGCATACATAAGAAGCATTCACCACTACCTAAGTTAAAAAATTGAGGCTGTTCGTAATGGAATATCCTTCAGTTTGTCGTATAAATCAGAGATAAATATATTGAACAAGAGGAGCCTAGAAGGCTGCGATGGGGTCACAGGAAGTCACGTCGATTTCTTTTGATAGAAATCCTTGAAATCTTACCACCTAAGTTCTTCCGTTAAGATAAGATCTTCCATTTCAAGGCAACACCGGATATTCCAAATTTTGAAAGTTATATTATTAAAATATGGTAGACAACACGATCAAAGGCTCCGCTAAAGTCCGTATAGACTGCGTCGCTATGATGACCATTCTCGATAACAGTTCCGAGATTAGAATCATAAGATTTGAGGTTGAATGCCCTTTTCTAAATCCCTCCAGTTGCTTGTTAAGAAGTGGGTCAATGACGGGAACTATCTGGTCGAAAACAAGTTTTGGGATTGAAGAGAGAATGGCAATTCCCCTATAGTTGTCCACCAAGTGCTTATCGTCTGCCTTATGGATTGGTGTAAGATATGATTTTTTCCACTAGAAACACTCCTATTGACAATGATTTATTAAATATTATTTGAAGAGGGAGTAACATTTGTTTTGAGCTGTATTTCAAGAAACTAGGGTAAAGAATGAGCAGGAATCAGGAATTTAATGGATCTCAAGGATTGCAAAGGAAAAAGGAAGTCAGAAAGGTAGCAGGGACTTTTGGTATAAAAAACCTTATGCAAGAGAAGTAAAGCCATGAGATCAGGGGCGGCGCTTTCATAGGTGCGAATGGAGCAGTCGAACTGGGCGCCATTGAACGAGGGCGCTAGTTCAGAAGATTTAAAAAACAAAAAATAATTGGAAAAAATGAAATTACATGAACTTACACAA
This sequence comes from Thereva unica, assembly GCA_949987705.1. Taxonomy (NCBI): domain Eukaryota; kingdom Metazoa; phylum Arthropoda; class Insecta; order Diptera; family Therevidae; genus Thereva; species Thereva unica. Next base: position 73,320,098 of record OX465281.1, on the reverse strand, counting down.
ATTTTCAACAAGTTACACAAATTCTGTCTCAGTACTATCTCACGCGATAAAAAGCGACGAAAATTTACTCCCCTCGTTCAGGAAGTTACACGAGATTTTTGCTTCGAGATTTTCATATAATTTCTGCTCAAAAAGTGAAACAAGAGAGACAAAAATAAAAATTTCAGAAGAAAAATCCACCATATTTTAACATGAGAAGGAAATACAGAATTGAGCAGTAGAATGAGCGAGACAAAACACAATTTTGTAAAATGAACCATGTCAACTCACACAAAGAAAAAAATTGTTCCGATGCCTTTGTGTTGCGTATTGTTGTTTACTGTGATTGATATATAAACTGCAGGGCGCTGTTAGAGCACTTTTAAATTTTGTTCCAAGTTTCATAAAAGAGGTAAATGAACGAAATGAGAGCAAAATATCTTGTGGCGAGAATCCTAACGATTTTTTTATGTTATGCGAGTTATTATGGTGCAATTTTAAATTTTGTGCCCCGGTAGGAATATAATGAAGAATAATGAGTGAAATATTTTTATTTGATTTCAAACTTTGAGTGATACAAGTGATTAATTAATTAAAATTAATGATAATTATTAAATAAGTAACGCGATTTTAAAATGTGTTATTTATATTTATATGTTATTAGAATTAATTTGCCTATGGTTTTTTTTTTGTATTGTTAAGAAACTTAAAATATTTTTCTGTGAGTATCTTCAAGGTCTGAGTTACGTAAGTTTATTTTAATAAAAAGTAGTCTGATGTAGTTGGTAAATTAGTTAATAGATTTTGGTTGGTTTATTAAATTTAAAAAAAAATCCATCTTTTGCTCTTGTTTTTTTGTAATCTTTTTCAAAACTAAAGGAAACTAAAGTTCACTTTGTTGTTCGGGATATATGTACTTATTGGGAAAATTTTAAATGTCGGAAAGAAATAGAATTAACATTCAGGGTGAATAAAACAGTAGATTCTATGTTGCAAAAAGAAATGTCTGAGGAAGCTCAGCAGTGGTCAGAGGAAGAAGGATTTTTGATAGATTTACGAAATGTTGTTCCTTTTCAGAAATTTATTGAAAAAAAAGGAGTAAATTGTTACCAAATTAGAAGTGCCATGTGTATTTCCGTCCTAGCGATCCAGATAAAAGAATCTATTTATTAAATGTTTAGCTGATGGGGCGCAAATTTGCCTACTGCACCGGGCGCAAAACAACCACGCGCCGGCCCTACATGAGATCGATGAATTGAAAGAGGTCACAACCCAGTAAGGGGTTTTGGACACCCGATACATGTTCAGATCTTCTCATATGAAAAATAAACCTAATGCAATCATTAAATGCCACTCTAAAACGCTGTCGGGTCATTTCATATCAAATCAACCAATGGTTTGGACCTCATCACCTCCGACTGTTATAATTTTTTTTATGTTTGTTCTTCTGGTGGAAACTAAGAAAAACCCAATTTTTCAGATTTTTTGAACTTCTATTTTCCAATTATAAATTTTCAAAAAATCGAAAATCTTAAAATTTTTTTCGGGTCCAGCTCTCGTTCGCATGACCGTAGCTGTTTCTGGCCATTTCATTGCGTTGTTCAGCTGTGTTGATTCGAGCCTGATCAGCGGATACAAAGCTTTGTAATGCACTCTCGGAGCACCATACCAACAAGATACCGAGTCGAAGTTGGCACCTCGGTACATTCTTACCGTCATCAGACCCGAAAGGTGGCGGCGGTTTATCAACACATGGTCTATTTGGTTGCGAGTGGCTCCATCAGGAGATACCCAGGTGGCTTTATGGATATCTTTACGCGCTCATCTAGTACTTGCAACGAGCAAGTTCTTACTTGCTGCCATCTCTACAGCTCGCTCACCATTGTCATTAGTGTTTTCACGCAGCGCCGGCGCTAGGGTTTTTTGCGCCCGGTGCACTATGCCATATTGCACCCCATAAGCTGATCCTTTTGTGAACCCAGAGAAGGATAGCGGAAAAGACAAAAACACTCGTTGAATGGGAGAAATAATTTTCATAGTTTACGTTAAAAGTAAGATTGCACCATAATAATGCGCATAATATAAAAAATTACATAGATAGCAAGTTTCATCATCTAGCCAACAAAAATCTGCCCCGTTTGCGGAGAAGAGAGTAGGCGAGAACGATGGGGCGGCCAGATTTCTTGAACCTCTGAATTGTTTTACGGAATTTTGACGTGACAACGTCTATTAAATCGGTTTAAGATAGGACGCGCGTGTGAAAATGTCCCGCACACAAAAAAAAAATTTGCTTCGAAATATATAATTTATTAATTGAGAAAATAATACAAAACGTAATAACAGACGTTGTCACGTTCAAATTAAAGACGTCGCGTTAAAATACGAACGTGATACTTCACATCCAAGACCATTAATTTTTTTTTTTGAATCATTTTTTTAACAGGTGTTTGATTGTTGTTGTTTTTTTAGCTCTTTTTTGCTAGGAAAAAAAAAATAAATGAATTAATATTAAAAGCAACAACAACAAGCCAAAGTATTCTAACATATAGTTGTTTCCTCTTATGAAAACCCGTACGATTCTTCATCGTATTTCAAAAGAGAATTTACAATTACAGCATTTTTGTGGGTTGACCCGTGTAAAACTGGCCATATTAATTTGTTAGACAAAACTACCACGGCATCATCGGCCGTACCGGCTGCCCAAGTTCGAGTAAATTGGTGTACTGAACTTCAATTTTTGTCTGAGTTCCCATACATTTTCACAGATTAAACTCAGGAAAAATAAAGCCTAAGTTCGCCCAACAGAACAGGAAATTGAGATTGAATGTAAAAGGTCGCTCAAAAAAGAGTAATCAACTAGGATAACGGAATATCATTCCAGTGAGCTTTGGTATTTTTTGCTTCTGGCGAAAAAGCAAGAGCAAGCAGGAACTGAACATGCCAGCCTATGAAGCCACTTATACGGATTGAATTGAACTTTATTGAACTGAGGCCGATGAAGCCGGGGTATAAAGGAACAAGCAAAAATGACCAATTAAAGAGGAGTTCTTGGTACAAGTAGTTTTGCTCTCCTCATTTCGTTAATTTTCTTTTCTTTTAATAATTCTTGGAACCATAATTTAAAAGTGCGGAGAAGTTTATATCAATCATGGCAAAAAGCAATACAAAATACAGAGCCATCGGAACAATTGTTCTTTTATGTGAGTGGATATGGTGCTTTTTACAGAATTTTCAAAAAGTGCTCCACTTAAATGAGAAAGTGCTCCACCTCTCTCACTTGGGAGATTTGTTGCCTTTTCAAAATTCGAAGCTAAAATCTCTGGAAAGCTGCAAAGGAGAAGTGAAATTTCACCGGTTTTTTCTTGCATGAGAAAGAACAGGGACAACAATTGGATAAATTTGTGTAATTTCTTGCTTGCACCTATGATTTTTTTTTTAATCTTAATTTTTGAATTTGCGCCCCCGACAAACTGCGCCTGGTGCAAGTGCACCATTCGCCGCACCTATGAAAACGCCGCACACTGGGGCAGAAAGCACTTTTTTGGTTCAAAAGTTTCTAGAGACCACAATTTTTAACCAATTTAGCTGTTTTTAAACTCTTTTCTTTACTTTCACTTCGGAGCATCAAATCTTGTAACGTTAATTTAACCGCCTTTTACTCAATGCAAATGGATGAAACTTTGCAGGCATACATATTCCCGATGACAATACACGAATATGACATTTTGTTACATTTTTTGTTGTTGATTTTGTTGTTGAGTAACAAAAAACGATTTTTAATAAAAAAATGCTTGGAATTATTCGTTCTACTCAATGTAGAGTCTTAAAATTCACTTCCCTTCAATAAAAATTGGTAAAAATTAACAGACATGTGTATTTCCGACGAAAACACACGAAAATGATAGTTCAAAATTAAAAATGGCGGCCAAAAAAATATGATGGATTACATTTTTCTTTACAAGCCACTCCTTCGATATGGGTATCAAATGAAAGGTTATAACAAGTTGAATACAATTAGCGTCATCCTAAATTCAAAATGGCGGTAGAAAAATGGCGGCATAAAAGTGGCGGCCAACACAAAACAGAGGATCAATTTTTCTTTACAACGCGCTCGGCATGGGTATCAAATGGAAGGGAGTGACAATTAGAATACTGTTGTCTGTGTCCCGTCATTTCAATTCAAAATGGCGGCCAACACATAATGGCGGTTTACCCTTTTATTTACTTCGCTCTCGGTATGGATATCATATGAAAGTGTATTAAAGTGAGTAAGAAAGTAAACTGTATGACGTCGTTTTAAATCAAATATGGCGTTCACTAAAAAATGGCGGAAGACATAACATAGCTACCAATAGCAAATAAAAATATGATTTAAAAAGATGCAAAAAAATATGTTTCCAGTTTTTAGTTTTTATTGCTCCAGCCAGTATACGCGAGCACACTACCTTTCAAAATGTAAAAAAAAAACGTAGAGCGCTATTAGATTTTTGAGGGGTCATCAAATTGTGCATTTTTGGGCTGCACTTGAGAACTGTTGTAAAGAAACAAATACAAAACATGTAAAAAAGTTTCCTTATTTAACATGATAATCTAATTAAAAGTTTGGAAATTGTAATGTATTATTTAACGCTATTCGTTACTAAAAAGTAAAAAATAAAAAAAAGAAAAAAAATTTTTTAAGAAACTCTTTTCTTTACCTTAATATATTGATCAGTTGTGAACACAAAATTAATATAAATACTAAAAAAATCGACTAAAAGGTAAAAAATAAGAAGATTTTAAACAATATAAACTTTTAAATCAAAATGGAAAAAATCTCACACATTCCTTAAAGAAAAGCGTGGGGCGCCCATACCAACCTGAACTTAAAAAAACATGACTGCCGTAAGTACATTTTAACATTTCAGACAGCTACGAATTTTCACTAATTGAGCATTTTGTTTCATAAAAACGCACCCCACGCTTTTCTTTAAGGAATGTGTGAGATTTTTTCCATTTTGATTTAAAAGTTTATATTGTTTAAAATCTTCTTATTTTTTACCTTTTAGTCGATTTTTTTAGTATTTATATTAATTTTGTGTTCACAACTGATCAATATATTAAGGTAAAGAAAGGAGTTTCTTAAAGAATTTTTTTTTCTTTTTTTTTATTTTGAAGGTAATAGGGGGTTCACACTGACACCCAAAACATGTTTTATGAACCAGTCGTTTTGAAAAGCTCAAAAGCGTTCACACTGAATTCGACGTGTTTTAAAATGTTTTCAAGTGTCAGTTTTATCAAAAAATTCAAAAATGACATACGCACTACAGGTGAGCGAGAATTCAGCATTGTCAGCAAGTGTTTTGTACGCGTTTTATTTTAAAACACGTCAAAGCCAACTAGTTTTGAAAAGCTCGCTCTATATAAAATATATGGGTAAAACACATGTTTTACCCTGTTTTGCTCCGAAATTTGAAGAGCTTTCTAAAACATGTTTTGGGCGTCAGTGTGAACCCCATATAAGATGATTTGTAAGATATCTGTGGAAGCCGAATTTTGATTTTCCCTTCCAAATATGTTGCACCTAACCTCAAATGTCAAAAATAATTAATTTGTGCTAGATAACACTTTACTATCAATAATAAGCCTTGTTCTATGATAATGGCGGATTCAATATGGCCGACCAAAATTTTAAAAATGCCAAAATCTCTAGGAAAACCTCTACTCGGGGATTTTTGGGGTCGCTGATTACGAATTCATCATCCACATTTGCAAATTCAAAATGGCGGATTCAATATGGCCGCCCAAAATTTTAAAAATGCCTAAATCTCTAGGAAAACCTCTACTCGGGGGTTTTTGGGGTCGCTGATTACGAATTCATCATCCAAATTTGCAAATTCAAAATTGCAAATCTAATATGGCAGACTAGAAGGATAATATGGATAGGCTTGTAGCAGTTATAAGTAATTATATTCGTGCGTGGTACTAAAAAATTAATAGAAACTTTCATACGTTATTATTTATGTACAGAAGATCTACTACAGACTTATTTCGAATATATTTGTTTATTACTGTTTGCGTTACATAGAAACAGAGAAGTTGCAACTTATGAAGAATAGTTTCAAAGCAAGTTATAAGTTGCAGTAATTGAATAAAGTTAAGATCTAAACAAACGTATTAATTACTGTCAGATGTTAACAGAATCCTACTTCCCTTCTTTTTTTAATAGTTCTGCAGCACTGTCGTCCACTTCATGCTTATTATTACTCGCTTTGTTTCTAATACTACAAATGTAACGATCCGAAGAAATTAGTAATTTATTCAACAAGTCTGTATTAGTCTGTACTCTTCCACATTTTCTTGTATTGAATTTTCTGAAGAATTTTACATCCTTATTTCGAGCCTCTTGCGCTTCTTCCGTCTAGTGTCCAATTGGAACAAGTTTATGATGCTGTATTATTTGAGCTCCATGGAAAAGAATTTTGTGAACAGAAGCAGGCATGTAGTAGCAGTTATAATATTTCAAATATAGGTCCGCGGTATTTTTTGTGTATTCTTGGAATTTTAGTACGTCGATTTCCATGCCACAAGTTATGACCTAGAATAATAAGAGAGGTTTTCTTTTCACGCTAGTTGAACTGTTTTAAAAATTTGGTTTACTTATGATTATTATTTATGATTTTTTACCTGCAAAATGATTCCAAATCGTTGAATCAGTTCCATGTTGACTCCGGTAATCTTGGACGTCAGTTCAGGGTCTCGGAAAAACCTGCGAGCTGTATTGCCATCATTAGATGAGCCACATCCCTGCTTGGGGTAATCAATGAGTAGCCCAGTTTCTTTTCGGAACTCCTGCTGAATGTATTTTTTTTTCTCTGCCACCTGGTTTTTCTCATCAGATCTTGCACACCACTTTCGGAATTGCAATCGTTGGCCAATGTGTAAAATGCACTCCATTAATCTAATCCATGCGTGCAAGCTTGACAAACCATACTCAAAATGTTCTTCTACTTCTTTTTTTTATTTAGCTTTGCCAAGTCATTCATTTCCGATGGTTTTGCACCACAAATTGTACATGATGAGCTAGATGGAGTATTCGTTAGAATTTGACATATTTTACCATCAATCATTGTTAACAGCATGCTTCACCAAACATGTCATGCCATTTATTTTGACTTCCGTTCGTTGGAGTAGTTTTATTTGATTTTTAATATTATTAAATTCTAACAATACACGGACATAAGAGTGGTAGTTACTTTTACTATAAAGATATATTAAAATTTTTATAGTACATTGAACTATTATTGTAGTTCAAAATACTATAGTTTTAGTAATTCGAACTTCACGCACATAAGAGTGGTAGTTACTTTTACTATAAAGATATAGTAAAATTTTTATAGTACATTGAACTATTATTGTAGTTCAAAATACTATAGTTTTAGTAATTCGAACTTCACGCACATAAGAGTGGTAGTTACTTTTACTATAAAGATATAGTAAAATTTTTATAGTACATTGAACTATTATTTTAGTTCAAAATACTATAGTTTTAGTAATTCGAACTTTAAGTACTAAAGTAAATTAATATTTTTTTAACATTAATTATAGTAACATGGTCAACTATTTTTAATGGTAATTTCAACTAAGCATCTTAGTGATTCTCGCTTTTCCTCTCTCTGTCTCTCTCTCTCTCTCGCTATCTGTCACTCGCTCTTCGAACAAACTGTCAGAACAGATCAAACGAAATTTAATTTGTACGAATACATTTTTGACTTTAAAATTATTCTGAAATATGGAATATTGTCAGTTATATAAACAACTCAAAACTTTTTAAGAATGTTTACTTTTTTTATCTCGACAAAAAACTTATCAAAAGTGAAATTTTTGCAATTTTCCAGGTCATCTGTTATTATGTATTTCTTTTTCAAACTCCACAAGTGGATTTGACCAAAAATGATCAAACTGGGATTCCACCTAAAGATAATGCAAACGTAATTTTGTTGAACAGTGGCGATATTATTGGTGATGTTATTTTCGAGACTTTAGAGACCGACAAAAGCCAAGAAAAAAATCAATCAGAGGAAGAAGAAGAATCGAGTACTATTTTTATAGTAAACTGTATAATATTTATAGTAAATTTCTGAACATCTAACTAATAAAAATATGGTCCCGTTTACTATATTTATAGTATAAAAGTGCTATTGCCATAATACAATGTACTAGTACGCATAGTAATGGTTACTACAAATTTATAGTAAAATTAAATATGAAGCACTATAGTAATATTGACTGTACATCATAGTTGGTCGAAAATAAATTATACGTTTATAGTAAAAGTTACTACAATAATAGTTTTGCGCACTATAATTTAATGTGCGTGTACTTTCTCAGGAGTTTCTTTGGCATATTCAAAGCTAATGGGCCTACAATGTCTCGTAGAACCTGCCTGTGGGGTCTGCCAAACCAGTGAACTACCAGTAGAACAGTACATTTCTAGTTTCAGTGGGACTATTGAAAGCTTAAAAATACTCTCGTCAGATATAATACCGTCACTAAGCATCTGCTTATATTGACTTTGGTCCTATGCGCCTGTTCGGCACAAGTCCTAAAAAACAAAAAATAAATTTAAAGGTGTCTATAAAAGGAAAGGTATTCGCACTTACCTGAGCTGGGAACTTCATAAGCATTCCTAATCCAAATATAGGCAACCACGAAAAATCTACAAAATAAATCGGAAAATGAAGTCAAATACAAATAACAATAACATAACCTAGAATTAAGCATTTAAATATGAATTTTTTTATGAATTTTTAAAAAATAAACAATTGTAGTTATAAAAGAATGATTAAGAAGAAAGATTAAATATGAAATATATTGGAAAAAAGGGGATTTTAATGAAATTTTAATGAAATTTTATAATGAATTTTCATTTTGACAGTTGTCACCACCAAAACAGAAATTCATCAATAGAAAAGGAAATAAGAGACTTCAAACCCTTAGGCATGCTTTAAAACACAGAAAATACTTACTGGCATGTTTTCAGGGAATTATTAATAATATTAAAACACTATACGCGCGAAAAAACACAAAAAACTGGCACCCGCCGCGAACCATGAAAACAAACAAACCGAAACTGACATTCATGGTTTATACCGCGATTCAGCTAAAGAAGCATATGCTGAAAGGGCAGCAATGCCAGGTAATCGCGAAGGATAATCCCTTAAAGGGAATTTTAATAATTTTATTATTTAAATTTATCCAATGAGTGGGAGTGAGATAGCCAATATTAAAAAAGGATATAAAATCCTTTTTGCATGTCGATAAGGAAACCCGGAATTGACATGAACCATAATTATGGCAACTACAATAAAAAGAGAATTTTAAGAAAATAAAGGAATTTAAAAAAAGGATAAAAACAATTCATGTAAGAAAAGAATTTTAGCAATTTATTGATGCAAAATTTATAAGTTTTTAAGATAAAAAAAATACGTCTAATTTTATGGGTACGCTGCATGTCCACATACATTTTATGGTAAAACTGCCGATCGACACAGGTCCTGAAACCCTATTTAATGAGGAACATCAACCAGCCAAATTCATTCGATCGTTCGCTTTAGGACACTTAAGAATTGTAGGGAGAATTAGTCATGACCTTAGGGTCATTAATTCTTAAAATGCAATTTGTCCCTCGTGGAATGTAAATGTGGTAGAAGGATATTTTTTGTTCTTGGTTGCAACGTGGGAATATATATTGTCTGAACTATCTTGTGGTTATGGAATGGATTTAGTATTTCCCTATAGTGAATTATATATATTAAGATGAATTATAAATTAAATAAAAAAAAAAACAATATTTTTTTGTGTGTGAATTTTTTAATAAAAATCATAAATTGAAATTTTGAATGTTAAATACAAGGAACAGTTTTTTAATAAAATTTATAAATCGAATTTTTGAATGTTAAATAAAAAGAACATAAATTGTTATTAACGTGTTTCTTACTTGGCAATCCTAAAATTCAAGGGAAACGGTGAACTAAGGCCACATGCTAAAATAACTGGAATACTTCCGCTACACTGCACCAATTTATTTGCGAAAACTGCTATTTTCATCAATCTTTAGCAATCTTAGAATGCAATCCATTTAACGTTACGTCTTTGTGGAATTTCATAACAGAGGTTTTTGCAGAAAACAGCGCCATCACCTCCCCATATCGTTGTTAAGACCAAAGACAAATGCATATTACTAGTAGACAAAGCAGATACTACTTCAGGAATGAGCAGAATTCGAGAACACAACCAGTAAATCGTCAGACGAAGGAAGTCATTGCTTTCTTACTACATATGTATGTATAACTTTCGAAATGAAGTAAAAATATCAGCTTTTTTTCACGAGCTACACTCCTTACTATTTCATATTGCCACCTAGATAATTTCGCATCTTCTATTAAGGCAATGCATTCCTCATGTGTGCACACAGTAACACCATCTACTACTTTTCTAGTTTCGGTAGCTGTCGTAGAGTCTTGCAGTATTATATTCATCAATCGTAGTTTACCCTTATTCTTTAAAATTTTTAAGTAAGCCTCTTCAATCTCGATTTCACTGTATGCATCAAGAATACTTTGTATTTTCCGGCGTTTTGTCGACTTCGAACTTTCTTGATAATCAGTGCTCAATGGTCTTCCAAGGCAGGGTGATTCCGAATCAGAATCCATGGTAACGTAGTTATTTATCCATTCAGCATTCTTTTTTTCAAACGCTTCAACGTTGTGTAAAGATGACGCTATTTTTTGTTTGAAACTTGTTAAAAAACGACTTAATTTTCTTTCGATTACTATTATTTGCGTAGCATGAATATTATAATATTTTTTTCCATATTCTACCAATTTTTCTGTTGTTCTCTCACAATTTGCAAGTGGATAAAGCACTTGACATAGATCACTATATGTAATACGTATGGAGTTCATGATTCAGAAATTACAATTATGTATGGCTAAAGAACTAAATTTACTAATGTTTACGAAAAAATTCTTATGTAAAAAAATTCCTTGTTTCATAAATTTCTTTCATTTCTTGTTCTTTTCAGGAAACAACTGTAAACAGGAAAATTCGTAAAAGTAAAATAAAATTTTTCTTTTATGTTGCGGTATTGTCGATTTCTACATACATATGTAGAATAGCATTTTTCACGTGAAAATGATTTTTGTCTGGTTTACAAAATTCCTTTCATAAATCTCAGATTGAACTCACTTTCATAAATCTCAGATTGAATATTAGTATATTACCACAACTAACCAGAATATTACTACAATAACGACTAATATCAAATGTCTCGAGGTGTCCCGAACGTACGCAAACGTTGAAACGGAGTGATATTTTTTCATTGCACTTTAAAATTTGTTTTACAATTATGATTCGTAGAAAAATATTAATGTAGGTTATACAATAATAAAGAATCCTTCAAGTTGCAACTTCTCTGTTTCTATGTAACGCAAACAGTTATAAACAAATATATTGGAAATAAGGCTTCCACAGATATCTTACAAATCATCTTACCTTCAAAATAAAAAAAAAATCTAAATTGGTTAAAAATTGTGGTCTCTAGAAACTTTTGAACCAAAAAAGTGCTTTCTGCCCCAGTGTGCGCCGCCCCTATTTCATGCCAGCTGTGGTTGCCGACATATTGCCTGTATTTGGGCTCCCGGCCTACTTTGGCGTTCAGATCTCCCAGTATAATTTTTACATCATACCTGGGGCAGGCATTAAGTTCCCGTTCAACTAATTCGAAGAATTCTTCTTTATCATCATCCGGGGACTCTTCTATAGGTGCGTGAACATTTATCAGGCTGATGTTCTTAAATTTACCTCGCACACGAAGGGAGCATAGCCTTTCGTTTATTGCTTTAAAGCCGATAATGGTAGGCTTCATTCTTTTGCTGACCATAAAACCTACTCCGAGCACATGGTGTTTTGTATGACAGCTGTAATATACGTCATACTCAGGTTTTTGCAAAACACCATTCTCTGTCCATCTCATCTCCTGAATGGCGGTAATGTCAGCTTCATACTTTGACAGGGTATCGGCCAGATGTTGTGTAGCTCGAGTTCTGTACAGAATTCGAACATTCCATGAGAAAATTCGTAAGTCGTTTTGCCTTTTTCCTTGCCGTCGTCGTTGATTCCAGTATCCGATACATGTTGCTCGTTTCGTACGCCAACCTTACTTGGAAGGGACTAGCCCGATCATATTGCCTATCCTTTCTCGTAGCATAGTTACCAGTGGCCACCGCTATGAGGTTATGGCACTTCATCAGTCCGAAATAGTTGCGGCACGTGCATGTTATGCTACATGTTATTCCCCCTATTCCGCTGAGGATTGACCACCAACCCCACAAACGACTGGACACAAAAAACACGTCCTTGCCTTTCACTTATACCTCTTCCCTTACTAAAGTCCTGTAACCTCCTTCTTGAAAAAAATCCACCAATGGCACATGTAGGCTCTAGTTAGATACTGTCCAGTAAAATAAGTACTAAAACAAATAAATTATACTAACTAAATTTTTAAGGTACAGCAATAATCTTTACACTAAGACTAGCAGATAACACAAACAACTGTTAACAACTACATAATATAACCTGTTAGCCCTAAAGGCCCTGGCAGCCGTGGGCTCAGAAATAAGATTAGGGATCTTGCAAATGATAAGACCCCCTACACTTATTTATAAATAAATAAAAGCTGATAATTTTGTAGATTTCATTATTTTTTATATAATTCTCTTTAAAGATGTTTTGAAGAGATAGGGAATAATTTTATGAATTGTATTTTTGAATACGGGTTACCTGAAATGTTTTTTTTTTTGGCAAGAAAAATGTAATGCTGGTAAGCGAATGTTACAAAAGAAAATAGAGGGTGTATGCTAGGTTTTATTATTACTATCTTCTTACAGATTTTGAGCCAAAATTATGCATTTGTATGAAAAATTAAATGAGATCAAAGTGGTAGTTGCACTTTTTAAAAGGGCTTTTCTTTGGACGCTTTAGTTATCAAGAGAATCTGAAAAAAGGCGTAAAACGCTCCGTAGCAGCGAAACTATTTCGAAATAATTAATGAAAAAATGCAAAAATTCACGAATCTCGATTCGATTTTTTCCATTTTTTTTTAAGTTTATAAAATTTTTCTTGTTCAACATCATAAAGTGCATAAAAGAAACCACATTTTAAAAAAAAAGCAAAAACCTCATAGCTAAAATCATAACTATCTATCTATCTAAACTCCTTTAATCCCTCATGGGACATAGGTCGGAAACAGTTGCCCTCCAGCGGACTCTGTTTTGCGCGACAGCTCTTAGCCCCGACCAGGATCTCCCAGTTGTTACGGCTTCTTCTAGTAGGGTTCTCGTCCAAGTTGTTCTAGGTCATCCTACTCGACGGGAGCCTTGCGGATTCCAGTCAAGGGCCTGTTTGGCTAGATTTTCGTTTTCGCGTTGCAAGGTGTGGCCAACCCAATTCCATTTCCTTCGCCTGATTTGGTCGTTTATCCTTTCTTGGCCGGCACGGCGCCATAGTTCTTCGTTTGAAATTCTATCTTGCCAGCGGATTTTTAGGATACGACGAAGGCATCTGTTGATGAAGACTTGTAGGCGCCCTGTGACTTTCCATGTTTCGCAACCGTACAAAAGAACTGCCTTAACGTTGGAGTTGAGCAGCCGCAATTTGGTGTTAGTTGAGATCTCCGTATATCTCCATATGCGGGACAGGCATGCATATGCGCCTCGTGCTTTATTTATTCTGGAACTGACGTCTTCTTCTGCCCCACCATTTTCGGTAATAATGCTACCGAGGTAGCAGAATTTATTTACCAGTTCCACGTCACGGTTATTCAGCGCTGTCCGTTCAATGGTGTTTGCATTCAATGGTATCCGCATTTCTTTAGTTTTAGTCGGATTTAGCCTTAAGCCTGCGGGACTACTTTCTTTTGCCAAATTGTTTAACATGTTTTTGAGGTCCTGGTGTCTGTTGGACAGCAAACAGATATCATCGGCGTAGTCGAGATCCTTAAGGCGGTCTACCAAACCCCATTGTATGCCGCCTGTCCTATTATCTAGAGCGCCGACAAGGATGTCATTTATTACTATAAGAAATAGTAATGGCGAAAGTAGACATCCTTGTCGTACTCCTGAGCTCACCTCAAAGCTGTCGGATAATTTTCCATTATGGAAAACTCTGCATTTGGATTTGTTATATAGGGCTTTTATCAATTCTATCATTTTATCAGGCAATCCACGTCGCCGTAGTGCTTGCCATATAAAGCTCCTATGGACCGAGTCGAACGCTTTCTCATAATCTACGAAAGCAAGGTAAAGGGGGATCGGAATTCAGAAGACTGCTCCACTATTATTCTCAAGGTGTTATGATCACTACAGGAGCGGCCCTTCCTGAATCCGGCCTGCTGCCTCCTAAGCGTTCGGTCAGCTGCCTCGCTTATCCTAGATAGTAATATATGGGACAAAATTTTGCTCACTGTAGATAGTAAACAGATGCCTCTCCAGTTGTCGCAAATTGTGAGGTCCCCCTTTTTTGGTATTTCGACTATGATACCTTCCGTCCAATCCTCCAGAAAGGTACAGGTGTTCCATGTTATATCTAGGATTGGCTGAAGCGCATCTGCTATGAGGCTTGAGTCGGCTTTCAACAATTCTGGCGGGGTGCCATCTTTCCCAGCTGCTTTACCATTGGCCATCGCATGAATTGCGGTTACTATTTCCGTCTTGGATGGGGCCCGGATGGTGATTCTTATTGGCTGTGCATTGTTGCTGTTTTCCTGAGGTTCCTGTGTAAGTGTACCATTCAGGGCGGCGAAGAAGTAATCTATCCATCTTTGGAGTTGCTCTTCGTCGCTGCACAGCAGCCTTCCATCCGCATTCTTAACGGCATGCTTTTTAGTAGAGTGCTTTCTCGAGAGCTTTTTAGTGATTTGGTACAGCACCTTACTGTTGCCTGTGTTTGCCGCGTTTTCCGCTTTTTCTGCGAGCTCATTTATCTGCTGCCTTTTATCAAGCCGGACACTTCTCTGAACCTCCCGATGTAATTGGGAGTATTCCCGTTCTAGTTGGTGACGTCTTTCCGGGTCGTTTGTAGAGTTTACGTTATTTTTGAGCGCCGATATTTTATTTTTTGCCAGGTTGTGTCCGAGATCCAGTGTTGCCGGTTTCTTTGGACATAACCGATGCTCGTTTCCGCAGCCGTCAATATCGCTCCCTTTGTCGTACACCACAATTCTTCAATATTTGTGCCGTCAGAAACGGTTTGCTGGTTAAATATTTCTTGCAGGTTTCCTGCAAATTCTCGCTTTTTAACGCTCTCCCGCAGGTCTACTTTAAACCGTCTACGAGTTCTAGCATCGTGTTGCACGTTTCTGATTGCGGCGATTTTAAGGCGAATAGTTGCTACAACCAAATGGTGGTCGCTTCCAGAATCCGCTCCCCTGAAACTCCTGACATGCTCAAGAATAGTTCTCCATCTGCGGCTGACGGCCACGTGGTCTATCTGATTTCTCGTTCTACCATCGGGCGATACCCAGGTCTCTTTGTGTATCTTCTTGTGACAAAAGTAAGTTCCATCTACCATGATTTGTTGGAAACTTCAAAAGTCAACGGAAAGCTCACCATTGTTATTGGTAACTTGGCTTAGGCCTTGGTTTCCAATTGTGTGTTCAAGGCCGGTGTTGTCACGGCCGCTATGTGCGTTTAAGTCGCCCATTAAAACAATGATGTCTCCCCTTGGAATAGAGCGAAAAACTTCATTCAGTCGCATATAGAACTCGTCCTTGATGTCATCTTCTGCGTCTTCAGTTGGAGCATAGCATTGGACTACCGTAGTACTTCTTAGTCTGGTACGCAGGCGCACGGTAATAATCCTCTCAGAAACTGGTGACCAGCTAATGCGCTGGCTTCTTTGGTGAGTATTACGCCAACGCCACTCCTACGTCATTCAGTTTCCTTTCTACCAGAATATAAGAAGGACTCACCGTTTGGGCAGATATGTTCCCCCGCATCGGGCCATTTGGTCTCGCTAAGTCCCACGATCTTGATTTTATATCGATTCATCTCGTTGAGGACTTCGTCCAGCCGTCCCTCAGCAAGCAGTGTTCTCACATTCCATGATCCGATTCGTGTCCAGAGATGCTAATAACTCAGCCTTGGGCTTTATGAGACGCTTGGATTTGAACAGCCTTGGCAGACTATAGTACCTTTCAGCAGCCATGAGGGGATTTCTGTTTCCATGTTCTTTTCGGCTGCTACTACTGACCCAAGCTAGGGAAACGATTTTACTACTTCAAATTTGCGCTCGTTCACTTATACATTAGAAAAGCAATGTTAAATATTCTTGCAAAAGGAATCACCACATACTTTGTTTACATATTGTTTACATATGTCAGTATTTGGGTGAACTTGTGGAGGATTGTCCACCATGCTGTCACCCCCGAATCTCGAATCACTTTCTCCAATGCCAGGTTGAAAAAAAGGTAGGCCAGAGCCGGATGTCGGAGTCCATTAAAGAAGTTGATTCATCTGGACATTCAATTATTAGCTACAAAGTTTTATCGTAGGCTACAACAATTTTTGCGAATTCATAAGGATCTGTCATTTATAATAAGAAATGCAATCGCAGACTAGTCTTGTAATCACATAAATATTTTACTTTAATGAAATTAACGGCTTTCGCCAATTTCAATAAAATTCTCTAATATTCATTCTTTGTTCGTTATCGCAGTTCAAGCGAGTGTACCAATGAGACGAGAGTTGTGTAAGATTTGATTCATTATACGACATTCTTTGGGAGCTTATTACACTTACAATATTACCACTCAATCATGCATTCTCAAGTTGTGAAGGTCGGAGCAAAAATTCTTTTAAATGTATATCAAAACTTAAAAAAACTCAATTATCCTTGAATTGTCTCCCTTTGCAGCTCCAAGAGAATAACAGAAGCGACAAATCCAAAATAAAAATCGTTATCATAAAATTTCATCCCCGAATGTTACAAGAAGTTAGTACAAAAATCCAAACGAAATCCTTCTTTTACCAAGAGAAAAATAAAACCAGGAAAGAAGAGAATCCATGCTGGGGCAACAGACAAAGAATTAATGTCACCCTTGAGTTGTTTTTACTAAAATGTGTAATTTATTCTACTGTTGCGTAACGCACCAAGAAAACAACGAGGAAAAAAAGAAGGTGAGGATGAAAATGGTGAAAAATATTTGAGAAAAACTCGAAAAGAGAATGGAAATCGAAAACCAAGAAAATATCCTTGGAGGGTTAACGCAAAGATTCCAATTTCTTGATAGCGCTAACAATTTCTTATCAGTAAGAACAAAATTGAAGATGACATTGTTGGAGTTCTTTATAAGATTTCGGCATCCAATTCAAGCCATCTCTAAGGATCTGAAATCTACTAAAGGTGCGTAACAAAACTGGCATACTATGGTATGGTGTTGGATACTAAAGTGAAATTGCGCTGATTTGCTTTTCCTCTTGAAACTTTGTCAGTTGAATATGCCTTTGGTTACGTTATATTTTGTACGTGCACGGAAATTATTTCCACGCGTACATATCAATTGAGTTTGAAAACTTTGCTACAGAAGATAATATCTGTTCATGCATACAGATATGTTCGGGGATTTAACACAGAGTTGAATATGCAATAACAAAGGATTTCCGTCTACTGATAACAATAGAATAAAATAAATTTCTTTAAGAGAATTGCTGTGCTGAAGTAATGCCAAGAGCTTAGAGCATGCAAAGTAGTCTGTCCATAGAGAGTTGCAGAAAAAAAAAACATTGTATAGGCCTGATCTTATCAGATAGTGATCAAAGTATAATACTATGTGTGAAAGAAAAAGTAATATTGCTGATTAAGAATGGAATGGTTTTGTTGGTTTTGAATATTAATATTAATATTGCGTGTGTACGTTTATGGGGAGCATTTTTAGATTTTAATACTAGTTGCGGGCGCGTATCTTCTTACCAAAAAATGAACAAACTAAATTATGTGTACCCGGGTGAGCAGAAAGGACTGCAGGTAGGAAAGCGTCGGTGGAGCAATAGCCACGATATGATAATAACAATAATAGTCCATGGAAATGGTACTTTAACATTGCAAAAATGCAGGACAAGGTTTTATTTTTGGGATGTGTAGGGGGGGTCAGTGTGAGCTTAAGTTTGAGTTTTCGGGATTCTAACCCCCCCCCCCATTTGGCCGCCATCTTGGAAAACGTGTGCAAATAGTTTTTCCACTATGTCTCTGAAACGGTACATCTTACCGAAAATTTGCAGGGACACTTTTTGTTTAGAATTAAATAATCTACAATTTACTAGCTAGAAATTTTGTGTTAAAATGAATAATTAAGAAGTTATAAGCCTTAGAACACAAAAATTAGTCGCAATATTTTCTTTTAAAGGCTATAACTTTTTTTCCTTCAACTTTAACAAAAAAATAATAACTTTTTGTAGAGGGTTTCATTAGGAATAATTTTCATTCATTACTTTTTTATTTCATTCACTACGAAGGGTTTTACAGCGCCCCGAAGGTATGAAAGTGACAGATTTTCGCAATATTTTATTAAATTTTACCTCCTAGAAATTAGCAATAACAGCTAGAAAGTAATAATAATGAATGAATGACTATAAGTTATAAGAAATGCCGATGTTTGAGTAAGGTAATAAAATTGTTTCGCATTTTTTTGCGGGTTTTTATTGCTGTTATGCCATGTTTTATAAGGTACGATTTGGTTTAAAATGAAATTCTTTGAATAATAACATGCGTTACTCCAATTTGTTAAAATAATTTGTTGTAGAGCTGCACAAAAAAGTATTTCATTTATTCTAACTATCTAGCAACATACGGGCGTATTCATTTTATGACAAGCGTTTGGAAGTTGTATAACTCATATCCAAACCACCTGCGAGGTAGAGTTTGTCGGTGCGTTTTTAAAGTGGTGTCCCCAATACATAGTGTTAGGCACTATGGCAAAGCCAATTGGCTAGAGATTATTCGCTTCTTCCAAGCTGCAGACTGGGATCAGTGTTTTCAGAATCGCGATGCCAACTTTTCCGCTCTCTCAAAATTCATATTGGCAGGAAAGCGTTTTGTCATTCCCCATTCTACCAAACCCAACAGGCCAAGGCCGCATGGATGGTATAATTAAGAATGTTTGAACGCGATCAAAGTCAAAGAAACCGTCTATAGAGAGTTCAGACATACACAGAGCGAATCATCCCGACGTGAGTACATCAGGTCGATAAACGCCTGCAAAACCACCATCAGGCAAATCAAAACATCCTTCGATGACACGTTAACAAATAAACTCATTAACACCACTGCTGGCAGTAAAAACTTCTGGTCCTTGGTAACCTCCATCAGGGAAAATTTCAACACATCGCCGTCTCCTTCTTTTATTCACGATGGGAAGGTGTTACCAGAAAGCAAATCCACGGATGACTTACTTCCATCTTTGTTTGCCTCAAATTCTTCCTTACCTGATACTGCCGTGCAGCACCCCATGGTTGAGGGTTCTGTTCACTCAATGGGCAGAGTTTTCTTCAGGACTCGTGAAGTGTGCAAGTGCCTCAAGGAGCTCGATTCCAATAAATCCACTGGCCCCGACAATATTCCCCCTATTGTTCAAAAAAAAAAAATGTGCTTCACCTTTGGCTATACCTCTGCGCAAACTCTTCGCCCTTTCTTACTTCTCCGGAGTTTTCCCTGACTCCTGGCCCATGTTCAGCCTATACCGAAAAAAAGTAATTCCAGTGACCCCTCTAACTACAGCCCAATATCAATCACTTCTATTCTCTCCAAAATCATGGAGACAATAATAAACAGAAAACTTATGGAATATCTTGAACTCAACCAAATAGTGGTTGTTCTCGATATCTCCAAGGCCTTTGATAGAGTATGGCACCCCGCTCTATTGAGTAAACTCCAAGCTATTGGCATTGACTTTCTTCCTTGAACTGGATTGAGTTTCCTTTCCGACCGTTCAATCAAGGGCGAATCTAGTCCCCACACCATCTCTGCAGTCGTTCCCCAGGGCTCAATTCTATCACCAGCTCTTTTCCAATTTATAAAAAGACCTGCTCTCAATCCCATCCAACACACGTCACTGCATGGGTGATGACAGTATTTTGCGTTACTCATATAGCTTCGATAAAGCAAGACAAGAACGTGCCAGACCTTGTCTGCTTGATCGTGAACTTATATCCACTTCAATCAATAGGGATTAAAATCTGATTCTAGATTGGGGCCACAAGAATCCAGTTGAATTCAACGCACAGAAAACAAAATACTGTCTCTTCTCTATGAAAACGCGCTATTTAATTCCTACCACTAAAGTGGACAGTCTAGAACTGATGACTGAACCATCCCTCAATATCCTAGGCATAACTTTAACTGAAGATCTGCGTTGGAGTAATCACATATTCCAAATCGCTAAACAAGCATCACACTGATGCAATTTCCTCCCTCCGCCTCGGCCAGGGCTATAATCTACAAATCCTACATTCGGCCCCGCCTCGAATTAAACTCATATCTCTGCGCAGGGGCACCAAGTACCACCTTAGCGAAGCTGGACAAGGTGCAAAACTGCGCCCTCCAACTCATTGGCGACGTCGCCATTTGCTCCACAATTGACCCATTAAGTCACCGCAGGAGTGTAGCGGCTCTGGTGAAATTCTATCGCATCTACCATAACGACTGTTCCACCGAAATATATAACCACCTGCCTCCACGGCAATGTTTTTCCCCCAACAGAAGACTAGCCCTTTCGGCTCACCCTCACTATCTACAATCCTTATTTTCGCGCACATATCAGTTTAGAAATTCATTCTTTTCGAAAATAACTCGATTGTGGAAGAATCTCCCACAGTCAGTTTTCTCGAACTCATACAACATCCAAGAGTTCAAACGCAAGGTTCGTCTCCATCTCCTCATGCACCCCCAAAACTCCCTTTGATCTATTTTATCCTTTCTCTATCCTTCGAGCTAAGCTTACTACCAGACACCTGACCTTGACTTGTAAGACATGACGGACTGGTAGTACAAAGAGTGACACCTGAGCTTAGACTTACACATAAAAAAGGGGGGACCGTGTAGCGTGTGTAAATTATACTTTTAAAAATATTTTTTTATTTTACGTTAAATTATATAACCGCTATAAAAGACTCAAATAGGCGACTTCCTATTTCATACTATTACAATTATTCAAAATTATTTTAATACAACAATTTTTGTGTGGCTATGTTTTTTTAAATTCGTTTCTGTGTACAGTGCACTGAGACAAAAAAAAAAAAAAAAAAAAAAATGTACCAAGTCCGCCAGGGAATTGGAGAGAATTCAATTTCATCAAATGAATAACGTTTTATACCAATATTAAGTATGTTAAAGCAAAAGTATGGGATCTTTTACATAAGTCAATTCCGCGGCGGAACTCCCATTCAAAACTTTACGCAGTTGAAATTATTGCTGTTCGTTTGAGGATTGTTGTTGTGAATAGGACCCCAGCAGGAAATTTTGGATGTCATTACTGTCGTAATGCATTATTTCTATGATGACATTTGGAGAAAAGTAATAAATTGTCATGTAATATATGAAATAATTCACGAATGAGTGCATTATTCCAAAGTCATTACACTTTACATTACCCTGTAATGCTATATGTAATGACTATGACATATTCATACATATTACAAAAGGCATTCTTTAGTAATGAGGAAAGTAATATACTGATTACCGCCTGTGACATGCCTGTGTAAAAGTAAGCTATTCTGTAATGCTAAAAGTATCCGTCCGAGCTTACTGTAATGAATTACATATCTACTTCGGTAATGACTGCATTTCCTGCTGGGACGATATCTGGCTGCCTGTGTGTAGAATCTTTGCACCTTGTGTACAATTTTTTTTATATCTATCATCCCGAGTCATATTTAATTAAGAGGAATTTAGAAGGAGTTATTACAATTCGTTTAAAGGTAGATATTTTTTTAAAACTAAATGCTACTTAAACCTGAATTTTTTTTAGAAGACAATAAAACTAGAAGTGATGAAGATTTAGATGAAAACCCATCATCAAAGTTGATCTCCGTTGAAGAAAATCTACTGTGCCAATAATGAAGGACACAATTCATTATAAGGAAAGCTTGAAAATCAAAGCATTTAGGTATTAATATATTTTAAATAAAAAAAAGGAAAAAAAATTTTTAAGAAACTCTTTTCTTTGCCTTAATATATTGATCAGTTGTGAACACAAAATTAATATAAATACTAAAAAAATCGACTAAAAGGTAAAAAATAAGAAGATTTTAAACAACATAAACTTTTAAATCAAAATGGAAAAAATCTCACACATTCCTTAAAGAAAAGCGTGGGGTGCATTTTTATGAAACAAAATGCTCAATTAGTGAAAATTCGTAGCTGTCTGAAATGTTAAAATGTACTCGCGGCAGTCATGTTTTTTTTTTAAGTTCAGGTTGGTATGGGCGCCCCACGCTTTTCTTTAAGGAATGTGTGAGATTTTTTCCATTTTGATTTAAAAGTTTATGTTGTTTAAAATCTTCTTATTTTTTACCTTTTAGTCGATTTTTTTAGTATTTATATTAATTTTGTGTTCACAACTGATCAATATATTAAGGTAAAGAAAAGAGTTTCTTAAATTTTTTTTTCCTTTTTTTTATTTTTTACTTTTTAGTAACGAATGGCGTTAATTAATACATTACAATTTCCAAACTTTTAATTAGATTATCATGTTAAATAAGGAAACTTTTTTACGTGTTTTGTATTTGTTTCTTTACAACAGTTCTAAAGTGCAGCCCAAAAATTCACAATTTGATGACCCCTCAAAAATCTAATAGCGCTCTACGTTTTTTTTTTTACATTTCGAAAGGTAGTGTGTTCGCGTATACTGGCTGGAGTAATAAAAACTGGAAACTTATTTTTTTGCATCTTTTTAAATCAAATTTTTATTTGCTATTTGTAGCTATGTTATGTCTTCCGCCATTTTTTAGTGAACGCCATATTTGATTTAAAACGACGTCATACAGTTTACTTTCTTACTCACTTTCATACACTTTCATTTGATATCCATACCGAGAGAGAAATAAATAAAAGGGTAAACCGCCATTTTGTGTTGGCCGCCATTTTGAATTGAAATGACGGGACACAGACAACAGTATTCTAATTGTCACTCCCTTCCATTTGATACCCATGCCGAGCGCGTTGTAAAGAAAAATTGATCCTCTGTTTTGTGTTGGCCGTTACTTTTATGCCGCCATTTTGAATTTAGGATGACGCTAATTGTATTCAACTTGTTATAACCTTTCATTTGATACCCATATCGAACGAGTGGCTTGTAAAGAAAAATGTAATCCGTCATATTTTTTTGGCCGCCATTTTTAATTTGGAATGACGCTGCACCGCTAATAGTATTCTACTTGTCACACTCTTTCATTTGGTACCTAAACAAACAGGTCCATTTTGTGTTAGCCGCCATTTTGTATTGAATTTGTAATGATGCAACACAGCTAACTGAATTCCACTCGTAATACCCTTTCATTTGACACCCAGGTCGGGGATCGGGAAACACAAATGCAAAACTTGGCCGCCATTTTAGAGCCGCCATCTTGATTCTTTTATAAAAATGTCATACAGCATCGTCACATGAACTATGCATATGGTAAACATTTTTGGCTGATCAGTTACACTACATTGAGTAGAACGAATAATTCCAAGCATTTTATATTAAAAATCGTTTTTTGTTACTCAACAACAAAATCAACAACAAAAAATGTATCAAAATGTCATATTCGTGTATTGTCATCGGGAATATGTATGCCTGCAAAGTTTCATCCATTTGCATTGAGTAAAAGGCGGTTAAATTAACGTTACAAGATTTGATGCTCCGAAGTGAAAGTAAAGAAAAGAGTTTAAAAACACATATATTATCATATTTCCGTAAATATTTTTTTCAAAGATAGTTTATAATAAATTTTTAAAAATTTAAATAGTTAATTATTGGTGTAACGTAGATATGAATAGGTACCTTTTTCGTACGTTATAAATCTTATTTATTTGAATTAATTTATAATATTTCTAGTAATTTAAGTTCAGAAAAAAATAAAAATGTTATAAATAAAATATTGGCTTCAATTATTTATTTTCCTAAAAAAAATTATCATTCATATAAATCTATTAATAAAATGCTTTTAGTAATATTACAGTAATAGTAAATTTCGATTTATCGAACCCCGTGCGAAATAGAATCTATCGAGATATGTATATTGTTTGATGGACAGCAGATTGTATCGACTCAAACATTTTTTACTTCTTTTCAAAAGAATTTTAATTTGCAAGAAATATTTTCAAAACTGGTCGAAATATAAAAAAATCAAGTCAAATGCTCAGTGACGTCTCTTAATCGTCGATTGTAATTCATATAATTGCGTATTACATAAAATCAACACGGTATGTTATTTAAAGAATTCCTGCGGATTTCCCCAATTGCTTACAGAATTGACACCATTGCCTTGTCAACTACGCCAGGTAGTTAAGTGAACTCCTAGGATGGTTTCGCCTTATCCAATTCCGTAGCGGAGTTTGGTTAAGCGAAAATGGTTTGACTGAACATTTCCCTTTTCTCAGTGTGTGTACAATCTAAATTCCCCAAGTGTATTTCATAAAGTAGTGAGAATCCAAATTATGACGTAACTAAAAACACTGTACTCAAAATTATTAGTACAGAAACTGAATTAATACTTGAATAAAACTTATTACAACGAAAAACGTATATACAAGTGGCGACTGCTACATCTGTTACGCCCTCACGCCTAATCAATTTTGATGAATTTTGGTATAAAGATAGATGCGATCTAGAAAAAGAAAATAGGCTCGAAGTACTAATCCTGCGCAGACGAAGTCGCTGACAGAAGCTATCGTTTATAAATAACCGCTACAATAAATTGTTAACCTGTGCATAGTATATATATTTTTGTATTGCCAGTGCTATGCGGGCGGTATGACCTAAAAATTAAAACGACGAAGCACGAAAACTAGAAGCACCAATGGCCCTTTTCAGGATCAAATCTGTAGCACCGTCTTATAATGTTGCCAATGTTTGTCTCTAGCCGAAATGTCCACTCTAGTGAACCTCTAGTCTTTCACATAAAAAGCAATATAGTATACTCTATATACCGTTAGATCCATGGCGGCCGTCTCAAGAGGGCGGATTACCACTTTCTTCACAACCCCCTCGACATGGGTATCAAATGAAAGGGTATGATAAGTAATGTAGTATAACCAATATACCGTTAGATCAATGGCGACCGTTTCAAGACCCATGTACCCGTTCTTTGATGCACTTCATCTATGTAAAATTCATATCCCAAAAAAAACCAAGTCAATGGATGGTTTTTATTGGCTTATGGCTGCAGCGAGGCGTATCGGGTCCCACCTAGTATAATACATTTATATAAATATTGTTTTTATATACTGCTGCAGGAAATTTTATCGGAATGTTCTTTATATTTGTTGAGTTCGGAAACAATATAGGTAAATTAAGTCGAAAAAAGCGAAATAGCGGACATGATTGGGTATAGGCTAAAATGAATGTGGCAGAGAGCTTCCTTTCAGGGTTCT
This sequence comes from Thereva unica, assembly GCA_949987705.1. Taxonomy (NCBI): domain Eukaryota; kingdom Metazoa; phylum Arthropoda; class Insecta; order Diptera; family Therevidae; genus Thereva; species Thereva unica. The sequence goes on along the minus strand of OX465281.1, from coordinate 73,294,451 downwards.
TATAAAGCGTTATAAAGTCTACCGATTTTCTACCCTTCATCTGGGAGTTTAGGGTCAAAATATCAGTTTTTTGCAAATACATGTTAAATGGTAAGTGTTATCATAAAATAGTATTTAAAAGATTTGTATATTATACTATTATTTGCAAAAAAATGTTCTGAATTTTCCGTTTTAAAAATTTAAAATACTCGTATCCACTTATTTGCGACTTGTAAAGATCATCAGACGTTCAATAAATCTTTTGTTGGAGTACATGGTTAATATTTTCAGGAGTGATCTCCTTACAAGTTTTTATTTAAAATGGGAAAACCCCCGTATACCAAGTTTTGCAGCGATTGCAGGATATTTCACTAATTTTAGTAGCCATTTTGAAGCCGCCATCTTGTTTATGAAAAAATGGACACTAAATTCGTAATCAGCGACCCCAAAAACCCCCCTATACCAAGTTTTGTAGCAATTGAAGGATATTTTTTTTTTTTTATGTGACAGACTAGAGGCTTAGGGAAATTAATTAACTACTTTTGGTCGCCATTTTGAAGCCGCCATCTTGTTTATGAAAAAATGGACACTAAATCCGTGATCACCGACACCAAAAACCCGCGCATATCAAATTTAAAATTAATTGGTTAATGTTAAGGACTTTTGGCCAGCTTTTCCGCCTTTTACCCCACTGTGCGCCGTCCCGTTGCAGCTATAGAATATATTGCGCGCTTTTTTTCTCTAGGATTCCTTTCCAATCTATCTCAACTATTTCATTGCTGTTATATCACTTTTATTTTTATCTAATTCGTTGAGTAGAACTGTTAGTCTGCCAGGTTAGTTCAGTGTCCTTCGCTAATTAAAAAAACTGCGGATAAATAAAAACACCAATGAAGACGCAGCGCTGAATATCTCTGACAACTGAATATCTCTAACAATTGCTGTTACCTTGGTAGCATTTATAACTTAAAAAAAAAAAGTTTCCAGAATAAATAAAGTAAGAAAGGCGTATGCATGCCATTCTCGCATGTAGAGTTCAACAGTTCACAGGTCTATGTCGCCGTAAAGAAGAGATGTGAGTTGTTGAAGCAATAAATATTTTTCTGCTTTTTGCTTTTTCTTACATGATCAATTTGCTATTTATTTCACTACTCATTTTTTCTCAAGATTTGAAGAAAAGCATTTAATTTTCTATGACGAATTAGGTACTTCAAACTCGAGATAACAAAATTTCCAACTGAGGCGATAATAAAATCGATAGAAAAAAATCAATTCTTCTAATTAGTCAATTTTAGAAATGCCGTATTGAATAAATAAACCGTGAAAGCCATTTTCCTTATGAACTGAAAATTCCGATGAAGTTTTAACAGTGATAACCCTCTGGACAAATATCAACCATTCTTCGAATTACATCGCAAACAGCAGACTAATCTATTAGAAATGTCCGACACACGTGTTCACGCAAAGAATCCTTACCCTAGTTGCAGGGCATATGAACATTTATACGAAAAAGAGCAAATATCGAGAGACCATGGCGTATATATAGAGTTGTTTACTCGACATTCGGAAGTCGATCACGTACTCACCTTTCATTACACTAAATCGAAAAATCAAACCTTTTCGGGCTCACCACCTCATCACTCCCTCAATCCAATCGCTAAAAGTTCTTAACTTCTTGTTGCTGTTGATATTTTTCCTTAACGTGGATTTTCCTTGCCTGATGATTCCTTTCTATTGTAGAAATACAAACGTAAAAGGATTTTGTGCCCTTCCCGAGCTGGGATACTAAGTCGATCTGATGGGTCTAATACGTTCCTTTTGGTAGGGGGAATCCGTTTAACATTATTTGTGTTTTCTGAAACTGTTTCTCGTTTCGCTAGATTTCAGCTTTAGTAATTCCAAGCCCAAATTCAATGGTCATTTGTAATACTTAAGCAACGAATGGCTATTGGACGACCACCTCGGAATCGTGATGTTCATTTGTAACCAGCACCGCACGTTCGTACACGTAAATTGCAATTCTGAAGCAATTTCGATGATGAGAGTGTCTTATCATGAAAAATGTGTCTTATCAATATGCGGGATCTGGTCTGATAATTCCATCAGGATTAAGCTGGGTCAGTCGTGTGCGATTTTATCTCATCCAAGCTCAGAACAGCAATCGTAAATACATTTTGGGCAAACAGTATTATTGAGGAACATTCTAAGGTTATGATAATGTTACAGTCAAGCAATGGATATGATCCGTCATCTTCAGCTGCACATACCGAAATTACTTATTCAATTACTTTCTTCGTTAAATATTGTATGATTTAACACAACCGATGAAAACGAAATAGTGTGCCGTTATATTTTAAAGATTATCGACGTGATATCAAATTATTTTATTATATGTGTGCAAAATTTTAAAACAATCAGTTGTACAAAGGTGAGCTAAAATTGATATAAACTAATTGTTAATTTCGTATTAATTATCTAGCGCTGTTAATGTAAACTTTTGAAATGTGATGAGAAAACTTATTATTATCATATTTATCATTAGTGGCCGTATTGGAGCCACTACAATGGAGGATACAAGATTGGAAATTGAGGGACATCCTCCCCTGAGCTATGGATTACTTAGCTCTAGAAAAAAATTTGCTGCCTTTTTTTAACGAAAAAACATCTTGAAAAAATGCCACCTAATTTTTAAATTTTAGTTTGAAATATTATCTTTATCTTATCAAAATAGATCTGCATCTGACATTGTTAAATTTTGTAAAAAAAAGGGCTTAATAGAACACCATTTTAGAAACTACATCTAGCTGTAGTTGCTCCGTGAGCTATTTGATTGACCCATTTACTACTGTTTGAGTTGAACAGAACTAATGCTATGCAGTATATTTGTCCTTTAGGTTAGGTTAGATATGGCTGGTGCACAGCCCAAATACTTAGACCAAAGAAATACGTCTATTGTTATGCCATGATTAGCCCATTTTAACCTGATGTTAAAGTGTCGTTTCTTCGCTAAATCACCTCGAAGGCGTAATCTTCTTAGTTGCGGGATGCCAAACTTCGGGATTTGCGCAAGCGTGCTTAGGCAGGGTTCCCCAAAAGTGATAAGTCTCCGTTTGCTTAGGGCTAGGCAGTGACAGAGGTAACTTTCCTTCTCGTCCAGAATCTTACAGCTTCTTCAGAAATAGTAGGCTTCGAGAACTAACCCGGTCGCAGTAACTGAGATGCCTCGTCTACCGAGGCTCAGCAGTGAAATGGTCCGCATAACATAGTAGGAAGGCCAAGTCATTTTGATCAAGGTGAATTTGTTAGATCTGCCCAATGCTTCTCCGCTAGTTGTATTGGCATACCAACCCTTTCGTTTCCAAGAAGGAGAGTAGCGGTCTTACCCTTTATATTTTGGTGACCGGGCACCGATACGACCCGAGTAAAAAAAATGGGCTTACAGCGGGCGCCCTTCGGGCGCTTGGAATTTTCAGGGGCATATGAAGGCTGTAAAAGTTTTAACGATTTTTAATGACAGCAGATACGGCCACACGACGGCCAAACTTGACCAAAAGATTTAAATAGCCAAGCTATACACATAAGCTATACACGCGGGCATTTTACGGCCAAAAAAGAATCTGCACCAAATGTATTGTAAATTTGTTTTATGGAACCTTGAATATTTTCGTTATGAACAATTCCTTTCGATTTATCCTACAAGAGTATCGATGCACAAAAGGAACGAGCTTGTCAGTTATCGGTTTCTTTTTCGTGAAATGTATGGTGCGTGGTGGTTTCTCTTTTAGTGGGAAATTTTGTTATTTAACCACTCGAAGAAAAAAACAACAATCGAATAAAAAACATTTCATTGCAGTGTGTCGATGTTTTTCTAAATAAATACGCAATGAGTTACACTTGCCCCCGAAAGTTACACCAACTCCTTGGCCTTGAACATGAAAAGAATGAAGAGATTACGATTGTCTGTTTGTGTATAGGTACGTCTGGGTATGGATGTAGATCACATCTACCGCCACGAAAAATACATCTACAAGGCCTGTAGTTGAGAGGGTCTTGGATGTGGTCATTTTTTCCTGCACGATATCGCGCGAACCAAAAAAGATATCGACTTCGTTGAGGTGTCGTTCGAAGCGTATTAATCAAATTATGATCTGAAAAGATATTCATAAAATTGGGTCGAACCGTTTTTTAGTTTAAGCAGCGTAAGTGATTTTTGTACCTGCACGATATCGCCCGAACCATGAAAGATATTGACTTACTTGAGGTGTCGTTCGAAGCGTATTAGCGACAATATAATTTGAAAAGAATTGTATAATATTCGGTCGAGCCGTTTTTTGATTTAAATGGCATATGTAAGTGATTTCGATATCGCGATATCGCGCGAACTATAAAAGATATCGACTTAGTTGAGGTGCCGTTCGAAGAGTGTTAACCAGAATACGATCTGAAAAGATTTTCATAAAATTCGGTCGAACCTTTTCTATTTTGTTTAAACGACGTTCGTGAATTTTGTACATGCACGATATCGCGCGAACCAAAAACTATATAGACTTCTCTGAGGGCGAGCAGAATATTAACGAAAAAAAGTCCGGGAAAAAATTTCATAACATTCGGTCGGGCCTTATTTGGTTTAAATGGAAAAACTTCGGCTCAGTGTCAGAAAGACCTTAAATAGATAAGTTTTGCTAATATCTAATAAACTCGATGGAAAGAGACATGGGTTTTTGTTTCAAAAACCCTAAAAATAATTATAAAGATTGATTGCCACCTTTTGGCTTCTAATTGCAGAGCACCTGAATAAAAGAGTAAGATTCAATGCAAAACACTTAAAATTTATTTATCCAGTTAATTCACTATAAATATTAAATCTGTAATTCAGAATGAAAATCAATATAAATATTAAGTCAAATATCAAGTACCAAGTCAATTCAATATAAATATTAAATTTGTAATTCAAATCAAAATAGAACAAAGTTTTATGTATTAAAGAAATTTCATTTCAATTGTTAAGAGGGTTAATAAGTTGATTCAATTAGTGAATAAATTCAAAATTCAATGAAAAAGATAACCAGATTAACTCAAAACTATTTTCAGTTGAATATTCACCCAAAATTTACTTAAAAACACCGTCAACAAAATTTGTAAACTAAAAATTCAATTTCATCACCTCACCCACGATGTAAACTAAAATCAGTTAAGCAATTATCGAATTGCAAAGAACACCTCCACAATCAATAAATCGCGAAATTTAAATTTTCGAAGAAACGAGAAAATGATAAAATAGATCACTGAATCACCAGAAGAAACGAAAGAGGAAAAAAAATGTATATACATATATAGAATTTTATCAGTATGTAAAATGAGGTACTCACCTGATTCCTTTTTTTTTTTTTTTTATGTGTTAGTGCTAAGCTCAGGAGTCACCCTTTGTACTACTAGTCCGTCATGTCATTTGTCACGTCATGGTGCAATGTCTAGCAGTAAGCTTAGTACGGGGGAGGGGTGGGGGGAATAGGTTAAGGATTATAAAGGTACGGGGGGGGGTGATGGAGAAGGTGGTGATGAACCCTGCGTTTGAGCTCTTGGATGTTGTAGGAGCTCGGAAATACCGACTGCGAGAGATTATTCCACAGTCGAGTTGTTCTATTTACAAACGAATTCATATCTTGTTGAGTGCGTGAAAAGGTAGTTGCAGGTGCAGGGAATGGGACGAGTGGGCTAATCTGGTGTTGCGGGTATAAGATTGCCGTGGAGGCAAAAGAGCGTTTAACTCGGAGGAACAGTCACTATGATAGTAGCGATAAAGGGGGGGGTCGATATTGGAGCAAGCGGTATCGTCATTAATTAACTTAAGGGCCTTTTTTGGACCTTATCTAACCATGCTAAGGTTGTTATTGGAGCGCCGCCCCAAATGAGGGAGTTGTATTCGAGAAGAGGCCGAATGTAGGATTTATAAATAACAGCACGGGCCGATGGCTGGAGGAGGAACCTGCACCTCTTAAGAAATCCCAAGCACTGGGATGCTTGTTTGGCGATTTGGAATATATGGTCATTCCATCGCAAGTCTTTGGCTAATGTCACGCCTAAGATGTGTAGGGATGGGTCGGCCTTTATTTCCACGTTATCTACTGTCAAGGATGGTGAGGTGTTGATCTTTTTCTTTGAAATAAGACAGTACTTGGTTTTGGAGGGGTTGAATTCGACACGATTCTTTTTTCCCCACTCTATAATAAGTTCAATGTCGTTCTTAATAGAGTTGAACATTAGTTCACGATCATCAAGACAGGATCTGGCATGTGTCTGTCTTGTATCGAAGCTGTACGAGTAACGTAAAGTACCGTCGTCAGCGAAGCTGAGAAGTGGGTTGGAGGGGATTGAAAGAAGGTCATTTATAAAGATGAGAAATAGGGCCGGTGATAAAATTGACCCCTGGGGGACCCCCGCAGAGATGGGGTGAGATTCAGATTTGACGCCATCCAAAACTACCTTAATTGAACGGCCGGAGAGGAAACTCTCAACCCACTTATACAGAAGCGAGTCTATTCCAATAGCTTTGAGTTTAGCTAACAAGGCTGAGTGCCATACTCTATCAAAAGCTTTGGAGATATCTAAAGCAACCAAACTAGATTCACCAGATCCATGCAAACTTCGGTTGAGGTGTTCTGTAAGGCAGACTAAAAGATCACCAGTGGATCTTTTTTGTCGGAAGCCGTATTGTTTTTCGTTTATAAGTTGGTTGGATTCTAGATATCCCATAAGCTTTTTGTTAATTATCGTCTCCATGGTTTTGGAGAGGATAGAAGTGATTGCTATTGGGCGGTAGTTGGAGGGAAGGCTGGAGTTACCTTTTTTCGGTATTGGCTGCACATGAGCAAGTTTCCAAGAGTCTGGGTAAACTCCGGAAGAGTATGATAGGGCAAAAAGTTTGCGCAGAGGTTTAGCCAAAGGTTAGGCGCATTGTTTTAAGACGATAGGGGGTATATTATCGGGTCCAGTGGATTTGTTGACATCGAGCTCCTTGAGGCACCTGTACACCTCGCGAGTCCTGAAGAAAACCCTGTCCATTAAATGAGCGCTGTGCTCGAGGACCGGGGGTAGCGTATCATTTTGGGGTAGAGAAGAATTTGAAGCAAACAGAGATGCTTTGGATACCTTGGATTTTCTGTCTGTTATCACCATTTCATCGTGGATGAATGAAGGAGTTGTGGAGGTGGTGAAATTCTTCTTGATGGAACTTACCAAGGACCAGAAGTTTTTGCTACCAGAGGTTGCATTAAGGAGTTTACTTCTCAACTTGCTGTCAAATGAATTTTTGACATTCCTGATGGTGACTTTACAGGAATTTCTTAGTTTTATATACTCTGCACGGAGCGATTCACTCGGGAAGCTCTTGTGGGCTCGAAAGGTGGCTTCTTTATTTCTGATTGCATTCATACACTCCTGATTAAACCATCTGTTGGGCCTAGGCTTCACAGATTTGGTAGAATGAGGAATAAACAAATGCATTCCTGCCTGTATGATTCTAGTGATACGGATAGCGGCAGAGTTGACGTTTTTATTACGGAAACACTGGTTCCATTCAGTAGATTGGAAAAAATTAGTAAGCCCCAGCCAATTGGCCTTCCCATAATGCCATACAGTTCTTCTGACAGGTTTGGGAGGGGTGGGAAATTTGAATGGGAAGCTAGCGCTAACTAAGCAGGGGTCCGAATTGCCGAGAGGTGAATCAACTGTGACGGTATATCGTGCTGGATGAGAAGTAAGGAAAAGATCAAGGAGATATCTTCCTTGATCAGCAACATCAGGGACTCTTGTGGGAAGATCCACAATTTGGTGCAAGTTATTAATGTCTGCAAAGAGCTCGACGTTGTTGCCAGAAACACTGGGTCCATTTGAGTAAGTCAGCCAGTTTACATTGTGAACATTGAAATCACCCGCAACGATGATTTCACACTCAAGATTGGACGAAAAAAATCCCGAGATTTGTTCGGAAATAGTGTCAAACGATGAAGTGGAGGCTTCGTTACTTATGTTAGGGCTTCTGTATAGGAAGCAAAAGAATATGACGTGGTTTCGGATGATGATTTTAATCCAAAGTGAGTTAAAATCTGAAGAAGTGCTTTTGCATATTTTATAATGAGCCACGTCATCCCTAACGTAGATGGCAATGCCCCTATGGGGAGAGAGATTATGCAATAAAGTGTACCCCGATATCTGATATTGACTTTAGTCATTATCGGGTGATATTTGGGTTTCACTAAGTGCGAGGATTGGGGGTTTAAAGTTTGATAAGTGGCACTCAACAAAACAGAAGTTCGCATGAAGTCCACGAATGTTACAGAGGTCAATAACAAAGCTTGACTTGTAACGGGACTTCGGTTGCGCGGGTTCAATTGCCACATTCTTAGAGATATTTCCCGGAATTACATCTGCCGCAACCATCAGAGTCAACGAAATTTGCCTGCGTTAAAGTGTTATGCCTTTTGAAACGAGGCAAATTTCGTCGACCGACAGAGGGCCCTATTCTGATTCTCACTTTCACGGCGAGTGACTACCCAAGACACAATTTTACATTACACTTTTTATTTGAAAATGTGTCTTGGATTGTCACTCGCCGTAAAAGTGAGAATCAGAATAGGGCCAAGATTTCGGGTGCGACACTTGCAGGTCCGAGAATCGAGTGAGGGTAGGAAGCAAAGGGAACTTACTTGTGCTGTTCGTCGGTCGCTTGTCTGTAGAAAGGGTGATGAGGCCTTCGCTTTACACTGCTGCGCGTATTTTTTTCCACTTTTGTTTTGTTGTTTTTGTTTTTTTAGTGCGCTTTGATTTTTTTCACTTCAGAAAGAAAATTTTTTTTTCGATTTTATTTTGTTTTCAACGAGGCGTGTTTGACGGACCGGAGTAGCACACGTCCGTTCACTTCGCTGTCTACGGCCAAACTGAGAGTTGACCTTGAACTTGTATAAAAGGGGAGTTACTGTTGTATGCAACCAACAAAGGAAAGGAAGTAATGTGTTGATGGTCGAATCCCAACAACACAGGAATATTAGTAAATTTGTTGATGGTCGAATCCCAACAACAAAGAAAAGTTAGTGGTTTGTTTATGGTCGAATCCCAAAAACAAACGGAATATTAGTAATACTTGTTGATGGTCGAATCCCAACAACAAGGAAAAGTTAGTGGTTTGCTTATGGTCGAGTCCCAAAAGCAAAAGGAATATTAATAAACTTGTTGATGGTCGAATCCCAACAACAAGTAATATTAGCAAAATTGTTGATGGTCGAAGCCCAACAACAAAGGAAAAGTTAGGAGTTTGTTTATGGTCGAATCCCAAAAACAAACGGAATAAGGAAAAGGAGTAAGGTTTTATGTTCAAGATCAACTTACCTCGGTGAAGATCCGATCCAGAGAGAGCGATCGATTCGTTCGCAACAATATTTATTAATTTGCTTGAATTTAATTCAAGTGGGGATACAAAAGAAAACCGCAACGTTTGAAGTGATCTTTGCTTCGATAATAAAAAGTGGGAATGCGATTTTATACATACGTAGGCACGTATTGAGGTGATGGGGTTACCAGAGTAAATATTGAATGAATATCGTAAAATGTAAATCGATTATAATAAACATAAATTATATTAGTATATCAATGACGATGTAATATGGTGATGGTTGATGTGGTGATCTTGGCCAGATATGATGATGTTTCAGGTTGATGAATGTCCACAGTAGCTGAATGACCAAGCTTCCTTTATCAAGTGGTTCCGAAAAGTGCGTAAAGTGTTATCCATCTGTAATAAAAAAAACATTAAATGCCCTAAATGTGATTCAGTGATTGGACTCTGAGCAGACAGAATTCAAAGGATAACCAAGGAAAATTCCTTGCTGTGAAAGAATTGAACATACTCCCCCCCCGTTGAAACATTTCGGTGAGAGAAGAGGAAGGAGAGAAACAATAGATAAACTGAAACAATGACGAGATTCAGGAACCTTTATTACCCAATTTCGACCTTGATGAAATAGAATGAGAACTTGCCAAACAATAAATAAATAAACGATTTTACATTCTAGTGACCTTTATTAACCCATTCTGTAAGACCTTAATTTTAACAGTGTCTCCATTGCTAAAATGAAGACGTATATTGCGACGGGACGTTTGCAAAAGATACCTAAACGAAAACTTTTGCGTCTCTGCATAGTTGCTGTCTTCATCGACGACCGTGCAATACATATCGTCTTCGTTTGCGTTTGGTGGAACAAGTTTGGTGGCCATAATTAAATTTACAAAGGGAGGCGCCGAAATCTTGAGATCCTTTAAAGACATGGTGATGTTTTCCACTTCCTTGGATAAGCCTTGGTCATCGTCGTCGTCGTCGTCTTCTGTTACGGGTAGTTTGGGTATTACCTTTTCCTCCTCATTGGCTGGTCCATGTTGGTTCGTTGTGATGTCATCGTCGTCGTTGGTGGTGAGATCTATGATGAACTCCTCCTCTAGTTGGGGTTGGTTGTTAATTGACATGATTCTATCACTAGTTGATAAGAACTGACTTCTCTTCCGAGTTTTGAAAATTTTGATTTAGAAATAACGGTAGTTAAAGGCGTTAGTTGGAGATGAGTGAAGTAAAAGGGTTACGAGAATGTATCCATGATTTCAATCTATGTGATAGTGAAGTGGAGCTTTGGTATTTTAGCATGATACAATGATCGAGGTAATGATAATGGAGCCACAAAATAATAATTGACTTTAGATTTTTATTTTTATTGTTTTTTTTTTTATCAGTGATGAGTTAGAAAGAGGAAATTCTTTGTAATTTTCACACAAAGAAACGAGAGAGCAGGGTTTAAATATTTAATGGTTGTAATTAATTTTTATTCAATTTTGGAGGCATTCACTTCGACTGGAAATAGACAAATTTTGTGTACAGGTCTATTAATAACATTATTTTGGGTTTTTATTGTCAAAACTCGTACAATCCCATCATCTCCAGGGTGGACTTGTAAGATTCGTCCCATTAACCATGATCGTGGAGTGAAGTGATTATCCTGGAGTTGAGACATGCCTCGATTTGTGATGATGAGTTCTTGGTCGGTGGCTGAAATTTATCAATGAAGAAATTAAGGAATAGGAAGAGAGATTTAATGGGAATTTTGCATCGTGTTTTTTTTTTTTAATTTGAGAAAAATTAAATAGGTTTTTTGAGCAAAAACTCAAGTTTTTGTGTATTTATTTTGTTATTACTGAAAATTTAATCCATTTAGTTTGGATTAATTTAAATACATATCTCTGAGTTGGTTGACTCCTGCAGACATTGTGTTGAATTCCCTCCAAAATGTTGACATGTTGTAGTATATGATCAATGTCCATTCGTTATTAATCATATTAACCATTCCCATTCTTTCAAAAATTGCACCTGGTGACGTTGTATGTGGTGTTATTTTGATTGCATGTGTAGTGTACCCATAGTGGTTGCTAACATTGTTGTTAGCAACAAAGTTGTTGCAACTGATACTTTATAATTAGATACCCTTTTTACGTTTTGGAGGTGGTTCGCAGTCTTGTGATTTAGGTTCATTTGGTGAGCTTGTCGGTTCGTTGGATGGTTTCTTTTGAGTTGCATTATCTGCTTCCATAGGTAGGACTGATAATTTGTGTATTGGCCGTCTGAAAACTCCACTTGATGTTTTACTCGTCTGCTACTCGAACAAATCCATCTTCTCCCTCGATTACTTTAATAACTCTACCCAACACCCATTTTAGTACCGGCAAATTGTCTTCCTTTATCAGGACTAAAGCTCCTGTTTTTAAGTTTTCTCTTGTTGAAGACTGCTAAGATATTCTGTAGACCGTCTTCTCCAAAAGTCGTGCTTTATCTTATATAATGCTTCATAACGATGTCCTAAGGTCTTGTTGTCTTCTGAAGCTTGAGAATCGATTGTACTTGTGAGAGGTTATCCAATCAAGAAATGCCCTGGTGTGAGTGCTGTTAAATCATTTGGATCGTCTGATATGGGTGTGAGTGGTCGTGAATTTAGAACTGCTTCGATTTCCACTATTACTGTTTCCAACTCTTCATAAGTTAAAGATGCTTCTCCAATGTGTTTTCTGAGTAGTCCTTTCGCTGACTTCACGGCTGCTTCCCACAGTCCTCCAAAATGGGGTGCTCGAAGTGGTATGAAACTGAACGTAATACCTTTATTGTGACAAAAAAATGTAATATCCTTTTCTGCCTTAGAAGAATATATTGTCTCGTGCTATTCTCCGAGTTGATTTTTTGCACCGACGAAATTGGTTGCATTGTCACAATAGATTTTACTGCAATTTCCTCTTCTGGATGTGAATCGCTTCAGTGCTGCTATGAAAGCATTTGTGTTTAAATCGGTAACAAGTTCCAGATGTACTGCTTTAGTGGCAAAACAGCAAAAAACTGCTATATATGTTTTTTGAGGTTTCTTACCTCTCACCTTATAATGTGTGTATATAGGTCCTGCAAAATCGCCAGTATTAACGAATGGTCTGCCTTGTTGGACTCTGGTCCGCTTCTGGTAAATTTCCCATTATTTGGTTTAGTGTTATAGGCTTCCTCTTTGCACAAATAATACATTTACTTGTAACATTTCGTGCCATAGTTTTACCCTTTATCGGCCAATATTTTTGCCTGGTGATGTGTAGGAGTGCTTGTGGGCCAACGTGTTTGTTGGCCTTGTGAATATGATCTAGTACGAGCCTGGTAAACCACCGATTGTACGGTAACAGTGCCGGATGTTTAGCTTCATACATTAATGTTGATGATTGTATTCTGCCACCTACTCTCAAAACGCCGTTTTTATCGATAAAAGGTGACAAACTACTAATATGGCTTGATGAAGGTAAACTCGAATGTCTTTTAAGTTGCTTCAGTTCTTCACCGAACGTATCTGCTTGGATTGTCACAATGATTTTCGTTAGAGCGAACGCCAACTCTTCTGTTGTAAGTCAGATAGTTTGGGGCTCCGTTTTCGTTTCTTTGAAAAATGTTCGTGACAGTCGTAAACAATAAGCGATAATTCTGTTCAGTTTCATTAAAGAGTTCCCATGATTGATCTGTTCTAATAGCGTGTGAGAATCCATAGACATTATCAGAACCTTTTTTGTTTGCTTCGTTTCATATTGTGACGCTTCTCGTTTGTACAGACTTGGCCATTTTGTTTCAGGACCGTACAAGAACAATGGACCATAAGCCCATAAATGACAATCTTTGAATTTTGCAGCTGTGGCTCCTCGTGAAAGGATATCTGCTGGATTTTGTTCTGATGGCACGTGCTTCCACTGCTTTGCACTGGATAACTGTTGAATAGATGCTATTCTGTTTGCAACAAAAGTTTGATGTAGAGCTGGTTGAGAGTTGATCCAGTCTAATGTTATTGTTGAATCAGACCATAGAAAGTTTTCACATAATTCCAAACGAGGAAGTGTTGTGCCTGATGTTGGCGCTACTTTTGATTTTCCACATAAACGTTGAGTTGATATAGTACCTTCTTTGTATTTTGCTCTAATATAGATTGCTGCTCCATATGCTTTCATGCTGGCATCTGCGAATGTGTGAATCTGAATATCCACTGGAACTCTTTCCCCAAAAATGTGTCTTGGAAATCGTACATCATTTAAATTTTCTAAATCTTCATTTTCTTCTAAATAGCGCGAGCATGTTCCCACAGATAAATAAAATTTTTAGGAGTAAAACACATAACCGGTTGGACAAGTTACGTATCCCTAGGACTTCAACTAACCAGGTACTGCTGAGGTCTGTGAACATAGTTCCGGAAGAAACCAGCCACGTCGGTGATAATTACTGCATAGAGGACGAGCAGGAGAAGGTGGATTTAGTGGGGGCCTACTATCAAGAGATTTATTCGGTGAACACTTGTGTTCGTACGAATTCTGACCTCGAGACTGGGGCCTCGGTGAACCACTTGAGATTATCTAATGAAATCGAACCTTGGAAATCTGAGAATCGAGCCATTATCGAATTCAATGAAGACTGCCCAGCGAACGATATACCCGAGGCCCAAGTAAACTCGACTTTCATTGGAAAAATTGACCTCCTGCTAACATTCCGTCGTCTGAACAATAAGAAATCGGCTGGAATAGATGGTATCCCGAACATAGTTCTGAAACATCTGCCCCTGGTGGCTGTAGACATATACACCACTTTGTTTAATAATGCATTAAACAACGCCCATTTCCCAGGTCACTGGAAAACGGCAGCGGTGTATCCAATACCTAAAAAAGATAAAGATAAAACTAACCCTGCCAATCTCCGGTCAATAAGTTTGCTGCCGAATATCAGCAAGGTTTTTGAAACAGTCATTAATAGATCATTAGCCAAATGGGTTGAGGACAAAAAGATAATTCCCGATAAGCAGTTCGGTTTTAGGGCGGGACATGACACCATTCATGCCGCGTCCAAACTGGTATCAGACATACACTGGAACTTCATGAAAGGCCAGTGTACAGGAGCATGCCTGATCGATTTTGAGAAGGCATTCGATACAGTGTGGATCGAAGGTCTTCTCTACAAATTGGTCAGACTCGGCATGACTGGACCTCAGTTATAAATGATTTACAATATAATTTCAAAAAAGAATTTCGTCGTCAAAAGTGGCAACTTCACATCAAGTAGGGTCTTTGACATTAAAAATGGCCTGCAACAGGGCGCAGTAAACTCACCGCTCTTATTTAATATCTTTACGAGTGACCTAATATGTAAGTTCACTCCCCTTCGCACTAGCGTATGCGGATGACCTGATTGTGTACAGGACGGGGCAGAAGATTGGAGTGATCCAGACGCTCTTACAACGTGACTTCAAAACAATCGAACGGTATAGTGATGATTGGAAATTGGAGATCAATTTTAGCAAATGTGAATCGATCCTTTTCCGGACTCCTCTAAACAAAGTTTCTCGCGATGTGCGGAGGAACTGGAAAACACTCAAAATTTCGAACAATGCGGGGCAAGCATTAGAAAACAAATTGGAAGTGAAATACCTTGGGCTTTGGATGGACCAATACCTATATTTCAATAGAAATGTAAGTGCTGCTCTTACCAAGGCAAACAAGTCGTTTCATATGACCAAAAGACTTTTTTACAGCAGCCACCTAAGCCCACGGGTCAAGGTGATATGCTATCAAGCCCTGGTCAGACCAATGTTAACTTATGGTTGTCCTGTATGGTTCAACATATATCCTTCTTACATGGAAAAGCTTCGGGTTTTTGAAAGACAATGCTTAAGGGCGTGCCTAAGCTTGTATCGAACACCCGAATCGGGCTTCGTAAAATATCACGCCAACAATATCCTCTATGATAAGGCATCTGTTAACAGGATCGACAATTTCATAATCAAGTTGATTCGACGTCACGTCGCTAGAGCGACGGAGAGAGACAATCCTCTTATTCGGGGAGCGTTCTACCCCAACTCTGAATACCACAAAGCAGCTTCTGAGCGCGGGTTTATCCCCCCAGAAGCATTTATTTACCTAGATTCCAAAAAATTGGTTCAGGATGATTCGGGGTTACCCCTCTTATATCACATGCATCGCAATGCATGAGATAAACGAGTGCGCGCTATTCAAGAAAGCAGAGAAATCCTGAGGTTCAGCACGCGAATCTCAAAAAAGATAAAAAAGAGGCCTCCAATGCCAGTAATTTGTACTGGTGGCTGGAGGACACCCCTTATTCGGGTATTTGCCCTCTCTAATGAAGTTATAGAATATTTTTTAATGCATGTTAGTTTTAAAAAATTAGCTTAGTACCAGGCTTAAGTTTTATACAAATTAACTAATATAGCATCTAAGTTTTCAAATTTTTCTTAGGACTAGAAATAATATATAATATAAAAATAAATAAATAAATACATAAGTTTTAGCCGAAAGGCATAAGTTAAATTAAGACATAGATTAATTTAGAGTGCCTGCTGAGGGCCAGTAAGTTGATAGATTAGAATAGGTTAAAATAATTAACTTTAAGCGTTTAGTCAAATTTATATTAGGATAGCTGTTAGGTTAAATAAACGCTTAAAAAAAAAGGACTTATTAAACGTCTGATGACCTATACAAGTTGCGAATTAAGGGGACATGAGTATTTTAAATGTTTACAACGGCGATATCTCATGAACGGCGATTTGTACGGAAAAATGTATTATTTGTATAGTATTTTTGTAGATAATCGCACGATCTACAAACTTTGTAAACAATATTTTATAATAGGACTTGCCGTTTAAGAGATATTAGCGAAAAACGGAATTTTCTGTTTTTAGGAGGTTGTTTTTAGGGGTAGCGTGCAATCAATTTTCCGAAACTTTTTTTTAATATATTCTACTCATTAAAAAATATTTTTTTTTTTTTAAAGTTTCGTGAGTTAACATTTAGTTGTTGGTGTACTACTATAAAAACCTACAAAAATTGTCGGCAGGGTTAGGAACCCACTATAATAAAAGAAAATAAACAAATTTATAACAAAAACAAAACAATTTCAGAAATATATTTAAAAAAATCGTTATGAATTTAACAAATTTTCTGTATACCAAGTTGTTCTAGGGCTAGCAGTGCTGACACTCTCACTAGCGGGAGTTGAAGCATTAAGTACTGAGCCAATACCACTATCTGAACTTAATCTACTGGGATTTCTATAAATAATAACACTTTCTGGTCTTCGATAAATATCATTCATTTTCGAATATTTCTCCTTTAATTTCCTTTTTTCTTCTTCAATAAATGTTCCCATCATTTCTTGAATATATTCAATCCAAATATCAATGATATTCTGTTTTGCATTGAACTCACACTCCTGTATTTTACGTTTTTGATAATAAAGTGTAAATGATTTTGGTTTTGTCACAATACCAATATGTTCTGATGGATAACAACCACGATATATTAATCTATCATCCTTGATTTCAGCATAAATAAAACATTTATCGAACATAAATGCTTTAGATTTGTATTCCCTACGTTGAGTATAATCGTATACTAGAAATTCATTTACTTTCTTGAATCGTCCTTGATATTGAATATTAATCTGTAAATGGAGAAAAAATTTTACTTTTAAAATGTTTAGAAGATATAAAAGCCAAATTAGTTATTTTTACTCTGTGAAACACAGAAATGTTATTCTGAATACATATATGACCCAAAGGGATTTTTGACAGCTATGTGGTTGTTATTGTTTTTTATTACTAGAAGAAAAGAGAGAGAACAGCAGAAAAGATAATTAAGATTAAAGCAACAACAACAAGCAAAGCATTCTGACGTACAGTGTAAATAATTTTGTGGCACAGTGGGACCAAATCCAAAAAAGATGGCCAAAAGTCTAACAAAAAAGTTACTAGATTGCGGTTTTTTTTGGGGGGGGGGGGGGGGGGGGGGGTTGGTTCGAGCACACTTCCAATAGTGAGCAATCAGATACGGAAGGTTAGATTTTTTTCTACGGACTGATAAATTTTAGTTGCTACTTTACTAAAAATACTAAAAATTAAGTAACCAAGTAATCGTGGTCGTTTAAAGTGAAATTTTCTTTGGAAGGTATGTAGAGTATAAAAAAACACACAGGGTACAGTATACCCATTAAGCAAGTATATAATACACAGTAAACATCTACTACAAGTTATTTTTATGAATAAGGAGTGTAAGAATGCGATATATTTTGGACAACAAGTAACATTGCACCCCTGCAAAACTTGCTGGGCGTTGTTGGTAAAAGTGTAATCCTTCACCTCCAAAAAAAATCGCTGCCCAAAATTGCACCTCTGTGTTTTAAGGGGTCCAAAATGAAGATTTAAGCTCTGAATGTTCGACATCAGAAGATAGAGATAACACTTCTACTTGTATTCACAATGATTTTCTTCTGTAATTGCAATTGCATTCTTAAAAATTCTTATTTTTTTTTCTAATAAACAATATCTTCCTAATAAAATAACTTGCTTATAAAAAAAATTAATCACAAGTATTAAAAATTACAATAAATTTTTTTTTGGATTTTTTAAGAGGTTATGTTATTAATATTGAGTATTCTAGTTTGAAAATTGCAATTTCGACACCGGATTCGTCATCAGCGACCGCGAAAACTCCTAAGTGAGATGTTTTGGTATCATTTACTAAAGGTTTTGACTATTGGTAGATGTTATGTTAACCATATTGAGTCGGTCGTTTTGAAAATAGCAATTTCGACTCCGGATTCGTAAACAGTCACCGCGAAAACCCCCAATTGTAAAACTTGAGATCATTTATAGCACTTTTTGATTTTTGGCCAGCTTTTTTGGATTTGGTCCACTGTGAGTTGGTTGAAAAATTTGGCTCGTGTGAAAACCCATGCGTTTTTTCATCCAAATTCAAAAGGGAATGATCGATGACAGCTGATTGGTTGGCGCCGGTTGGCTCGTGTGAAACTGGCCAAGGCTGTTGATAAAGTATAGCTTTTTATTAATAATAAACTAGCTGGAACCGTTTGGGCCTGCCTGCACCCTTTGAAGCGAAATAAAGCAAATAGAAAAAATATTTGCCCAAATTTCGAGTGCATACAAATTGTTGTTCTTTTAGCGTGGCGTGGTCGGATGGAGCGCCCTTTTTACTAATAATTACATTAGGCCGTCATACATTGAGAGGAAGCGTATCCGCAATTCTTTGCATTCCCAATTTCTAGATGATTAAGTAAGTGTGTGGATAATATTACATGCCATGATTACACGTGAGAAATCATGTTCCCTAAACCGACAGCCTGCCAATATTTTATCGACTCGTCGCCTTAACGACTCCTTTACGAGTCCAGAATCCCTCGCCAAAAACTTGGTTCTCGACTCGACGCTTTAACGTCTCGTTTACGAGTCGAATATCACTCGCCAAAACCTTGATTCTCGACCTGTCCATTTAATCGTAAACGGTAGTCTTTACCGCAAAAATATTAAGATTAAGAAATATTAAATTTAATATCACTTATCAATATTTTAAAAAATATTTAATATATAATATCTTTTATAAGCACTTGTTTGTTTATATTGTTTTTACAAATCGATTCCGTTTCGATATCGACTCTCGAGTTGAATTTTTTCCAAGATTTCGCGACTCGTTTTCGATTCGATCTCGACTCGTAATGTAATCTCTACGCATGTCACAGCCCTAAAATAGCTGTGATGAAATGCGTAGATATTACCGTCCCGAACTAGTCACTTCTCTAACGACTATCCCGGTCTCGACACTTTGCCCTAAACCAAGCCAACCTGATGATATAAAGCTCTTCTATTATAACTGCAGTGGTATGAGAGGCAAGCTGAATAATCTTTTTTGAGACGCAAATTCCTGCCATTTTAATATATTAATGTTCATTGAAACATGTTTGAATGAGATTTTCCTAGATGAAGAAATCCTAGACTGCAGCTGGACTATCTATTAATCCGACAGACACTACAATTCCACCGGTCTCACAAGAGGAGGAGGTCCCTTAATCAACCCACACTTAAATGAACAACACGGCTTCAGAACAGGGCGTTCGACCACTTCAAACCTCATGGTCTTAATCTCCGAACTGTTCTGTACTATGAAAAAAGCGAGTCCTGTGATAAGGTAGACCATCATATTTTACTTTTTAGACTTTCAAGATTTGGAATAACAGGTTCTGCCCTTGAATGGTTAAGATCATATTTCAACGAAAGAACACAGCAGATTTCAAGGACTCTTGAAAATGATATCTAAATAATTTCCGATGTTCAAGACAATCATTTTGGCCTTCCTCTGTTCAATATATTCATCTCTGACCTGTCCAAGAAATTAGAGAATATCCCGCATTTCTTTTACGCGGTGATCTCAAAATATATAGTGTCATCAAGCTCCAAAGTGACGTATCCTTTATTCAGTCGAATCTCAATGCATTATAAGTCTGGTGCAATCCTAATAAATTGCATCTTAACAACAACACATGTCAAGCAATTACCTTCTCTCGTAAACATAACACAGTACTATTATTATGGTCTCAATGACACGGTGTTGATCAAGTAGATTAAATTTTCAATCTAGGCTTCGTCCTAGACAAAAAACTTGGACTTAGAAAGACTAAGACCCTTGGCAACGTTCTTCTGGACGTACGTCCAATTCGGAGATATTCATGTATGTAGATAAGTCGGTCGAAATGTAGAAATATATAAACAAATATCAATGCCTTGAGAAGTAGCTACCCAGCGGGAAATGTAATGGCTACGTAAGCGACGTGGTAATGAGATGGACCCATTACCTTTGTGATGAAATAATAGCGTACCTTTACGTAGGGATGTCCTAGGGTGGTAAGTACTTACTGTAGGCATTACAGACGAAGACTAATTTCAGAGGTGAAGTGTATTAGGTGAATACATAGATTACCATGTAATGCATGCAGAATAAATTTTTGGCTACCCTTCTTAGCATTAAAAACATTGCTATCCGAAATTACCATTGCATTTCTGCTACATTTTACTAGAAGGATATCTTTTTGACTGCACTTGGTCACTATCCACTCCGAACGGATTTTGAGGACGGAATAAACCCAAGAAAGAGGCTTCGACAAGCCAAAGACAAATAATAATAAAAGCACATCACATTTCCAACGAAAGTATTTCACAAATCATTACTTAGTCGCTTACCTAGCCATTACAATGTAAAAATTCCATTTTCCTACCCAGTAGGAAATAGTGCAAGCGCTTATGGGGTAATCAGAGAATTCATGCATGAAAAATAAATAAAGTAAGTTCTTCTATTTGTAATAACTAAGAAGCGAATAGGTAATAACTACACTTTAGTCGGGCGAGAATGAAACATGTCAGAACGTGCTGAAGGTACCTGTTACAAATGTAATGCCTGGTAAGTGTACTTACCACCCTAGGACATCTACGTGTAAAAGTAATCGATTCTGTAATTGGTAATGTAACCTATTGACATTACAAATCGACACTACTCAATCGATTCGGTAATGCTTACATTTCCTACCAATTTTAAGATTACCATGTAGGCGGTTACACAAATCATTGAAGAATTCTTGGGTTACCTGAGTAACCCCTCGCTAGTTTTCCCGCTGGGTAATCATCAAGTAACCTTCAGAAGTGTAGTTTCACAGCTGCATATTGCCTTTGCGAGAGCTAGACTGTGTCCGACTCAATAGGGACCCCGTCTCACAGTGACTGTCCAATCAACTTACTTGCCTATCGAAGGGGTTGGAAACTTCTTCAATTTGCGTAGATATGCGGGTCTCGAGCTGCTTCAAACGTTTCTCAAAATCTGCAAATTGGTCGTTAACCATGCGATGCAAGTTGGACAAAAGCCATTTCGCCAGAAGTTCAAGACTGTTGTCCGGGGCAACAATGGAAATCGATCGTGGCGTCCTGCTGCTGCCGCCATTACGTTTGCTGGATGAATGTTCTGGAGTATTAATTTTAGCGGGAATTGGGGTGTCTGAGTCTGCAAGCTATCTGGTAGTGGAGTTTTAAGTAATAAATTGCAGTACACCACAAACGGTAACATAACACGACGGGAATTGACCTTGTAAAATTTATAAAAATCTGCAAAACTAAGGATAATTTTTTAAATAATTAGGGAGCTTCGCGACACACCCCTACTCTATAAACATCACATACACAATCGCAGGGTAGATTTATTTCAACTTTTAACTACTTTTTCGCTATCTCTCCTGAACTACACTAGCCCGTTATGTCGTTTGCCTCGTCATGTTGCAATGTCTAGCAGTAAGCTTAGTACCGGGGGAGGGGGAATAAGCTAAGGGTTATGAAGGAACAGCCGATATTGAAGATCGAGTTGTTCTGTTGATAAACGATTTGCTATCTTGTTGAATGCGCGAACGGACAGGCTGCAGGTGATGAATGAGATGAGTGAGCTAATCTGGTGCTGCGGGAATAACATTGCCGTGAAGACAGAAGAACGTTAAAATTTTGTCGATGCTGCTATATTCCTACGGTGGTTCAGGGGATCGATGGTGGAGCAAACGGTGTCGTCTTAAATTAATTTAAAGGCTTGTTTTTGCCCTTGTCGAACCACCCCAACGTAGTTATCGAGGCGCCGCCCTAAACCAGTGGCGGTTCCTCTTTGGAAGCAAAGGAAGCACTGCTTCCCTTGACCAAATAGGCAACTGCATAAAAATAAATTTAAATATATAAAGATTAAAATCTCAATATTTTTCCTCCTCTGGAAACACTAAGGATGCAATGTACAGATTTTTTTATATAAAATACAATACAATTACAATTTATCATCCTACTATAAATAAAGAGTAAAACCTTAGCCACAATACGAGTGCTGAGCGGCGGAGTGGAGTCTCGAGGCCTTACACATGGGGAAGCTATAATATCGTCAGCTTCTTTGCCACAGAAAATCAATGTGAAAACTCCGACACATTCAATTGAATTGAACTCAAACTCACGCAAAGGTTTGCGTAGATACGGTACCCTCAGAAGCTGAGGTAAACGCAGCTTCTTCGGAACCGAACAGCGGGAATTGACAAGACGAAGACAGAGAAATTTTCTGTATCCACCGTATTCTCTTTGTTTCCTTGGTTTCGTTTTCTGGTAATCTACTATGGCTTCGAGCAATGTTAAATATACTCTTATTATTTATTTATTATTTACTTATTTGCCAAACAAGGCATACTTAAATCTACTACAGAATTATACAATGCATTTATGCTAAGGTACAAAGTCAGCTTAAGTCTATGCTTATTATGGTAGTAATTGTGATGTTAGAAGGGATATAATATTTTGTTTAAAGGATGTTTTTTTAATGTGGGGTGAGAAGCAAGCACTATGGCTGTTAAAAGTCATACAACATCTGTTGACAGGTTCGTTCTTTGCATATTCGGTCCGATGAGGGTATTCTTTAAGCATTTTGGTATGCCTATTGTGACGAACTTCGGTATTGAACTTGATTTTATCGGACAGGAACTGCACCTTAACGTTATCGTTTAGGACGTCCAAAGTTAAGCACGAAATAAGCACTTTCCTCCTATGTGCCAGCGGCATGAGTTCTAACTTCTTGAGTCTGTCGGTGTAGGGCGGTAAGTTGAAAAAGTCGCGCGGGTCGTGTAGGTTTCTCAGAGCGAAGAGGAGAAATTTTTTCTGTATTGATTCCAACCTACTGCTGCTTACCTGGAATATAGGGTCCCAGATCGGGCACGCATATTCCAAGATAGGGCGGACGAGCGAACAGAAAAGAGTTTTTGTGACCCGAACGTTATTGAATTCTCGGGCTCTTCTCTTTATAAAGCCCAGAAGCTTGTTGGCTCTTGCAGCAATATTATCGTAGTGCAAGTTGAAATTTAATTTATTGTCTCTAGAACAATACCTAGATCTACAACTTGATCGACACGGTCTAATGCCTTGTCGTTGAGATAATATTCCTGTAGCTGGGTGATTCTTTTGCGGGAGAAGGTAATAACATGACATTTGCTGATGTTTAGTTCTAATTTATTGGTAGTACACCAGTCTTGCAACGCATTTAGTTTTGTTTGAAAGAAAATAGCATCGATCGGGGACCTTATGACATTATAAATTTTGAGGTCGTCGGCATAGAAGGGATGCGGAATATTTTCCAGTGTATCCGACAGGTCTGAGATAAATATATTGAATAACACAGGGCCTAGATGGCTACCCTGAGGGACCCCGGAAGTTACTGAGATTTCTTTTGACAGAAATCCTTGGAATCTGACAACTTGAGTTCTGTTGTCGAGATATGATTTAATCCATTCCAGGGCAGGACCTGATATTCCAAATTTTAGTAGTTTTTTACTTAAAATATGGTGATCAACACGATCAAAGGCTTTGCTGAAGTCAGTATAGACCGTATCTATTTGATGACCCTTCTCCATAGCACATAGTAGATTGGAGGTTAGAATCATAAGGTTTGTAGTAGTCGATCGTCCCTTTCTGAAACCATGTTGCTGTTCATTAAGACATGGGTCGATTAGAGGAGCAATCTTATCGTAAACAAGTTTCTCGAAAAGTTTGGGAATAGTTGATAAGATGGCAATACCCCTGTAGTTTTCCACCGAGTGCTTATTAGATGTTTTATGGATCGGAGTAAGATAGGATTTTTTCCATATCTTAGGGAACTTTCCTGTCGATAATGATTTGTTGAAGATAATTTGGAGGGGAACCAAAATTTGATTTGAACAGCCCTGCAAAAACAAAGGAGGCAGGTTGTCAGGACCAGGACCTTTATTGATGTCAAGATTGTTTATACCGGTCATTACATCGTCAAGGGATAGAGATACATCCGTTATAGAAATTCTAGTGTCATTGCGCGTACTTACTGGGTCAGTGTGTACTACATTAGACTTTGGGCAAAAGACTTCAATGAATTTGTCAGCAAACATGTTGCAAATTTCTTGAGGACATGAAGATTGTTTTCTGCCGTTTGTCATAGTCGTTGGATAGCCTAGGGTCTTTCGTTTTATGTTAACGAAATCGAAAAATTTTCTAGGATTCTGAATAATGTTATCCCCGACAGAGTCAAGATATGTTGTATAGGCCTCACGCGACCTAAGAGTATATTCTGAGGCTAACCTAGTGTATGCTAATTTCTGTTCCGCATCTACATTAGGGTTGTTCCTAATCAGTTTATATAATTTATTTCTCTGATTACGAAGTTTTCGAATATTTTTATCGAGCCATGGTTCAGATAATTTATCCCTTTTTTTATTCTGGGCACATATTTGTCAATAATGTTGAAAATAATAGTGTAAAATGAAGACACTATCTCGTCAATATCATTACCCAATAGCCTAGTTTCCCAGTCAACTAGAGATAATTCGAAGCTGATGCTGTTAAAGTTCGCATTCTTAAAATCATAAATAATTGAATTATTGTATGAAGTGCTGTGTTTAGAGATTGTGAAATTAATCTCTAGGATCCATGCGGAGTGGTGGACAGAATTGCTAAATAGGTTTTCCTCAGGCGAAGCAGGCAGAAGGTTTAGCTCCTCATGTGAATTAGTGAAAATTAGGTCTAACCATTTTCCAGAAGAATTAGGGGTTCTGATAATTTGGTGTAGACCGTTGCCATAAAAAGTGTCGATAAGCTTTATATCGATAGAATTTATGACATTGATCGGAAGTAAATTATTATCTTCCACGTCAGGAGTGAATGAGAGATTAGGGCGGTTAAAATCTCCTAAAACGAAAATTTCATCGCTTTCGCGTAGGGAATTATTAATATCATCTAAAATATGTAATAAATCGTCATATTCAGATTCGTCAGAGTTTGGGGGTATGTAGAACGTACCGATAACGATATGTCTGTTGTCCGATTTGACTCGTATGAAAACATGATCAAATGAGTGTGCACGATCAGTCTTGATCAGTGCACTATTTAAAGATACTTTGACTGCAATAAGAACACCTCCCCCTCTTGAGAGACCGGTGGCGTTGTAGTCTCTATCACATCTATATATTGTCCAATTGCAGTCTAAGATCTCCTCATTTAGAAATGTATCGTTTAACCATGTTTCTGTGATTACAAGGACATTGAAATTACACGATTTCGAGTCAATAAAAAGATTGTTAATTTTGCCTCTCATACCACTACAATTGTGATAAAAGAGCCTTATGTTCGCGCGAGGGTTTGGGTTAATTGAGATTTGGATGTTCGTTGGTGAGGTGGCTAGTTAGGGGCGATAATATCTAGTCATTTCATCACGGCTTTTTTGCAGCTGAGATACATGTAGTGATCTTACATGTGAAGCATAACTGGAGAGATCATTGCTTACTTGTTGGGACGTTACCTGATATTGCTCATGATACGTAGTATATAGTTTGAGCAGAGTGTTACGATCCGTAGGAAGACCTTCTTGCTGGATCGAAATTATGAGGCTCGTCCTGGTCTTACCATTAATGCATGTAGAGTCGGGTTTATCGTGCATATAAGCTAGAAAGAGTCTTACGTTATCGTAGATCCTCCTTTCTCTAAGGCGAGAAAGTAAGTACCGACCGTCTGGGGAGTCTGCAGAAATCAAAGTGTTTTTCACAACCGGAGGTTGTAAAGGGTTCAAGAAGTGAGGTTTGACGGCTGTGATGATATTTTTAGAAGAACCTGCCTGGATCGATGTATTATTTGTGGCTGTACTTGGTTCCGAGATAATGACAGAAGGGTTGTTGTTAGGAATTTCGTTCACATCGGCATAAGAATGACCGCCTACGATAATGTGGCTACGGGAAAAATTAGGATATGGACTTGTTTTATTCTTTATTGCTGTAGTGACGACATGAGGTGATGTATTAGTTGTATTAGTACTACGAGTGGTATTATGAATATTGCGGGAAGTAGGTGATAGAAAGGGAACGTTAATTTTAGTAGTGATGTTAGTAGTTTTAGTTTTATTATGTGCGCTATTTACATTTGCACTTGGACTAATTCTACTCTGAGTTGTTGACTTAGACTTAGTTTTAGTATTTGTTAGTGTCTTATTTCTAAAAATCTTAGATTTACTATTTGAGTTGGAGTTCCACCGACGAAGAGTTAAATTCTTCCATCTGAAAGAGTTCGATGTTGCATTGAAGAACAGCCATTCGTATCTATTGGGCATGCATACTTTAAAGTTCTTTATTGATATTTTACGGGACGGCACAATTTCACAACTGCATAGCTCAATAGAGAAACGAGTTTTAAAAAGATTGTATACCCAAGTGGAATCTGCTTGGACTGGTGCTCCTCTCAGGAAATAGGCAGATACGCTATCGTCTCGTGTGTTTGATTGTTTAGGCGTGTCTCTCTTACTGCTTCGGGATACATCGTGGAGCTGTTTCCTATCCTTTCCTGTTCTCGTTTTCTTTTTTGCATTTGCTGCTCTAATTTTATCCAACCTAATTTTCCATTCATCAACGGACCAAGTTGTTCCAAATTGATGTATATATTCTTGAGGAAGGTGAATAGGTGGAAGATTCCGAGATATGGTTGATTGTATAGAGAAAGTTTGAGTATGTAGATTGGTTAAATTGGGAGGGCCAAGTTCAAAATTATACATCGTGGAGCTGTTTCCTATCCTTTCCTGTTCTCGTTTTCTTTTTTGCATTTGCTGCTCTAATTTTATCCAACCTAATTTTCCATTCATCAACGGACCAAGTTGTTCCAAATTGATGTATATATTCTTGAGGAAGGTGAATAGGTGGAAGATTCCGAGATATGGTTGATTGTATAGAGAAAGTTTGAGTATGTAGATTGGTTAAATTGGGAGGGCCAAGTTCAAAATTATCGCTGCAGCTAGCTCTTGTTCTGGGCTGTTGAACTCTTTCTAGTTCATCTAGAAGAGAGGTTATTTCCTCTGCCCGATCAGGATTCGCAATTGCTTCGTCTGTTTGGGTGGGTGGCTTTCTATTGTCGACATTATTAAGTGATCCAAGGTAAGACAGCTCGGTTTCCAAAAGATTAAAGTGTTTTCTCAGGTCATCCTTAAGTTCCCATATCTTGTCGTCAAGGAGAGAGAATTTTTCGAAACATTCGGTGGCTTTTGAAATTAGATGAATCAGTTCGTTATTTTGGCAGCCACTATCCGAGGTGAGCTTAATTTTTTTTAAGCTTGAATTGATGGTGTTAAGCTCAAACTTGATGAAATTGGATAATTCGTTAACAATATTATCGCTAGGCTTCGATAGATTGTCAAGTTTCGACTTGATTACCTCGTAATTTCTGATGTAGCTCTGGTAATTATCTTCTGTGCGATCAACGGAGCCCGAAAGCTCATCAATATTTTGTAGTACGAGCTGTGTGTTCTTTTCGGAGCTATGGGCTTTGGCCTTACAAGTTTCTAAGTCTTCTTTCATTTCATTAACCGTCTCAGACAAGCTAATTAGATTATTATTATTAGTCCTTATTGCTAATAATACATGTGTAAGGTTTATTGACTTGCAGTCGGCACAGAAGAATTTAAAAGATTTTTTAAATTCGTTTAAAGATCTTGCAGCAGTAGGGGAAAGCCCAATACAAGATGTATGGAAATAATTATCACAAATTCCGTTGCATGCTATTAATTCGCCTTCGTCAGCATTAACGGCGCGGCACGTATCACTTTGGCACTTATACATGTCGAACGAATGAATGATGACACAATTAATGTTACGTTATAATTATGATTACACAATTAATGGTAAGTTCAAAATCCAAATGAAATTAATAGCTGTGGCAACCGATGAGAAATTAAGTTTTATTGTTATTTTAACTTATTTTTTCTTGATTATAGATACTTTAGGACACACAAGAACTTTCACTGTCACTAAATCGTTAAATGTATGAAAAGGGAGGTTTAAATTAAAAGATTATGTTTATAGAGGCGAAAAACGGTAGGAGAAGCCGGACAACACGACTGTAACGGTCGACGGTTAAAATATGCTTCGAAATTTTGTTTTTGACTCTTCTTAAAATATGAATTTTCGTTTATTTTATATAGAGTCAAGAAAAATGAGACCGAAGATAGGTGGAGTTTCTCTTTATCTATTATGGGGTGGCAGGCGGTTTATAATGAATATAAGCTGATAACTTTGTAGCTTCCATTATATTTTATTAGATTCTCTTTAATGATGAACCCCTTAGAGAATATTTTTATGAATTGTAATTTCGAGTACGGGTTGCCTGAAGCGTTTTTTTTGCATGGAGAATGTATGGGTGGTATAGGGGGTGGGTTTTATTATTACCATCTTTTTTTAGTTGTTTAGCAAAATAATGGATTTGTATGACAAATTAAATGATATCAAATTAGTAGTTGCAGTTTTTCAACGGTTTTTTTGACGCTTTATCAACAGAATCTGAAAAAAAGGCGCAAGACTCCCTCTAGCAGCGAAACTATTTCGAAAAAATTGACGAAAAAGTGTAAAAGTACACGATTTTCGATTCCATTTTTTTCACTTTTTTCAAGCATAAAAGAACCTATATTTAAAAATAAGAAAGAACCACATGCGAAGCGATGCACAAAATTTATTGGGCAATCAATTTTCAAATTTGAAGTCAATTTTTCGAACTTTCATATGTAAATAAGATATTTTGACTTGAAATTTTAACCAGTTATTGTTCACATTATAAAGAACAATTTCCGAAAAATCCATAAAAGTTCACTGAAAAATTCCGAAGTTATAACCAAAAAACTAAAAGTTTTTTAAGTTTTTTTTTATGTACAGATAAAAATTTCATATTGTAACCGCTGATAGCCAATATTATGACGAACAGCCTTTATTTTCATAAAAATTCCTAATGTTTTGTTTATCGGATTCCACTATATGTTATTATTCAGCTTTTTAAGCTTCGATGCTTTTACTTTTATCGTTCGCCTTGCGCATTGCTTCCCTTATCCTAAACCTTACGAACCGCCACTGCCCTAAACGAGGGAGTTGTATGTGAGAAGAGGCCGAATGTAGGATTTATAAATAACAGCACGGGCCGCTGGCTGGAGGAGGAACTTGCACCTCTTAAGAAATCCCAATCACCACTCTCAAGGATGGAGAGGTGTTGATCTTTTTTTTTAAATAAGACAGTACTTGGTTTTGGTGGGGTTGAATTCGACACGATTCTTGCTTCCCCACTCTAG
The DNA here is from genome assembly GCA_949987705.1 of Thereva unica. NCBI lineage: Eukaryota > Metazoa > Arthropoda > Insecta > Diptera > Therevidae > Thereva > Thereva unica. The sequence continues at coordinate 73,264,907 of OX465281.1, read as the reverse complement.
AATTAGTTCAATGTCGTTTTTGAAAAAATTGGACATTAGTTCACGATCATCAAGATAGGATCTGGCATGATTCTGTCTTGTATCGAAGCTGTTAGAGTAACGCAGAGTACCGTCATCAGCGAAGCTGAGAAGTGGGTTGGAGGAGATTGAAAGCAGGTCATTTATAAAAATAAGAAATAGGGCAGGTGATAAAATTGACCCCTGGGGGACCCCCACAGAGATCGGGTGGGATGCAAATTTGACGCCATCCAATACTAGCTTGATTGAACGGCCGAAAAGAAATTCTCGATCTACTTCTGTAGACTCCAATGGCTTTGGGTTTAGCTGACAGTGCTGAGTGCCAAATTCTATCGACAGCCTTTGAGATATCCAGAGCAATCAGACTAGACTCACCAGATCCATGCAGACTTCGCCTTATGTGTTCTGTAAGAGCCCCCGCACACTACAGACTTTCCATCGGCCGATAGTTTGGTCGGGTTGGACTTGTAAGCGCGCACACTGGACCAACTAAACCGTCGGGTTGGTGGTGAGTGCGCAGACTAGACCGACTGGTCGACCGACTGTTCTCGAAGGATTTGCTAGTTGGTAAAAGGCTTTTGAAGAGAGCGGTCGCAAAATGAGAGTTAATGCAATATTGTCCAGAAAAGTTATTATTGCTTTCATACAACGGAGGAGAAGGACCAGGAAGAGAAACCGAGAGTATTGGGTGCATCCTATCTACAGTGATAGATTATTGTATGGAAAATTTTATACGATGCATTCCAAACTGCTAGATTACCCCGAAAAAATTTTCGCCTTTTTTCGAATGAGCATAACCAGCTTCAATGAACTTGCCATCATGAAAATAACCACAACCATCCGACGCAAAAATATCAAGCGAACTGAACTATCGGCCGAATTAGCCGACTAAACAATCGCCTAATGTGCGCGCGTGGAAGAGCTCCATACTGATTAAGGAGTTGGCCGATAGTTTGCCGACATTATAGTTTGAAGGCAATCGGGTAGCCCATCAAACTTATTTATCGGCCGATTCTGAATCGTTGTAATATGCGCGCTTGCATACATGTTAATACTGATTAAGAGCCCGACTAAACTATCGGCCGATGGAAAGTCTGTAGTGTGCGGAGGCTCTAAGACAAACTGAAAGATCGCCAGTGGATCTTTTTTGTCGAAAGCCATACTGTCTGTCGTTTATGAGTAGGTTGGATTCTGGATATCCGTTTTTGTTGATTATAATCTCCATGGTTTTGGAGAGAATGGAAATAATTGCTATTTGGCGTTAGTTGGAGGGAAGGTTGGAGTTACCTTCTTTCATTATGGGCTGAACATGGGCATGGTTGTATTTAGTTTAAGTATGCGTTGTTTGACGAATAAATAAATAAAATAAGAAAGAAAGCAATGATATGCCCAGTGCACAAGAGCAGCGACCGACTCTGCTGTAGAAACTCTGGGGTATATCACTAATGAGATCAGGCTACAAAGTACATATTCACCAATATCCTACAAAATAGGATAGAACCTATTGCTGAGAAAATACTGGGTGAATGTCTACAACAGACCAACTATTTTGAAGTGCTGGGAGAAAAATTTAAACTTATATCAGATTTTCGTAGATTTTCAACAGGCGTATGACTCAATATCCAGCGAAAAAGTCATTGAAAACCTGCAAAATTGGTGAGGCCAATAAAAGTAACCACAACAGATACAATAGTTCGGGCAAGGGTTCAAAACACGTTAACTTCAGTAAAAACGTTAAACAAAGACTCAAAAAGAAACGGTCTAGCACAGCTGTTATTCAACTTAGCCCCAGAATCTGTCATTAGAAGAACAGCATACGACAGGAATGGAATATTAATTAACAAGTCGGTGCAAATTTTGGGTTACACTGATGATCTGAACGTAATAAATAGATTTCTATTAGGAGCAAAGGAATGATACATAAATCTAGACAACGTCGCTAAAACATGAGTTTAACAATTAATCAAGACAAAACTGAAGTAATGTCGCAGACTAGAGCAGAAAGGATACGTACTTCACGATGGATAGCTTCAATATAAAGGTAGTGAAGAGCTTTAAATACCTAGGAACAACAGTGTCGTCAACAAATGAAGAGCTGGAGAAAGTTAGAAGCAGAATACAACAGGGCAATCGAAGTTTCTACTCACTGTGTAACGTACTTCAACCAAGAGCGTTATACAGGAAAACTAAACGTGAACTATTCAAATCTCTTATAAGGCCTGTGGCTTGTTATGGCTTGAAGGTGTGGACCATGGCCCAAAAGGTCGAGCATTTATTAGGCGCATGTGAGAGAAAAAAACTTAAAAGACATTATTGACGCATTAAACGTAAACGGTATCTGTAGAAACTCCTATCAAATTTTCGTATAAGTTTTCATTTCTTTCTCTCAAACCAAAAACTTAATTCCACCTTCATTTTTAAAAATAATAATTTTCTTACATCATAACATTCCTCGATATCATTTACTTCCTCTGATTCATTGGCTGTAATCAGAATATTCCGCAGCTTCTTTTCTACTCTACAACATGATTCTATTGCTGGCTTATATTTAATATCACCACTTTTGAAACAAGTCTGAAAAAAATTAGGTTGGTTAATATATTAGTTTTTCATAACAACATCCGTATATTTACCGTCATAAATTGCTGCAGTAGCAGCGGATATTTTGTCAGTCTTTGGATAGGTTGCATAAGAAAACTGTTAATACCTAATTTATCACCAATTTCTTCTTGGACTTCCTACAATTATGGAAGATAACGAATAATATTTCAATAATGAGGATATAACTCACTTTAAAATACTCCTTATACTCATTACAAACTCGTAAAGATTTCTTTTTGTTCATTGTATACATAACGTACGCATAAAAGCAATTTTCCTGAAATTAAAAAAAAAATCAAATAATTCTAAATAAAAAAATTAAGTGAAAAACTCACATCTATAAATTTTGAGAAGTTATCGAATAATTTTTTTAAATCGTTACAATTCTCCTTCACCATTGGTAGAAATTCGTTTTCATGAAAATCTACAATCTGCTCGATATTGCCCAAAACCGTCCACTTCATTCCTCTAAGGCCGCGATCCAACGTCCTAGATTCAAAAAGTGATCCGTAATTTTCTATTCCAATTTTCAAGTTTTTAACGTAAGATTCTTCAGTCTGCAGCAACTCTTCTATCACCAATGGAATATCTTGTTGGGGTGGAGGGACTGGTTTCTTGTATTGAAATAAACGAGCATCAAAAGTATTGCTCTTTGCTTGTGTTTCATCATCTCTGGAAAAACATAATGAGAGTATTTTAAATATTGATAACAAGTGTATCTAAAATACTCACGAGTAATCTGAATTACATTCTTTATCACTGTCAGGATGATATGATAGGGATTTGAGAATTACGTGATGATTTTTGGCTTCAATTACTCTACGTTTTGGAGGTTCGCTTAACCTAAAATTGAACAAGAATATTTTGTGTTACTGCAACATATACTGAAAAACGAGCTCCCTTTTTAATATTGGTTTATACCGGGAAATTTTATCTAAACAAATATTTTTAAATGGAGCTGTGTGCATAAAATATAAATCTTTTTCTTCTTTAACGGCTTTACAACCCGGATCGGTCCTGGCCTCTCGCAACTGTTCCCCCATCGGTGCCGATTCTGAGCCGATGTCATCCAGTTTGTCTTCCCGAAGCTCTGAGCGTCCTGGTATACGCTATCCTTCCAGCGAAGGTTGGGTCTCCCTCGCTGTCGCACCCCATAGGTCTTATCGCAGTGAACTTCCGAGCAGGCTTATCTTCACTCATACAAGCCAGATGCCCTGCCCACCGGAGTTTAACGAGTTTTATTTTCTTCACAACATCTATGTGGCGATAGCGCTTGTAGATCTCGTCATTGTAGAGTCTCCGGAATCGTCCTTCCTCACATACGAGGCCAACAATCATCCGAAGTATTTTCCTCTCGAACACGCCCAAGAGGTTTGAGTGCTTTTTGGTAAGACCAAGACCCTCTCAACTACAGGCCATGAAGTTCTCTCTTGAACTAATACAACCATAGCTGAAGTCGGTCCAAAAAATCTGACATTTGGTTAGAATTTATATGGCGCGGAATAGGTTCGGGATTGTTTTCGTAATATTTTTGTGGTAAAAAGTGGAAAACATTGTAATTTATTACTTTAAACTATACATGGATTATCAGTGATTAGCTCTTTAGTGATTTAATAACAAAAATTCAAAAATATTAGTGATTTGGTGTGTTTTAAGTGTGTTAATTGTTAAGGTGATCAATTTATTTTACTTTCGCGGTGTTTTTTTTTCGTGTTTATTAAGGAAAAATATGCTGAATATTTAATTAAAAGTAATTTTAAAGTCATTAATTAATTGATTATGCAATTATTATTAAACATATAAGTGCAGAAAAGTGTGACAGGAAAAGTGAATAAGAAAAGTATTTTTCTACGCCTATATTTTTAATAATAATTTCATAATAATGTATTAATCACTTTAAAATCACTTGTAATTCCATAACTACACAAAACATTATATTTTCAACATTTTTTCGTAAATAAACCTGACAAAACACCGTGAATGCAAAAAAAAGTTGATCGCCTTAAAAATTAGAACGCTTAAAACACACTTAATCACCAATTTGTTTTTATTTTTTTAATGAAATCACTAAAAAACTATTCACTGTTAAATCCAATTACAGTTAAAAGTGTTAAAATACAATATTTTATTACCTTTTACTGCAAAAATATAACAAAAATTACCCCATACGTGTGTATGCCATCTTATTCCGGTGACTTTTTGGACCGAGTCCAACACCACGATAAACTCTCCTTCATGGCCTTTAGTTGAGACACAACCTTCTATATAGAATATATATATAGAAAGCCATGCTCATGCCATGTTCACACACACATGTAAGCAATTCTGTGGTCCGGGTGCAATATTCAGTTTCTGTCAAATCGTATGGAGAAGTGGATTTTAGAATTATTTTTTGTTATTGTTTAGTGAAATAATTATATTAAAAGAAAGGTATTTGGTCGATATGCCTGACAACAATTGAATTAAAACGTTGGCATGGAAGTGATACCTAGAAATTAAGAAGTTTATTTCGATTTTAGTGTTTAAAAGTTCAGACAAAAGCTTCAGTTAATTCCTCCTATCAAATCACTTGTTGCCATGTAATCAGTCACGACTGCGTATTGCTACCGGGAGGTGTATCTTTCTGGGACTTCAATGATTATTTAAAAAATTTACAAATTATGACTGAAAAACACCCGTTTTTATATATTTTTTTATTTTAAGGTTATTATATTTTACACATATGCTACAGAAATAATTTGTAGTAATTTCTACTAAAAAATACGAAATGTGTGTTTTTATCACTTTGATTACTAGAATGTTGGTTGACATTTCCTGCCAGTCGCATACGCGCTTCTGCCCGGGGAGGGAGGTTGTGTTGCTTGCGACTGCGGGGAATTGTAGGTTTATGAATGAAAACGCTCATTTATTCACAAGAATTTTTTTCAGCATTTTTTTTAAATTATTTTAAATTTAGAAATGAGAAATATTTCGCATAATTAAAGTAAAATTATGCTTATTATGTTGAATAAACTGCCTTTGTTGAGCAGAGGCTTTACATGTATTTAAAAGCTCTGCTCAACACATAGAAAGATAAATTAACTTTATTCATTCGGCATGCGCGCATCCCTTCCCAAATTATTTTGTTGAGTTTTTTCAGTGTTTGTTGCCGTTTTAACTAAAAAGAGGGGAAATGATAGAACATTATTTATAAAATTTGGCAACGAGGTGCGCAGAACTGCTCAAATTTTTTGTGTCACGGAGTTTGAAAAATTCTATAAATGATTCTACCACTTCAAACTTGTGTTCCTCTACCTTGATTGTGGGACAAATGTTAAGGGCCCAATACACGAGCGCTCCATCCGACTTACGCCACGCCAATACAACAACAATTTCTTTGTATACAAATGACAAGTGCATACAAATTGTTATTGCTTTGGCGTGGCGTAAGTCGGATGGAGCGCTCGTGTATTGGGCCCTTTAGGTGTTCTTGTAGGCGAGGCCGCCATGTACTTTATTTAGCTTTCGTTAATGTGCAGTCCCGGAGTTTCTACCGCTTGCTCAACCTGAGAGAAAGCTTCTTGTACAGCTGTTGTTAATCTTCCAATGATGTCAATGTCGTAAGCCAGTAATTGGGTGGACTTGTAGAGGATTGTACCCCTTGATGTCACGCCCGAATGTCGGATCACTTTCTCCAACGCCAGGTTGAAAAGGAGGCAGACCTGACCGTCTTTTTGTCGAAGTCCATTATAGATGTTGATTAGGCTGGACAGTGTTCCGGATACCTTTACTTTGCTTGACACATTGGTCATGGTCATAACATAATAAAAACAGTATAGCATAAAAGGTACAAGGCAATTATTTATTTTGGCTATTTTTCCTTCAATTATGACGTATAATACAAAATTAATTAATTCGTTTACATTAATAGCATAATCTCAAACAATGATTTTGTTTTGATTTTGACACATCCGCAGCAACAATGCTCACTGGAAAAATGTAGTGAAGAATTTACAATGGTGCTTACCTCGCGCGATATAAATAATTTCTAGCTCCGCCTCCATGCAGCATAAAATTTATCAAACAACAATTGCATGGTTAAGTTTTTTTCAAATAAATCATAGATTTCAAAATAATGGTGTTTTTTTTTAATTTCATATGGTTATTTACATGATTTTAAAATGAAATCACGCATTTTGAAAATTGGGATGGGACTTGGGTCTGTCCGATTGGGATGGGACTTTCACTGGAAGATTCAGTACTTTGGCGAGCATGTTTTCGGCTATTTATATTGTGATGATTTATACGCCATTTGTTCGTTAAAAAGCTGAATCGACGATTGTCGTTAACGACTGTGGTTGTTGTTTGAACTAATGATTTATGTACTAAACTAAAATTAGAACGAACGATAATTGAAGACAACTTCAAGCTTCTTGCCGAAAAGGACTAGAAAAGGGACGAAGGCTCCAGAAGTTAGATAAAGGTGGAGCTGGGATATAAAAGCGACTTGCAGGCGCTGAGTGAGTCAGTTTTTGATTTGAAAGGCGATGAAAGTCTTCTAAAGTGAGAACAGTGAAAAGCGGCGATTTAAAAGTGAATTATAAAGCGATAGATAGAATTTAATAGTGCGAGTTATTAAATTGAAAGTGATTATAGTGAACTGCAAGAATTGTGTTTGTTATTAAATTGTGTTTTGGTTTGTAATAAATAAGTTTTTGTGTGGATAGTTAAAAAAGTATATTCCTTAATTAATCCTACGAATCCGTTAAGCCGTAAAAACGTAACAATTGGTGTCAAGTGGGATTAATTAAGAGATAAGTGAATTAAGTGAACTTGAAAAATAATTGTGACTGGAATATAAATTTTGTGCGTGAAAAATATGGACTTAATCATAAAATGTTTCAAAAGTTAGTGGATTTGCGCACTATGGGGTTGAAAAGAGAATTAAGTAAACGCTCGTTGTCAACGATGGGGGGCTAAAAATTCCCTAACCGCCCTGCTTGAAGAAGCTATGGTGAACGAGGGTAAGGATCCTGAAACCTACATGTTTGAAGGCGAGGTAGAAGCAGAGCCAGAAGAAGCGACAGTGAGTATGGCAGAACTTTTAAAAAAAAAATGAAGGAAACGCAAGAAGGAAGTGCAAGAACGGTCATCAGCAGAGATGAAGGAAGCACAAGAACGGTCAGTAAAAAAGGCATTCTTCGCCCCACTGCGAGATAGATCACGTCGCTTCTCAGCAGCAGATTGATAACTGCTGAGATGAATCGATTACGGTAATTGCTAAAGGCTGTCCTCAAGGGGGCGTTCTATCACCCCTCTTATGGTCAATCGTGATTCACGAACTTCTTGCCGACCTGAATAACCGTGGATTTAAAACACAGGCTTATGCTGACGATATCGGCATAACTATTAGCGGTGGTCATGATAGCACCGTTTCAGACCTCATGCAAGCCGCTTTGTCACATGTGCATAGCTGGTGTCGTAGCAAGAATCTGGGTATTAACCCACAAAGAACTGTCATCGTACCATTTACTAATAGAAGGAAGCTAAATTTAAAAGCTCCCTCTTTGGACGGCAAAGAAATAGGTTTCTCAAAGGAGGCTAAATATCTAGGCATAATCCTGGATCAAAAGCTCTCCTGGAAATCTCAAATTGAGAGAGTAACTGCCAAGGCAACTGCATCTCTCCATGTTTGTCGCCAATTTGTAGGAAAAACCTGGGGTCTTAAACCTAGGTTAATGTTTTGGCTATATACTACGGTCGTAAGGCCCATGATCACATATGCATCCATCGCACGGTGGGCTAAGACCAAACAAAAGGGTGCTATGATTAAGCTGGCCAGGATGCAAAGACTGGCCTGTCTTGGTATCACAGGGGCCAAAAGCACCTCTCCGACTGTGGCTGTGGAGGCCCTACTGAACCTTCCTCCGCTACACATGGTGGAGAGAAAAGAGGCTCTGGCAGGGGCACTGCGTCTACGGGAGCTATTCTCCTTAAAGCCAGGAGACCTGCTGGATCATTTATCGATCCTCAAGGAACTGAACTTGGAGCCAATGATATCGTTGTCCGATACCATTCCTGCTACTCTTGACTTTGACAAACCGTTTACGACGATTATTCGAAGTAGGTCAGAGTGGCATCATGGCAGTTCTCTCTTTAGAGGAAGCACGGCCTTTTGGTACACAGACAGTTCCAAAACCGATAAAGGGGTAGGGCTGGGTGTTTATGGCCCAAGGAGCAAAATATCCATGGCTCTGGGCACTACCCCCACTGCTTTTCAGGCTGAGGTACTCGCCATCCAGGTGTGTGCTCAGACTTGTATTAAAAGAGCTCCACATAGCTCTAACATTGTTATTTTCTCGGACAGTCAAGCTGCACTGCTGGCCATTAAATCGCACAGGGTCTCATGAAAGACTGTCCTGGATTGTCTTCAATCCCTGAAATTCCTCAGCAAGAACAATAGTGTCACGTTGATGTGGATACCGGGCCACGAAGGTCACATTGGTAATGAGATTGCCGATAGCCTGGCTAGAGCAGGCGCAAACTCATTACCTATTGGTCCGGAACCTTTCTGTAGCTTAGCAAGCTGCCACGTAAAAATGGCCATAAAGAATTGGGTTTACCAGATGTTTCTTCAAAGCTGGTCTAGGACCCAGGGTGCTCGTCAAGCTAAAAGATTCATCCAAATCGATAAAGCTAAGGCGGGCAAACTTTTAAATCTCAAGAGGTGGGAGCTAAAAATAATAACAGAGCTCCTGACGGGCCACTGTTGCTTAACTATCACCTAAACAAAATAGGTCTGGTGGCCGACTCTGGCTGTCGATTCTGCGGGGCAGCTCCCGAAACTGCGGAGCACTTGATGTGCGACTGTGAGGCTACAGCGAGGAAAAGACTGAGCCTCCTCCATCGTGACTTCCCTACTCCCAGGGAGATTTTCCATCAAGGCAAATGATTTGGAAAAGCTCGAAACTAAACTAGAAACTGTCAGAGCCGACCTGGAAAGAGTAAAGATTCACCCAGTGGCAGCATCTCACGAAGTCATCGGAGTTAGGAAACTACAGCCTCCAACTTTTGACGAGCAAAGCCCATGGCCTACTTACAAGCTCCAATTCGAAGCAGCAGCGGCAGGCAATTTCTGGAACGAGGAGGAAAAAGCAATGGCCTTAACGTTGTCACTAAGAGGTACAGCAGCAGAAATATTGCAGTCAATACCAGCAGAACATCGCAGCAGCTACGGGTTCTTGTTTCAAGCCCTAGAAATGCGTTACGGCGACCAGCACATGCAAGAGGTTTATCGACTTCAACTTCGAAATGGACTTCAAAAGCCAGGAGAAACTTTACAACAACTATGCGCCGATATCGAGTGGCTAGTGCATCTGGCTTATCCTAGTTTCGGTCAGGACTACGTCAACGAAGTAGCAAGAGAGGCTTTCCTTAACTCTTTTACCGACCGAGATTTACAATAGGCAGCCAGATTGGCTGGAAAGAAGAATACCGCAGAAGTTTTGCCATATGCTCTGGCATACGAAGCAGCGAAGCAAGCAACAAGTAGTGCAGTCCGCCTCAGAGAGATCCACACAACAGAGGACATTTGCAACAGAATGAATGCAACGGAAGTACGCGGTCGACTCCGATGCTAGAACTGTATAGTGAATCGGATCATTTACAAAGGAATTGCAGAAAGCGAAGGAGAGCAGAATCTCCCGAGAATAGGACTGGCGGAGTTTGTTGTGAAAAATTCGGACATCGACAGAAAGGTGACCAGACGGAGACCGAAAACAATGACTCCGTGTCTCACCGCAGACAGCAGCAAGGAAACGAATAAAGACTAACTCCATGGGGCGGGAGTTAGTCGGGGAAATCGTAGCCCCCGGTATCATCATCACTATTATCCGCGTAGTGGCAACAGCCTTGCCATCAATGGAAAGAATGGAGCCGGAAAATGCACAATAACGGTAGACACTGGTACTTCAAAATCGGTTATCCGGGCCGACATGGTCGGTAATAAATGGCTGAAAGACGCACGCCAATACAGACTGAAAACGGCAACAGGAGAGCCAGTACGATTACACGGGGAAATTATATTGGATGTGGTTCTCGCCGACATTGGATTTTCACATTCGTTACTGGTAGCTGATATAACAGACGAGTGTATTCTCGGTCTGGACTTTATGAAAACACGTAAAATTCTTCTGTACATCAGAGAGGAAATACTGAGATATGACAACAAGAAGATCCCAATGGTCACAGGATCCACTTGTTATTCGCAGCTGAAAGTCCTCCGTGTGCTGAGAAATTGGTGCGAGCAATAGTCAATGGTGATCCCGGAAGCTTCCGATTTTACCTTATCGAACCAGACAAAACGGAACAAATCAAAAATATAGCAATTGTAAAATGTCTGGTGAGCATCGACGACCAGAAGGAGGTATTCGTGCTAAGTACTAACGAACGAGAAATACGATTGAAGAAGGATTCGGTTTTGGGGAAAGGAGAACCGGCAGAACAGATTACATTAGTGGAGTGCGCTAACATGGAAACGGTTCCAAAACCAAAGCCAAAGGCCACGAAATTAGTAAACTCTCTCAACTACTTGTCTTGAACAAAAACAGTATCTCCAGGCAAGAAAATTAGTAGAGATATCTAGAGCCAATTAAACAACCGCCGAGAAGACTACCACAAGCCAAGCGGGAAGAGGCATCAAGAGGCAATATGACTGAAGATATGAGAAGATAAGGCCTTATAGAGGAGTCGAAAAGCCCTTGTAGTCCATTCAAAACGCGCGTTATGGTGTTCCAAAATAACACCGTTAAGAAAATCGAACCCTAAACGTGTTTGGGGTCGCTGATCACGAAAATCGAGGTCCCGCGGTCCCAAAATTTGGGCGTCACCCCTAAAAATGCAAAAAACACCCCTTTTTAGGGGGTTTTCGCGATTATTTTAATAATAATGAAAACTAATGCGATGAAATGCACTTTTTTTAATATTTATTTGCGAAGGGGGGATATTTATACTAAATTTAGGCGAGCTTAATGGTAAGGGGTACCCCTAAAGGGTTGAAAGTACCCCTAAATTGGCGAAAAATTGTAAAAAAAAATTTTTTTTTTCAAGTTTTTGCTTCAAATTCGATTGTGGGCGTACTGTCGGGCAAAAATAAATTATTTTCAACCCTTAGGGGGTTAAAACTACCCCTACAATATAGTTAATTGAAAACTAGGGGGGGGGGTGTTCTAAAATAACACCGTTAAGAAAATCGAACCCTAAAGGTTTTTGGGGTCGCTGATCGCGAAAATCGAGGTCCCGCGGTCCTAAAATTAGGGCGTCACCCCTAAAAATTCAAGAAACCCTTTTTAGGGGGTTTTCGCGATTATTTCGGTAATAATGAAAACTAATGCACTTTTTTAAATATTTATTTGCGAAGGGGGTTGATTTGTACTAAATTTAGGGTAGCCTAATGGTAAGGGGTACCCCTAAAGGTTTGAATGTACCCCTAAATTGCCGGAAAATGGCAAAAATTGTAAATAAAAATGTTTTCAAGTTTTTGCTTCAAATTCGATTGTGGCCGTACTGCGGGGTGGGTGAGGGACGTCAGCAAGCGTGTGGCGCAAGAGGCGCGGGCGGAACAGGGCGGACAGCGGCTGGCGGGTGGCAGAAGGAAAGAGGGTTAAAAAAATTCCAAATGTTTTAATAATATTTCATCAAATATAAAATTTTAATGTAAAACAATAAATTTCAATTTGTTCCAATTACAATTTTAATGTGGAGGTAGTTTTACCTCCTTAAGAGTTGAAAACATTAATTTTTTTGTTGATAATACCTTTTGAACAAATTTCAAACAAAAAGCAAAAAAAAATTTTTTTAATTTTTTTTATATAAAGTTGTTTTTATTATAGTAAGTTCGCCTTAATTTAGTATAAATCAACCCCCTTCGCAAATAAATATTTAAAAAAGTGCATTATTTTTCATTATTACTGAAATAATCGCGAAAACCCCCTAAAAAGGGGGATTTTTGCATTTTTAGGGATGACGCCCTAATTTTGGGATCGCGGGACCTCGATTTTCGTGATCAGCGACCCCAAAAACCTTTAGGGTTCGATTTCCTTAACGGTGTTATTTTGGAACACTTCCCCCCCGCGTTTTGAATGGACGGACTATTGAATGTCTCTTGTGATTCTAGTCACAAAGAAAGATGGCAGTACAAGGTTTTGCGTGGATTATCGATTATTATTATATGATACTCTCTCTGGAGCTGAATGGTTTTCTACCTTGGATCTTAAGAGCGGCTACTGGCAAATCGAAATTCACCCCGAGGACCGAGAAAAGACAGCCTTCTCTGTAGGAAACGGCCTGTGGCAGTTTACAGTGATGCCGTTTGGATTGAGTAATGCTCCAGCTACATTCGAGCGATTGATGGAATGCGTCTTGCGAGGATTGACATGGGAGACTTGTCTGGTTTATTTGGACGATATCATCGTCGTTGGAAAAACTTTCGAGGAACATCTGGGCAATCTACGAGAGGTTTTCCAAAAGTTGAGAACTGCCCAACAGAAACTCAGTCCTAAAAAGTGCGTACTGTTCAGAGGCCAAGTCAACTATCTCGGACATGTGGTTTCATCCAATGGAGTTCAAACAGATCCTGAGAAAATAACAGCGGTTAAGAATTGGCCCACACCGAAGGTTAAACATGAACTTCGAAGCTTCTTTTGATTTGCCACCTATTATAGGCGTTTTGTCAGGAATTTTGCCGACATAGCTAAGCTAAGCTAATTACATAAACTGACAGAAAAAGGAAAACCGAAAAGTGCGAGGAAAGTTTCAAGACACTAAAACAAGGACTTTGCCAAGCACCAATGCTCACATACCCGAAGCCAGGCGAAAGATTCATGTTGGACACAGACGCGAGTAATGTCGGGATTGGTGCAGTGCTATCACAAAACTTCGAAGGACAGGAAAAGGTCATAGCTTACTACAGTAGAGCCCTGTCAAAATCGGAGCGGAATTACTGTGTCACAAGAAGGGAACTATTGGCAATCGTGGACTCAACTAAACACTTCCACGAGTATCTCTATGGGCAAAATTCAAAAATCCTGAAGGACAACTGGCAAGATGGATCGAAAGACTTCAGTCCTACGACTTATAGGCCACAGAAATGGAAGAAACCATGGAAATTCAGATGCCCTCTCCCGGCGATCATGCGTATCAGACTGCAAACATTGTGGACGTATCGAAGAAAAGTGTCAAAGGACGACAGTCCAGCCAACAACAGGATGGGATGACCAGGGACTCCGACACACCCAACGCGACGACCCGGATATTTCTTCAATTCTGACATGGAAGGAATACGAGGAAAATCCTGAATGGAAGGACATGGCAGAGAGGAGCGAAACCCTGAAGAGCTATTGGGCCCAATGGGATTCCCTCGCGTTAGAATAGAGATATTATCGAGGCGTATCAGGAGGATATTATGATACGATATTATGGCGTATCAGGAGGATATCTGGGAGTCAATAAAACTTTGGCAAAAATAAGAGACAGATTCTATTGGCTTCACATGCGGGACGATGTTGCAGACTGGTGCCGTAAATGCACAATTTGGGCCATTAGCAAGGGCCCTCGTGTAATAACAAAAGGAGAAATGCAGCGATTCAACGTGGGAGCCCCATTTGAAAGAATCGCAATCGATGTGGCGGGACCTTTTCTGGTGTCAGACCGAGGAAATCGTTACATTTTTGTGGTCATGGACTACTTCAGTAAGTGGCCTGAATCATATGCCATTCCAAATCAGGAAGCAATCACTGTTTCAGAGGAATGAGTGAACAATTGGATCTGCAGATTTGGTGTTCCCCATGAGCTTCATTCCGACCAAGGGAGAAACTTTGAATCTCAAGTTTTTCAAGAAGTATGTAAGATTCTCGGGGTGAAGAAGACTAGGACGACGCCCCTTCATCCCCAGTCCGATGGAATCGTAGAACGATTCAACAGGACAATGCTAGAACACCTAAGGAAAGTTGTTAGTGAGCACCAGCGTGACTGGGACAGTTACATCCCTATATTTCTAATGGCATATCGGACAGCGGTTCATAATTCCACAGGACAAACCCCTAGTAGTGTGATTTTTGGAAGACAACTCCGGCTGCCCAGCGACTTGAAATTTGGGACACCTGTTGAAAGCAACGAGTCTACTGGCGGTTATACAGGTGAACTTCGTGATCGACTCGCAGATATCCATCAGCTTGCAAGGAAGAATCATAAGATAGCCAGTGACAGGATGAAAACTAGGTACGACCTCCGAGCAAACTGTAGCGGATACCAGGAAGGTGATCTCGTTTGGCTGTTCAACCCTCGACGACGAATAGGCAAGTCTCCGAAACTTTAGCGCCACGGATCAACGATGTTGTCTACAGGATTCAACAAAGACCCAAAGCAAAGAAGAGGATAGTTCACATAGACAGTCTGTGCCCATATCATCAGCCGGATCCAGGATGGACAACTGTTCAGGACGAACAGTCCTAAGAAGGGGGCAATGTGATGATTTATGCGCCATCTGTTCGTTAAAAAGCTAAATCGACGATTGTCGTTAACGACTGTGGTTGTTGTCTGAACTAATGATTTATGTACTAAACTAAAATTAGAACGAACGATAATTGAAGACAACTTCAAGCTTCTTGCCTAAAAGGAAATAACATACCACTAGGCACTAGAAAAGCGACGAAGGTTCCAGAAGTTAGATAAAGGTGGAGCTTGGATATAAAAGCGGCTTGCAGGCGCTGAGTGAGTCAGTTTTTGATTTGAAGGTGATGAAAGTGTTGCAAAGTGAGAACAGTGAAAAGTGGTGCTTTAAAAGTGAATTATAAAGCGATAGATAGAATTTAATAGTGCGAGTTATTAAATTGAAAGTGATTATAGTGAACTGTAAAAATTGTGTTTGCTATTAAATTGTGTTTTGGTTTGTAATAAATAAGTTTTTGTGTGGATAATTAAAAAAGTGTATTCCTTAATTAATCCTACGAATCCGTTAAGCCGTAAAAGCGTAACAATATACACTATATATTACCTCTATCTGTAGTTATGTATGGATGTATGTATGTAGATAAATATTGAAAATTGATTTTGACCCACTTCCATATAACCGTTCAGCTTCTAATTTTGCACACATGTACAGTTCACGACAATGCAATCTGACCATTTTGTAAAAAATCAAGACGGCCGTTTCAAGATGGCGGCTGAATTTCGCAATTATGCCCGCCGACCGCGGACATGGGTATCAAATGATAAGTATAATATAATTTTCTATTTGGTGTCATTCCAAATTCAAAATGGCGGCTGGAACAAAATGGCGGCTAACAAAAAATGTCGGATTATTTTTTTTATTTACACCGCGATCGGTTATCAAATGAAAGGATATTAGAAGTAGAATACTATTAGCTTATACACAAAATGGCGAACTACCCTTTTTTACAACGCTCTCGGTATGGATACCAAATAAAAGTGTATGATGAGTATAGTACAGTAAGCTGGGTGACCTCATTTCAAATATCGGTCACCATAAAATAGCTTAACAGCCAGCAATAAGTTCGGTCGCTTGCTGCCGATCCTTAAATTCGCTAAAGTTACGCTTGCAATTAATGCAATTAAAACAGTGAAAACTTTATTAACAGTCGGTTAAGTTATAAATAAATCAACGAATTTTGTTTGAAATTAAAATAAACCCCAAAAAAATCGAAAATCGAAAAAAAACATCTAATCTAAATCCAACAGAAATTAATTTGCTTTGTGCCGGCGCGCCGTCACCAAAGTTGAATCAGAGTGCAGAGCAGTGCATATACACAGAAGAGGAAAAAAAAAGTTGTTGAAATGATTTTTGTTTTTGTTATTATATCGTTGTGACTCCGGTCATTTTAATAATGCGACATAATGAATGATAATAATATTATGGCAACATCACCTATTGAGTATTTGCTCAAACAGCAAAATTATGTTTTATTTAAAGAAAATTACGGACGCAGTCAAAATGAACAGCCACTATTTGCACAATGGCAATATGCTGTAGATTCATGGCAGTTTGTGAAAAACGAAAATTGCCAGTTAAAAAAAAAGATAGATGACTTGCGAAAACAAATTGACGACTTAAAAGCAGGCCTGCCACGAAGTCGCTCCAGATCAATTACAGGAACAGCCAAAGATTCTGTTTCAAGATCAGCCACTCTAGTTCCGGCAACAACTAGTGAAATATCTTATCTCACTGATGAGGATGAATTAGCCAGGAAAACAGAATGGATCAGGGTAAAACATAAAACGAAGAAACGTAAAATGAATTCTACATCCTCTCCAGCTACACCAACGAGCTCACGCAAGAATATTTGAGGCCCAATTATTGTGGAAAATATTAAATCTTATGAAAATCTTTATGAACTGATAACTAAAAATGTTACAGAGGATGATTTTCAAGTTAAGTTCATAAATGAAACTTCAGAAAGTTCTCGAAATGTTACGAAAATATTAGAAGATGCCAGGTTTACTTTTCATACTTATGAAAATAAACAAACCCGACCAATTGGGGTCATTGTAAAAAACCGGCATCATTCATGCGTTCCAGAAAATATTAAAACTTATTTGTTAAAACGAGGCTACAATATTATTATGGTCACCAAGAAATTGTCATGGAAGAATAAGACACCGCTAAGTATGCTCATGCTCACCTTTAACAACGGCGAGGACATAGAGAAAATTTACAAAATAAAGCACATTCTAGGATGCAAAGTGGATATCCAAGCAGTGAAGGGATCGCAATTGTTTCCACAATGTAAAAATTGTCATGCATTTGGGCATACGCGAACATACTGCGCGAAAGAACCAAGATGCGTCAAATGTGCCGGTAAACACCGAAATGTATTAACTGTGGCGAAGATCTTCCAGCCAATTATAGAGGATGCATTTTTGCGAAGGAATTACAAGAATTGAAGAATAAAAGAGGTAAAAAACCAATTAAAAATATTGTCAAGAAAGATATTGTGACACAACAGAAAGAAGGTGGAAGAATTAATATCCAAACGAAACCCACATATGCCACGGTTGCTGCTTCGGACTCTGGACTTCAAAATACACAAACTCAACAAGATAGTGACATCAATCAAACTCTCCAACTCATCCTTTACAAATCTAGAAGGATCTTTTTCTAATATGCATGGACGAGTTAAAAAACTTGAGGGTAGTACTAAAAATACTGGCCCAAAATCCAAAAACAAATAATAATGGCTAATGTCTTAAAAATCATGTCATGGAATGCAAATGGATTGCTCAATCACCAGCAAGAACTTCAAGCAACCCTAGACATAAATAAAATTGATGTGTGTCTGATTTCGGAAACAGAAACACACTTTACCAAACAATCTTTTATTATACTTAAAGGTTATAAAGTTTATCACACTATCGGGGTGTATAGTGTAAATACAGCTAAGGGTGGAAGTGCCGTAATAGTCAAAGACAACATTTATCACAATGAAGAAAGCAATTTGAAGTAGAAGATATTCAAGCAACAGCAATTAATATTAAGACTAAAAATTACAACATTACCGTAGTTAGTCTGTATAGTCCTCCAAAGCACAACATCAAAGCTGACAAATACATGGAATTCTTTAAGACTTTGGGGACTCGATTAATCCTAGGTGGCGATTTCAATGCAAAACACACACATTGGGGATAGACCAAAGGCAAAGAATTGTTAAAAGCAATTAATGAACACAAATGTGAAGCAATATCAACGGGCAAACCAACGTATTGGCCTACTGATCCAGAAAAAGTCCCTGATTTGATCGACTTTTACATTATCAGAAAAATATCTGCTAATTATATGCAACTAGAAGTTAACTTGGATCTTAATTCAGATCTTTCAGCGATTGTTTTAACCCTAAGTGAGAGCATTATCCAGAAATTATGTAACCCTACATTAATAAATAAAAGAACAGATTGGGAAAGTTTCAGGGTGATATTAGACGAAAGGATTCAATTGGAAGTGCCACTACAAAGTGAAGAACATCTAGACACCGAAGTGGAAAAACTTGTCAACGATATCCAACAAGCAGCGTGGCAAAGCACTCCTGAAATTAAAAGGAAATTGAAAGGTAACAATTACCCTAAAGAAATTTTAGAATTAATTTCAGAAAAGAGAAAAGCGAGAAGAAAATGGCATCAATCCAGAGCTCCACAAGATAAAACTAGACTGAATAATCTAACTTCACACCTAAAACAAGAGATTAAACGGCTGAAAAATGATAACATAAGTGAGTCACTGAGGAAATTAACCAATGACTCCAGCACATATTCACTTTGGAAAATAATTAAAAATTTAAAAAGACCGATCATACAAATGCCTCCAATTAAGAACTTAGATTGTAGTTGGGCAAGAATTAATGAACAAAAAGCATCAAGATTTGCAGAACATTTAGAAAAAATATTTCAACCTAATTCCACGGACAGCAATGAAATACTACCCGAAATCTTGGAGCAAGGAACAGCAAATATTCCTTTTACTACTCCAGCTGAAGTTAAAAATGAAATCAAAATGAACATTAATCCAAAAAAGGCTCCTGGTTGTGATCTTATTACTATAAAAATATTGAGAGAACTTCCTAGAAAAGCTTTGGTTAAAATCACAAACTTATTAAATGCATTGTTTGGGTTAAAATACGTACCACATGTGGAAGGTAGCTGAAGTCATTATGATTCCCAAACCTGGCAAACCACCTCTCGAAGTAACTTCATATCGGCCAATATCATTATTACCGATTATGTCAAAATTATTTGAAAAACTTATATTGAAAAGACTAAAACCTATCATCCAAGAGAAACATCTGATCCCGGATCACCAGTTTGGTTTTCGGAGTCAACATTCCACGATCGAACAGGTCCACCGAATCACTAATGTTATTGAACAAACGCTGGAAGAAAAAAAGGTTTGCTCAGCAATATTTTTGGATGTTGCGCAGGCTTTTGATAAGGTCTGGCATGAGGGATTAAATTATAAACTTAAAATGCTCCTTCCTGCCGAATGCTCACAAATACTTCAATCGTATATTTCAGAGAGATACTTCAGAATTAAGCAAGAAGATGCGTATTCTAATCTAAGGCAGTGTCATTGGACCAACCCTACGTTCAGTCAAAACGTTGTTGCTACTTTCGCCGATGACACTGCAATCTTGGCCATTGGTAACAACAACACTGAGTCTACCGAAAAACTACAATCTGCGATTGCCGAAATACAACGCTGGACTAAGAAATGGCGAATGAAACTTAATGAGACTAAATGGGTCCACATCGATTTCACAAATAAACGTATCAATCCCAAGCCAGTATACATCAACCAGAAAATAGTTCCGTACGAAAATACAGCAAAATATCTAGGCATGACGTTAGATGCAAAACTCAGGTGGAAGCCGCATGTCAAGAAAAAAAGCAGGAAGAACTAAAAATAAATTACAGGAAGATGTACTGGTTAATGGGCCGTTTCTCTGCTCTGTCAACGTACAACAAGCTATTGCTGTATAAACAAGTTCTAAAGCCAGTTTGGACTTATGGTATTCAACTCTGGGGTTGTACTAGCCAAAATAATAAAAACATAATTCAACGCTTCCAAAACAAAGTTCTTCGTGATATTGTCGATGCTCCCTGGTACATTCGTAATGACAACCTACATAAGGATTTGGATGTAAATAGGATCGAAAGCGTCATCCAAAAATATGCTCAAAGTCATCAACAACGGTTGCATCATCATATTAATGCCGAGGCCCTCCAGCTCCTAGATAACGATGACTTAACCAGAAGATTAAAACGAATCAAACCGTTCGAACTATAGTCCAGTCAAAATAGACATTACAGTTTGCATTAATTCCTAACAAGCTGGATTTTTGTGCAGGCCTTGGATGCGTCATTACAAATGACATGTCAAAAGTCCACATCGATCCCGCTTGTGCGTTGTTTTTTGTTCGAGGTCGAAGGTCACAAATTTGCGTTTTTTGCGTATATCTCTGAAACAACGCGAGCTATCGAAAAATGGTTTAGACAAAGTTGGTAGATCGTAAAATTGTCTACAAAAAAGATCTCAACACTTTTCTTCTACAAAGCATCGTTTTCGAGATATCGTGACTTTAGACCGCAGGAAAGTCGAATTTTCGACCATATGCACACATTTCCGCACCACCTCTGAGGTAGTGTACACGGCTTTTTTTTAACGTTTAAGTGCCGATGGTATTGATGCACGTCTGAAATGATCACGCATTTAGGGACAGATTGGAAAACGTCATTTAAAGCAAAAGATGAGAGCGCAACCGGAAAACTCAGAATTCAGTATAGTACAGGAAAAATAGTAAAAATAGCGGAAATGATTGGGTACAGGCTGAAAATTGGCACGGGGCTTCCTTTTAGGGTTCTTAATAAGGGGTTATAAAGTCTACCGATTTTCTACCCCGGGAACCTTTCTTTCTAGGGGGTTTTAGGGTCAAAATATCTGTTTTTTGCAAATGCATCTGAAACCGTAAGTCCTATCATAAAAAAATGTTCACAAAGTTTGTAGCTCATACAATTTCCTACAAAAAATGTTATTATACATTTTCCCGTACGTATTGCCATTCATGAGATATCACCGTTTTAAAGATTTAAAATATTCATATGAACTCATTCACGACTTGTATAGGTTTTCCGACGTTCAAGTTGGACTACTTTTCTAATTTTTTCAGGGGTCATTCCTGGATGTATTTGGAGGAAAAATGTGTTCTAGATAGGGGGCTAACCACTAAGATACAGGGTATTCGCGAAAAAACAGTGTCTTTTTTTGTCATTTATTTAGAGTTGAATAACTCCTAGACCAATTATCGTAAACCAATATACTTAGACTCATCTTTTAGGTCAAAGTGTATTCTTTTATTTGATATAAAGATCAGGAGCTTGAGTTGCTCCGTTTAGAAGATATGTAGGTTCAAAGCATGAGCGAAATGTTTAAAAGCTTAATGATAATTTTTTATTCAATTTAAAGTACAATCGACCTTAATAGTCACTTTGAATGTATCTGATATTGATTTCCAAAGCCAAGATTTTGATTTAACAATTTACATCTACAAAAAATGAATATGAATCTATCGATGTGAGTTACAAATTTCAAAAATTATTTATATGCCAATTATTTAAATATAAAATTTTCATTTTCAGGACATTTAAATCACGCTACGCATAATTTGCAGAAAATTATATATTTTGATTGGCAAGATAGTAATTTAGATTTGTTTATTAATTTTTAAATTTGAAAAATAAAAATAATACTTTTTATCAATATATGTAATACAGGGAGTCACACTACGTCACTTACGTAATAGAAAAATCTATATCTCGAAAGCAGGCACAGATAGCCCCCTCTTTTTGTGTTTTTTGTTGATCATGTTTTGTCTACTATCTGCCATAATTTAGATGTAATTTTGTATTGTAAATTGAATAAAAAATATCATTAGGCTTTTAAACATTTCGCTCATGCTTTGAACCTACATATCTTCTAAACGGAGCAACTCAAGCTCCTGATCTTTATATCAAATAAAAGAATACACTTTGACCTAAAAGATGAGTCTAAGTATATTGGTTTACGATAATTGGTCTAGGAGTTATTCAACTCTAAATAAATGACAAAAAAAGACACTGTTTTTTCGCGAATACCCTGTATCTTAGTGGTTAGCCCCCTATCTAGAACACATTTTTCCTCCAAATACATCCAGGAATGACCCCTGAAAAAATTAGAAAAGTAGTCCAACTTGAACGTCGGAAAACCTATACAAGTCGTGAATGAGTTCATATGAATATTTTAAATCTTTAAAACGGTGATATCTCATGAATGGCAATACGTACGGGAAAATGTATAATAACATTTTTTGTAGAAAATTGTATGAGCTACAAACTTTGTGAACATTTTTTTATGATAGGACTTACGGTTTCAGATGCATTTGCAAAAAACAGATATTTTGACCCTAAAACCCCCTAAAAAGAAAGGTTCCCGGGGTAGAAAATCGGTAGACTTTATAACCCCTTATTAAGAGCACTAAAAGGAAGCTCTGTGCCAATTTTCAGCCTGTACCCGACCATTTCCGCTATTTCGCTTTTTTCGGCTTAATTTGACTGTACTAGTACTATTCTCCTCAACATAGCATATAGAAAACATTCTGAGGTTAGTGAGAATCGTGACAGTGAGCTGCTGGCTGTTGTTTGAAAGTTCGTAATAAACGTGGAAATTTTGATAATCGACATTTATGACGATTTGGAAAATATCAACTCAACTAAGTCGACTCAATGCCCAGTAATGCCGTAATACTTACAAGTGAAACATCGAACATCGGTTATAAACAAGCTTTACAGCGAATTGTTAACCAGTGCCGTGAGTGCGGTATGACCAGAAACGAGGAAAACGCGAAAACGGGAAACAGCAAATGCCCTTTTCAGGTTCAAATCAGTAATGTCGTCTTATAATGTTGGAAATCTTAGTCTCAAGCCATGTTCGCCATGGGACAAGTTCAGAGTGCCAATTATCTGTGTGTGTTTGTGCGTGCATATGGGGTCATTTTTTCCTTCACCATTTCGCCCGAACGAAAAAATATAATGACTTCTTTGAAGTGTCGTTTGAAGCGTATTAACGAAAATATAATCTGAAAAGATTTTTATTAAATTTGGTCGGGCTGCTTTTTTTTTTTGTTTAAGCGACATAAGTGATTTTTGTACCTGCACGATATCGCAGGAACCACAAAAGATATCGAGTTAGTTGAGGTGCCGTTCCAAGAATATTAACGAAAATATGATCTGAAAAGATTTTAATAAAATTCGGTCGCAGCGTTTTTTGTGTACATCATGTTCATGATTTTTGTACCTGCATGATACCGAGAGAACCACAAACTGTATCTACTTCTTTGAGGTGCCGAAAGAGTAATATTAACGAAAAAATGCTCTGAAAAAATTTCATAAAATTCGGTCGAGCCTTTTTGTTTAAATGAAAAAACTTCGGCTGTGTCAAAAAGACCTTTAATTCATAAGTTTTGCAATATCTAATAAGCTTGATGGAATAAGATCCTCCTAAACAAAGCGATCTTTTTTGGATTCTACACAGCGATAGCTTTCCAACAAAACATCACTTGTCAAAACCGGACAACCTTTAAAAAAGTGAAAAAATTACCAACATTACGAATTTTCAAACCTTGGATCAGTTTTTTTGACCAGGAATTGTTTCTACGTCCTAGTAGCTACTGTACGTATGATGGTTTTGTAGATT
Source organism: Thereva unica (assembly GCA_949987705.1). NCBI lineage: Eukaryota > Metazoa > Arthropoda > Insecta > Diptera > Therevidae > Thereva > Thereva unica. The sequence continues at coordinate 73,241,020 of OX465281.1, read as the reverse complement.
CTTATTTTAGTTTTTCTGTGGATATCTCTGGATTTCATTACTGGCAGTAGTGAGAAGTATGTTCTGTTCGCGGCGTTTTTTCTCTTTATACGTCTCTTCGCTGACCTGGGATCCACAGGTAGTTAAATTGGTTTACCCGTTCAAAGTTATATTCCCCCCAGGTGGTATTGTGGTTTCTCCTTCTTCTTTCCACCCTTGACTGAATAGAATCTTACTCTTCCCTGCGTTTATTTGCAGCCCTATATGTTTTGCTCCATCTTCTAATTCTGTAAATGTTTCTCTAAGATATGACAGTGATCTTGCAAGGCAGTTTATATCGTCGGCATATCCTGCCAACTGTTTGAATTTGTTAAGCAGGGTTGCATTCGCATCAATGTTAACCTTGCGAATTACTCCTTCTAGGCAGAGATTAAATAGCATGGGTGCCAGCTCATCGCCCTGCTTTAAGCCTTGCTTGACTGGGAAGGACTCCGTGAATTCTCCTTGTATTCTGACTGCACATCTTGTATTTTCCATTGCCATTTTTGTTAATTTTATTATCTTCAGGGGGATGTTTAGGTCCAGCATTGTTGCATACATTTGCTCCCTGTCGATGCTGTCGTATGCTTGTTAAAGTCGATGAAAAGTTGATACACGAGTAAGAATTCGTGAAGTGGCCCCCCATATTTTCGAGTTTGAAATAAATTATTGAAATGAATGATTTTTGTTAGCCCTAAGTGTCAATAACAACGTGGTAAAATATTTTTTTTTATATTGCAAATAATAACAATGTTATTAACAAATTAAGTTTTTTGTACTTTTTTCTTCAAAAAATCATATTTTGGGTCCTTTTTAACAGAAGTGGCTGAAATTTACACTAAGAATGTAAAAAAGGCTGAACTTTGAGATAAAAAAAGAAAAACCAAAAAAAAAGTTATTGTTAATAAAAAATAGGTACACTTTCATAAACAAATTAAAAATTTCTCATGTTCTTGAACTCATATCGACTTCGTTTAAAAACAGTATCAAAGTACATTTATTTATGCCAGAGTGCCCAATTTGGATGCGGCCAGTAAAACTCAGCATACAACTACATGTAAACGCCCTGTGCGTGAGCCCCCTTTGAAATGCTCGAGCTCATCCCAGTTTCTCAGAATTTTGTCTACTTTTGAAATTTTCAATTTTTTTCCAGGGTTTCTTAGAATTTCTGATAGTTTTGTAGTCGTCGGGATTTTCTGAAATTTAAAGAGGACGACTTTTCAATAGTTTTTTTAGCATGTTGCAAAATATTTCTTTTGGGGTTTCCCGGATATTTTCAGGTTTGGGGAGTTTTCTACCATTTGTGATAAAATTTACAACTCAAACTCATATAATTTACATTTATATGAATTGCACATTACATTTATTACTTTAATTATTAGTCACAACGAATTATTACTCTGATTATTTACATTAAACTTATATCTAATCTTATTAATAATAATAATAATACTAATAGTGTTACCCTTCTAACACAAAAGGCGCACTTCTATGCGGCGAAACAAATTTGCGATTGTTCGAAAATTCCACCCAAACCTGAAAATATTCGGGAAACCCTCAAGTGAAATATTTTGCGACATGCTAAAAAACTATTAAAAAGTCGTCCCCTTTAAATTTCTAAAAAATCCCGAAGACTACAAAACTATCAGAAATTCTAAGAAACCCTGGAAAAAAAGTGAAAATTTCAAAAGTAGACAAAATTCTGAGAAACTGGGATGAGCTCGAGCATTTCAAAGGGGGCTCACGCACAGGGCGTTTACATGTAGTTGTATGCTGAGTTTTACTGGCCGCATCCAAATTGGGCACTCTGATTTATGCTCATGCTAGTGAAATAAAATTTTTGTTACCTCTTAAACTTTTTGTATAAAACGATATTTTGTACGACGCCGCAAGCCTAAACTAAATGAAACACACTTTCTCCATTGCAACTAACCCTTAGCTGGCCCACCTCGATTTTGTAACATAACTGGCCTATGGGGTGTCTACGCACCCCACGCGAAAAAATCATTTCCATGGAAAATATGCAATATTGACCGTTAAAAAAATCAAGGGGGGTCTTTGACAACCCTTTTTTATGTACTAATAGTTGAGAGATATTTTTATTACAACGACAGAAAAAAATTAAAGGTGCGAAAAAACATGATAACACGACATTTTGCTTCAAAAAATCAAAACTCCCTATATTTTTTGATTGTGTGGACTCCCGCACCCGCGTAAAAGCAATGTGAATAGCTCCATCTAACACACAACCTTCAAGATAGTGTACTTCTGTGGTCCCGCATATATTATTTTCAAGATTTATATCATGAAAAACGGTTTTTTTAGATCTGGGGTGTCCCTGCACCCCCAGGTCCAGCTAAGGGTTAAATGAGAAAAAAGACAAAAATTTCCTGGAATTGCTCAATTCCAGGAAATTTTGCTCAATTCCAGGAAATTTTTGTCTTTTTTCTCATTTAGTTGCAATGGAGAAAGTGTGTTTCATTTAGTTTAGGCTTGCGGCGTCGTACAAAATATCGTTTTATACAAAAAGTTTAAGAGGTAACAAAAATTTTATTTCACTAGCATGAGCATAAATAAATGTGCTTTGATACTGTTTTTAAACGAAGTCGATATGAGTTCAAGAACATGAGTAATTTTTAATTTGTTTATGAAAGTGTACCTATTTTTTATTAACAATAACTTTTTTTTTGGTTTTTCTTTTTTTATCTCAAAGTTCAGCCTTTTTTACATTCTTAGTGTAAATTTCAGCCACTTCTGTTAAAAAGGACCCAAAATATGATTTTTTGAAGAAAAAAGTACAAAAAACTTAATTTGTTAATAACATTGTTATTATTTGCAATTTAAAAAAAATATTTTACCACGTTGTTATTGACACTTAGGGCTAACAAAAATCATTCATTACAATAATTTATTTCAAACTCGAAAATATGGGGGGCCACTTCACGAATTTTTACTCACACGTCAATGTTGTATTCCCAGCATTTTCGGAGGATTTTCCTTATTGTAAAAAGTTGATGCATTGTTGACCTATTTCTTCTGAATCCAACTTGGTATTCACTTATTGCAGCTTCTGCGTTAGGTTCCAGTTTGGCCTTAATTATATTGGTCATTATTTTATATACTGTGCTTAAAAGATATATGCCTCTATTTCACAGTTGAATCTGTCCCCTTTCTTGTGTATTGGGCAGATAATGCTTTGCTCCCATTCTTCAGGCATTTTTTCATTCCTCCATATGCATAGTAATTCGTGTACATATAGCTGCTGAGAGCGATTCGCCTCCTTGTTTGATCAACAGTTTTGTTATCAAAAGTTGTTTCTAATCAATCATTTTTAAGGTAACTTCAAATCTAATTGACATCTCTATCTATATGACGTTATTTTGGATTACGAAACTTCATTGTTTCCGAAACAAGTTGAACAAAATTAATGGAATACCAGTAGATACCAACGCCAAGAGCACTCAACAAATTCAAGTAATATTATTAAAAAAGCATTAACAACATTTTAGTGCCCAAGAATTTTTAAAAATATCTAAATTTGTGACGACCTTGATTAAACGCAAGATTTTAAACCCAAAATAATTTCAAATGAAAGCCGCTACGCTACATTTTATGAGACAAGGCTTAATAATAACGAACACGTAATTTTTAAGTTATATTGCCTGAAAATTCTTGTCACAATCGTAAAATATCAGTTTGGTAATGTGCGAGTTGTTTACCAATTTTTATTTGTTTATTATTACGTCACCACTAATATTTTTGCAATTTTCACTATCGGCCACTGAGGCAGCGAGAATTGTTGATAAATAAAACTACGTCACCAACACAAAGAGCGAAGATGATTTTGTGAATTTAGAGCTGACAATTTACGAGTTTACAGCGCCACAATAATTATGTATTCAGCGCCTACATTAGCATTGGTATTTCTTTTTACCTTGTTAGAATGACTTGTAGCACTGCCATGTGACATACAAACAACTTTTAAGCACAACCATTTTTATCTCACTAGAAAACTTTTTTAACACCTGTCTGTCACTGAACTGTGGTATGTAGTTGAACTAACACCAGTGCAACAATTACCTGATTTTTGCTATACTGCTGTACACGTTCTGCTGATAAGCACTATCTTCTCGCGTTCCAATTTCACCCGATTCTTCATCACCGTCGTTCACTAAAATATCGGGAACCTTCAGCTCAGCTACATTGTCCTGCATATCACTGTTGCGCATTGTTGGCACTACCTCTTCACAGTCAGAAATGCCCTCGACTTCGTCCTCAGAAGGGATCTCCGGGATTCGGGGGCTTAGCGAACCAGAACTGGTCCATGGGAAAATTCCGACACTGAATTTCGGTGATCTTTTGAAAGCTTGATCACTCGCGAGCTTTTCGAACTTCAGTCGCATGTGCTGGACGTATGACAGCTTCTTACCAGATTTCGCGATTGACCTCTGGGCAAAGCCGTACTCGCTTTCGGAATTGACGGAATACGAGATTCTCATAGACGAGCTAGAGGAGCTACTGCTGTTCGGACTGCCAATCGAGTCGTTACGCACGTAAAACCTGCTGCGACCGCTCTCGTAAGGCCCGGTTACCTCGTCGTCTTGTTCCATTATGATGCTGCTGTGAAACTGCTTCTTTCGCTGCAGCCGAGAGCTTTTCCCACGATCTTTGATCTCCGCAATTGTGGCTCTTTACTTCAATATCGTATCCGCGCGAGAACAACACCCTGCCATATTTTTTCCTAGCCGAGGTGGAAATTATATGATTTTATTTATAAGAAATCCGTGCGACTAACAATGCAGAAAGACGAAATCAACGTCGACAATAACTGGGGCGTATGAACGTTAGTCACCCATACGACAATCGGTTTCAGAATACATCCTAATCGTGAATGAATAACTGATAAGTAATATCTCGAAGCGATTGCGAGAAATCCACACCTTTGCCGTATTATCGCGAAACAATAGACCCGAGATAATTTCTAAAATTAAAACAATTAAAGTCAGCAAAAGTATAACATTTGAGCATTGTGGACATAATTACTCATCTTTAGTGCTGCCATCTGTCATTTCATTTTTCATTCAAACTAAACCAAAATATATTCCTTCCTTATGTTTCAGTATGGAGATCATGGCGTTAAAATAGTATTTGACAATATTTACAAAATACTAGAAATTGATATTTATTGCAAACACGACTTTATTTATTTATTCCCACTCACTAAATTATTCCACTAGCAACTTTCATCCCATCCACAGCTTTCGTGTAGGTGAATGCCTTCGCTGTAAGCCCCTACCCACTCCTCCAACCAGATCCAATCAAGGATGCAAACTACAAAAGTACATAACGAACCAAAAATTTTTTTTTAATTGTGAAAATAACCTGCCATTCGAAAAAACTTAACCAGTGGTTTTAGAAACCTGTTGCGCTTTTTTAGAATAGTTGTAGAATGCCTTGCACAATAAATTTTAGTTATGTTTTTGGTGTGGTACATTCTCACTTTTTCAGAATGTGATTTGGAAGATTATTCCAAGAGCTACTACCAATTGGGAAATCTGAACAGGAATCAGAAATTTGATGGATCTCAAGGATTGCAAAGGAAAGAGAAAGTCAAATAAGTAGCAGGGGCTTTTGTTATAAAAACCTTATGCAAGAGAAGTAAAGCCATGAGATGTAATCCAGTCAAATGAGCGAAAAAGAGGCCATCTGTACATTTTATGTAAATAGCATTTTTTATTAACTGACATATAATAATGGACTGCTTTGCTTATATGACATTATTATTCCCATACAAATTCATGGCACCAAAAAGTGTAGTCCTGTTCAATGCATTAACTGGCAGAAATAATATCACATAGTGCCAAAATAGCAAAAAATTGAATTTGACAACTGCAAACGTTTCCTTTTTTTGTGAGTAAAAATTACTCATTACTTTCATTAAACGATACATACAAAAACTTTTTTATATTTGCAGTAAAAGAAAAATGATAAATAAAATTCTGGAATAATTTTAAGCGACCCGCGGTATTATAGTCCCTGATTTCATAATTTCCTTTTGCAAATGTCAGAATATGTCCAAAAAATAGATGGGTGTTTACTTTTTATTTGTTTGATTGACTTTGTTTAAAAACACTAGTTTCCTTCGTATTTTTTTTATTGTCATTTAACGCACAAATTCATAAATAAAAAGGACAACGGAACAATATTAATTTAACCCTCGCTGAGTTGTAAAAATTCCAACAACAACAAGAAACAAAAAGCTAAATAGACCAATAAATGACGGGTTTGTTTTCAGCACGTGATAGGCGTGATAGGCAGCTGAGTAAATTAAAAAGATGTGAAATTAAATTCAGCCGTTAGTAAAATTAGTTAATTAACATTATATTTTTAACAATGGGTATTGTGATTTTTAACTTCCCAGCATAGGAAGTTATTGTAATCGGTCCGAAAATCGAAATCGAAAATTTCAACGTATTTTCATCTTTCAAGGTCCCAGGAGCATTTTAAGCAAAAAATTGAGAGGAAGTATGTGTGTGTATGCGTACGGATGTGGTCATTTTTTCCTGCACGATATCGCGCGAACGAAAACTGATATCGACATCGTTGAGGTTTCGTTCGAAGCGTATTAACCGAAATATGATCTGAAAAGATTTTCATGTAATTCGGTCCAGCGGTTTTCTTGTTTAAGCGTCGTAAGTGATTTTTGTACCTGCACGATATCGCCCGAACCACGAAAGATATTGACTTACTTGAGGTGCCGTTCGAAGCGTATTAGCGACAATATAATCTGAAAAGATTTTTATAATATTCGGTCCAGCGGTTTTTTGGTTTAAATGACTTAAGTGATTTTTGTACCTGCACGATACCGCGCGAACTAAAAACTATATCGACTTCATTGAGGTTCCGAAAAACATTAATACATCAATTTTATATACATTTTCATCATCCTAATCTTGTAAGTGCGCACATTTAGTTTGACATTTTAGCGAAAATATTGATAAACAATTGTGACAAATCCTCGGTATTATACATATATTCTATATTGCCTATTGTTCATTTATTATTAAAATATCCAATCATAATATTCAACATATATCATACTGGGAAGTTGATCGTGTGGACCGAAAGGGTCGAACGCACATCCCAACTAGTTTAATTTCTTTCTCGTTCCCTCATAAATAGCAGTATATTAAACATCTAATTTAATTCTTAATACAACATAACATGCACCTTAACCAAGGGGTGCATCATATTAATGAGTGTGGTTGCTCTGAATATATCTAATTCAAGTGAAATGACAGAAAGGTGCCTAAACAGAGAGCAAGAAGGCTGCATAATTTTCTACACTTGTAAAAAGATCTTCGGAAAGATACTGAGTCTCAAACCAAAGATCGTCCTGTGGATGTACATAGCGGTGATACATCCAATTCAAACCTACAGCTCACTGGTGTAGAGCCTAGCGTTGAACAGGACATATAATGTCATAAATCTGGGAAGGGATGTGTACTCTTGCCCCAGCACCGTCCCGAGCGTCATTATAAATATCTGGCCTTGCGAAGTGACCCTTAGACTGAGCGAGAATGACGTCCGAACCTCAAAACCTTACAGTACCAACATCTTGCTACCCTCGTCAATTTTCTTAAGACTGGCTAATTTTCTGACAAAACTAAATCTCAAGGTCAACTATAATTGCCTTAAAATGTTTTTGGCATTTGTAAAAGGTAATCAAAACAAATAGATGTTTAGTTGAATAAAATAAATTTAAAAATGAAGGCTAATCTATATCTATAAAAATCTCGTGTCACAGTCTTTGTCACCAAACCCCTCCGAAACGGGTTGATCGATTTCTATGAAATTTTTTGTGTATGTTTAGTAGGTCTGAGAATAGGTCGTAGGCAATTTTTATACCCTCAACCAAAAGGAACAGCTGAAAATATAAAAAACTAGTTGGAGCCCGGTGCGCCTCGCTGCACCCATAAGTCAATAGTATGTCGTGCGCCAAAACAACTGGAAATCTTAAAATCGATGGGCAGTGAGAGTCTCAAATCCCACCACGAAAATACATTCGAAAAGAAAAGTGTAACTCCGTTCATTTAAAAACCCAAATCACTCGCTCATAACCCCAATCACAATTCAGCGGTTTCACTGCCACTCTTGTCGTGGTCAGATGCTATGAGGGAGTGGTTTTGCCCGTAAACGAATTTTGAAGAGGAAATTACAATGCACGTCCGCAGAATTTTATCCATGCACGAAATTTTAATGTGTATGAAATGGTCATTTCCTCGCCTGTGTTTATATTTCCAATTCTTTTGGTGCACATTATAGGTTCCGTTTATTTTGCGGTTGAGACATTTTTTCGTATTTTTGGTTCCGAAAAATAAAATAATAAAATGTTCTGCTATCGATTTTTTTTTTTTTAGAATTTAAAAAAAAAAATTTATTGGCTTCAATCACATTATTACTAGTTTCTTATAATTTAGTAAATGGCTGACTGGTTACATGTCCTAGCTATATAGTTACTTATATTTCTAATATGGACCGTGGTCCGACATTTATTTGTATTAGCGTGTTTGCTATTTATATATTTGCTCTTGTACAGCGCGTGTTGCCTACACAGCTTCACAGTATATTTGGTAGTTTAATTTGAAAAGAGAAGAGAGACAGGAGAGACTTACAACTAAGGATAAAAAGTAATTAACAGAGTATGGGCATCATCTTAAATGTTCTAATTTAAATGCGAGTTAGATAAATTCTAGATATACCTATAATATTCAGTTCTTATCTCTGTCTTGAGCTGAATTATTATTTATATTTTATATTTAAATTCGGGTAGCATACCCGGTACCTTATTCGGCTTTATTTATTTCAACAATTGAACATTCTTAGATAAATTTAAATACAAGCTAAGCATATTGATATAACATAGAAAGTTATTAATCTACAGTACAAGCAAATTTTGATCTCTTATTTATTTATTATTATTATTATTTTTTTTTTTGCTAATTGGGGGCTAATATTTTAACCTCTATAATGGAGATTATTGTGGTAAGTGTAAAAGGCTGGTACCCAGCAGGAAATGCAGTCATTACCGAAGTAGATATGTAATTCATTACAGTAATACCAGAGACACACTTGTGGTATAGTAATTACAATATGAGCAATATTGCAATATACTTCAGGTGTGTCTCTATATACTGAGAAAAAATCTCGGTATACACTCAGTATACTCAACATTGAAACTCAATATCCCAATTGAGAAAAACTTCGTGGTATAGCTCAGTATACCCTAGATTTAAACCGAAGTATAGTCTGGGCATAACCCAAAATGATAATTTCGAACAGGATTTTAATTCTAAATTTTCTATTTCACTTTTATTTTTAATATAAATTAATAATAATTTCACAATATTTCTAATCATATTTAACTTCAATTTAACTGCAGCACAATAATTTTTTTCGACTTGCAAATCTGACAGATAAATGACAACCAAATAACTCAGTATACTAATGCAAGTGTGTCTTCATATTTTTATATTGCAATATGGCAATATTGCAATATCCCGATCTCAATTGCTATACCACAAGTCTGTCTCCGGTATAAGCTCGGATGGATACTTTTAGCATTACAGAATAGCTTACTTTTACACAGGCATGTCATAGGCGGTAATCAGTATATTACTTTCCGACTACTAAAGAATGCCTTTTGTAATGTATATCAGAAAATGCATGGGCTCCTTTTTGCATTACAGGGTAATGTAAAGTGTAATGACTTTGGAATAATGTACTCATTCGTCAATTTTTTCATGTATTACATGACAATTTATTACTTTTCACCAAATGTGGGTATCCCAGCAGGAAATTTTGGATGTCATTACTGTCGTAATGCATTATTTCTATGATAACATTTGGTGAAAAGTAATAAATTGTCAAATACATGAAAAAATTGACGAATGAGTACATTATTCCAAAGTCATTACACTTTACATTACCCTGTAATGCAAAAAGCCCATGCATTTTCTGATATACATTACAAAAGGCATTCTTTAGTAGTCGGAAAAGTAATATACTGATTACCGCCTATGACATGCCTGTGTAAAAGTAAGCTATTCTGTAATGCTAAAAGTATCCATCCGAGCTTACTGTAATGAATTACATATCTACTTCGGTAATGACTGCATTTCCTGCTGGGATGTATCCTTCCTCAGCCACACGTAAGATGTCTGATTCTGGATGTATCATGTTAAAAGGGGATAGGTAGGTTTGTCCCGCAATAGGTGTATTATTCTGGAGTGAAATTCCTCTGATTAAATCGTTAGGGTGTTCACAGATCCCGTTTAGTCTTTTTTGCATCAGAGATAACATATACATTAAAATAGGGGTTATTTTGGCGGTTTCATAAATTTTTTTGTTGGAAAACCATTTGTTGGGCTCACTCATGTACAGTGCTGTGCAGTGTCTAAGGATTTTTCTTTCAAGGATTTGTACTTCTCTAGCCGCAGTTGATGAGCGTGAACACCAAATAGGGAATGCGTAAGTTAATACTGGCCTAATAATTGTTTTGTACATGAGTGTTTTTGTTCTACTATAAAGCGATTTTGAATTGATGAGCGGTCTTAGAGAAGCAGTAGCCTGCCTCATTTGTATCAATTTTTGTCTTACATGAGGGTTCCATTTTAGACGGTGATGGAATAGTAGTCCAAGATACTTGATTGTCTCCCTTGGGGCTAATGTATGTTCGTTTACTTGGAGTTTTAGTAATTTGGATTCTTTAGATGCATTTTTGGGGCCTTTGCCTGCAGGATTTCTTACACATATTAATTGGCACTTTCTATTATTTACTTCAATATTCCAAGCTTTGAAGTAACTCAATATTGAGTTTACGTGCAATTGCAAACATTCTGTAGCAACTATAGGGGATTTATCTGTTGCCCAGACCAACGTATCGTCAGCATACTGTATGCTTTTAGAACCAATACTATATACGTGTGGAAAGTCATGGATTGATATATTAAACAATTTTGGTCCTAATATTGATCCCTGAGGGACTCCCGACCTGATGTTAAATCTCGGAGAAATAGAGTCGCCTAATTGGACCACTCCCATCCTATCTGAAAGAAAACTGTGTAAAATTTTTGTTAGGTGGGGTGGGCAATCTAAGTTATTCAGTTTATAAATTAAACCGTCGTGCCACACCCGATCAAAAGCCTTTTTTAGATCAAGCGCACATAGCACTGAACATTTCCAATCCTTAAATTCGTAATTATTTCATTTTGAAGGTATAATAACGCATGTTCTGTGGAGTGGCCTTTTTCGAAGCCAAATTGATATTGTGGTATTATATTATTTGTTATACAAAACAATTCTAATTTTCTAAGTATAAGTTTTTCCAACATCTTACCTACGTTAGAAAGTAATGAGATTGGTCTAAAATCTTCAACTTGCGCAGCAGATCCTTGTTTTGGAATAGGTAGAATCTTTGCGACTTTCCATGTGGTAGGAAAGTAACTATTGTTTAAACAATTATTAAATAGAGATGCAAGGAAAGTGTCTATGCCTTTTATAACTTTTCTAATGACATAGTTAGGAATTTTATCAATACCTGAGGATTTTTTATTTTTTAGCTCACTACTGAGCTGTATTATCTCTTCGGGGTTCGTGAAGTAACCGGCTGAGGGCAAAGAGGCTCTATTATCGGTAGTAAATTGAGTAATTGGGGGGAGAATTGTTGAATTAAGCGTGGATATTACTTCTTCAACTGTGTTTTTATGGGGATTATTGTCGTCTATTATTGTGTTAAAAGACTGCTCATAGTGAATTTTAAATATTCTTAGCTTTTCTTCTAGATCACTGTAGCATTGACCGTTCATATATACATCGTTTGTGGATGGATTCCGTCTAATGTACTTTCTACCTGTAAGTCTATCAATGGCAGCAAATGCGTTGGGAGAGGGTTTAATTTTTAGTAGCTCCCGAGTGTACCAGCTATTAGCCTCAGTTCTGATTTTGTCCCTTATTATTTTAGATAAACACAAGATTCTTGAATCAAGCTGTGTGTATTCGATATTCATTCTATTTCCCGTTCTATGGAAAATTCTTTTTAGTGCCTGATTCCATTGTCGTCTTGTGCGAAATAATCTCAAGGTGCCTGAAGAGATAATATTGTACTTGAAATTTTTTTTAGGGAAGTATTGGAATGAATGTGCATGCATTCCGTGAGAACTGAAGTAAATTTCGAGATCAACTGGTCAATTTCTTGGTTAGTTAAATTAGAAGTTTGGTTTAATATTACCTCTTCCTGAAGCTTTATCTTTATATGTCGGATGAAATCTTTCCAGTTAGTGTTCCTGAAAGAAGTGATCCATGTCTGTTTTACTGTAAGTTCGAAATTTCCTATTCGAATTCCAAGGAGCACACCATAGTGATCAGACGGGAACGGGAAAGTTGTACATGTTGTGCCGTTGTTCGTTAGACTAGACGATACCCAAAAAAGATCGAGAGGACCCCCTGGGGAATGTAGGAGAATTAGGGTAAATAAGTTCTGAATACATGAATGCTGAGGATTGAAACCAGTTGTATAGAGTATTACCATTTGTGTTATTTACAGAATCACCCAAGTTCCTATGCCTAGAGTTTAGGTCTCCTCCAATAATAAAATGATCGTAAGCTCTAGCCAGACATTCGAGTCTATCAAGTTCAAGGTTCCGCCGTGCCTATTATTACAAGGTACGTAGACTGCCCCAATTAGGATTTTTTTATTAACACCATCTGCTTTTATGTGCCAGCAGATCAAGCTTATGGAAAATTGATTTGTGTCAAATGAGACTTGATCAAATATGAGATCCTCTCTAATGGCAACAGCGGTGCCTCTACCATAGTCATTTCTAATTAATTTATACCCAGAGATGGTAGGTTTGTATTTTTTATTTAACCTCGTTTCAGTAATTAATGCTACATGAGGTCTCAGTCTTTGTAACTCATATGATAGGGAAAATGCCTTGTCCTTAGAACAAAGCGAGTTTACGTTAATGTTGACAACTCTTATTTGGAGCATTTCAGATTAGCAACAAAATTTAGATATGCATCAGCCTTATTATTTTCATTCATCATTTTGTATTTCGGCCAGAAATCTGGCAGTTTCTGTAAGAGAACCCCTAGTGAGACTCCAAACAACCTATTCGCTTCAGCAGTGAATTCCCTAGTAGCGTTCCCGTCACTATTGCCTTTTACGACTTGCGCAAACGATCTGTCATTTCTGATTAATAAATCATTAACTTTGTTTAATTTTTTTTCTTTTAAATTGCCGAGTAATTGTAAATTTTCCTCTCTTCTTTTCTGATAAGCCGAAAATTAGGACATTCCTTAAAGTTGGCTGTGTGATTGCCGCCGCAATTTGCACATTTGGGTGAACTTTGAATATTTTCCGCCTTTCTAGGGCATAGATCTTTACAATCGTTGCCACATCTGACGCACTTCGGATTGTTTGCACGATTAGCGCTAATGTGTCCAAAGGCCTGACATCTATAGCATTGTACAAAATTTCTCTTATGTGGTCGCTCAAATGTAACCACATGGTATAATACCGTCCTGATTTTAAGCAATTCTTTAGCAGGAGTCGTTGGTTCCAACTTTATTATAAAAGAGCCAAGGTTCACCCCTTTTAAGTGAGGCTTTTTAGACACTAACGGTTTAATCCATTGTATTTTAAGATTATTATTTTGACTTTTGAGATCATTATGCACCTCTGAATCAGTTACGCCATTGGATAAACCTTTCATTACGAAAGTTTCTCCTTTCTCCCCCTTCGGGGTAAAGGAAAATGCCTCCGCTTGAGAGTTTCTAATTGTGTCCAGAATGAAGGTGTGTAGTCTGGGATTATCAATAAATATTTTACTCCTTGAGTAATTGATTCTCTGGACTTTGAAATTAAATTCTTCGTTTTGCTTCGAGCACATTTCAAACAATAGTGTTGGTCTCACGTTGTTTATGAAAATCGGTGGGCACCAACTAATTTTTGCTTTAATATTACTGGCTGTGTTATTTTTTGTGTTAGTAGGGGAGTCAGAGTTAGAGTCAATCTTACGTGTATCTGCGGGTTCTTCAATCTTACCTAACAGGCTGTATTTATTTTCACTGTTAACTTCATTTTTTTTTGTGTTGTGATTAAGTGGACGTGCCCCATTCTTAACTAGTTGAAAGTCCCCCAATTCGTTATCTATAACTTCATAATTATTATAATTATTCCTATTATTGTTATTTTCTAAGTTTTCGATATTCTTAATTCTAACGTCGGAAATTATTTCAATTCTTTTGGGATCTGCTGCCGACTCATCATCGTTGCATGCTTCCATATTGTCATCTGCATGTTCCATTTTGTCAAGACAATGCGCTTTCGCATCTGCGATGTTTTGCGTAGATTTTTTTTTTTTGGTTCTTCTCCTTTGTTAGTAAAAGTGACGGTACTGGGGCCCATGTGTTCCCCTTTTTGTGTCCAGTCATCGACAGTTTTTAACAAAAAATTTTTATCTTTGGCTAGTGCCTTCAAATTTACCTTAGATTCTTCCGGGCTTATGTTCTTTTTGCCACCCTTCAGATTTTTTAACGTTTCTTCAGAAGTAGGCTTCTTTCTGCTTCCCCTCATATTTTTGGTTTTTTTTGCGAGGGACCCGGGGTGGCGTCCCCGCCTTCGTTCATTATTCCCAATACTCTTTTGGGTGACAGTATCTCACCTTTCAAATTATTTAATTAAATGTTTCAAAACTTCACTCTAAAATTGTCACAATGGTTAGCTGCTAGAGCTTCACAAGAGATTTTTTTTTTCACAAAGCACCCGTTATTGTTCACTCAACGCGATAGCAAGAGAGGCTCAATACTTTCCCATTGAAGGTCTACGTTGAACCCTGCTATCGATTGGAATTTCGCCATTTCCATCGTCCAAAAATTGTTTTAAAATTTTTTGACCAGAGGCATCTTCTAGCATATCCGTTGAAGCGTGATTTTTGACATGAATATGTCTTATCCCTGGAGTCTATTTAAAAGAATGTGCGGAGACGAAAATCGTTACCATGACTCATTATTGTTTAGCATACTTTTAGGATAAATTTTTGTTTTTTTGCTGTTTTTGTTGTTTTTGCTGTTTTTGTTGTTTTTATTGGTTTGGTCGTTTTTGTTGATTTTGCTCTTTTTGTTGTTTTTGTTGCTTTTGCTGTTTTTGTTGTTTTTGCTGTTTTTGTTGGTTTGGTTGTTTTTGTTGTTTTTGCTGTTTTTGTTGTTTTTGTTGTTTTTGCTGTTTTTGTTGTTTTTGTTGCTTTTGCTGTTTTTGTTTTTGTTGTTTTTGATGTTTTTGCTGTTTTTGTTGTTTTTGTTGCTTTTGCTGTTTTTGTTTTTTTGCTGTTTTTGTTGTTTTTGTTGTTTTTGTTGTTTTTGTTGCTTTTGCTGTTTTTGTTGTTTTTGTTGTTTTTGCTGTTTTTGTTGTTTTTGTTGCTTTTGATGTTTTTGTTTTTTTGCTGTTTTTGTTGTTTTTGTTGTTTTTGCTGTTTTTGCTGCTTTTGCTGTTTTTGTTGTTTTTGTTGTTTTTGTTGCTTTTGCTGTTTTTGTTGTTTTTGTTTTTTTTGCTGTTTTTGTTGTTTTTGCTGTTTTTGTTGTTTTTGCTGTTTTTGTTGGTTTTGTGTTATTTGTTGTTTTTGCTGTTTTCGTTGTTTTTGTTGTTTATGCTGTTTTTGTTGGTTTGGTTGTTTTTGTTGTTTTTGCTGTTTTTGTTGTTTTTGTTGTTTTTGCTGTTTTTGTTGTTTTTGTTGCTTTTGCTGTTTTTGTTTTTGTTGTTTTTGATATTTTTGCTGTTTTTGTTGTTTTTGTTGCTTTTGCTGTTTTTGTTTTTTTGCTGTTTTTGTTGTTTTTTTGTTTTTGCTGTTTTTGTTGTTTTTGTTACTTTTGCTGTTTTTGTTGTTTTTGTTGCTTTTGCTGTTTTTGTTGTTTTTGCTGTTTTTGCTGTTTTTGCTGTTTTTGTTGGTTTTGTGTTATTTGTTGTTTTCGTTGTTTTTGTTGTTTTGACATGAATATGTCTTATCCCTGGAGTCTATTTGAAAGAATGTGCGGAGACGAAAATCGTTACCATGACTCATTATTGTTTAGCATACTTTTAGGATAAATTTTTGTTTTTTTGCTGTTTTTGTTGTTTTTATTGGTTTGGTCGTTTTTGTTGATTTTGCTGTTTTTTTTGTTTTTGTTGCTTTTGCTGTTTTTGTTGTTTTTGCTGTTTTTGTTGGTTTGGTTGTTTTTGTTGTTTTTGCTGTTTTTGTTGTTTTTGTTGTTTTTGTTGTTTTTGTTGTATTTGTTGCTTTTGCTGTTTTTGTTTTTGTTGTTTTTGTTGTTTTTGCTGTTTTTGTTGTTTTTGCTGCTTTTGATGTTTTTGTTGGTTTTGTGTTATTTGTTGTTTTTGCTGTTTTCGTTGTTTTTGCTGTTTTTGTTGGTTTGGTTGTTTTTGCTGTTTTTGTTGTTTTTGTTGTTTTTGTTGTTTTTGCTGTTTTTGTTGTTTTTGTTGTTTTTGTTGTTTTTGCTGTTTTTGTTGTTTTTGTTGCTTTTGCTGTTTTTGTTTTTGTTGTTTTTGATGTTTTTGCTGTTTTTGTTGTTTTTGTTGCTTTTGCTGTTTTTGTTTTTTTGCTGTTTTTGTTGTTTTTTTGTTTTTGCTGTTTTTGTTGTTTTTGTTACTTTTGCTGTTTTTGTTGTTTTTGTTGCTTTTGCTGTTTTTGTTGTTTTTGTTGTTTTTGCTGTTTTTGTTGTTTTTGCTGTTTTTGCCGTTTTTGTTGGTTTTGTGTTATTTGTTGTTTTCGTTGTTTTTGTTGTTTTTGCTGTTTTTGTTGGGTTGGTTGTTTTTGTTGGTTTTGTTGTTTTGTTCTTTTTGTTGATTTTGTTGTTTTTGCTGTTTTTGTTGTTTTTGTTGTTTTTGTTGTTTTTGCTGTTTTTGTTGGTTTTGTTGTTTTTGCTGTTTTTGTTGTTTTTGGTGTGTTTGTTGTTTTTGTTGTTTTTGCTGTTTTTGCTGTTTTTGTTGTTTTTGCTGTTTTGCTGTTTTTGTTGTTTTTGCTGTTTTTGTGGTTTTTGCTGTTTTTGTTGTTTTGCTGTTTTGTTGTTTTTGTTGTTTTTGCTGTTTTTGTTGTTTTTGTTGTTTTTGCTGCTTTTGTTGTTTTTGTTGTTTTTGCTGTTTTTGTTGTTTTTATTGTTTTTGTTGTTTTTGTTTTTGACATGAATATGTCTTATCCTTGGGGTCTATTCATGTCTACTGTGCCATCGAGAAGCCATGGCACTTTTTTTTTTCTTTTCAAAACTGTGCCATAGGTATGATGCTTTCAAGAAAACGTTAAGCTCATCAAGCGCTTCGAACGATTCGTTTATGGTTCATTTGTCCCAAATTATAATTTTGCACGTTTTAAGGACTGTGGCAATACGGAAATTTTTGCTGATGTTATATGTAGATGTTTCTATCTGGTTCAAATTCAATGGGAGCTTGCGGACTGAATGCACTTGTACGTCCACCATCAAGTAGAGTTGATGCAATTCTCGCTGATGTCACTGCAAATGTAACCTCATTCTGCAATTGAGTCGACGCCAAAATCTAATTGATAAGACATGTTTTGCCTGTACCACCTGTAGCATCTAGGAAAAATCCCGCTATTTCCTTTGTCGTAGGATTTCATTGATCAGCAACTAACTGGCTTGCCTGAGATTGAACGAAACTTTTTAGATGATTTACGTTGAATTGTTGCACTCGCACCAACTCTCTGTTTTACACCGCATTTCTGAATGGTGTCGAATTTAAACTTTGTGGTTGATTGATATTCATAAGTCCTCGATCAGTATTAAAGCTTCATTGAAAATTTCGTCAGAATAATCACAGCTGTGTATTCATATAATAGACCTCACACTATGAGTGGAGGTGGTTTACGTTCAATAGGCAACGTCTGGCAACATTGGGCGAGCTTTTCAAATATATAACAGCATGATAATTAATAATTTTTCCGTAAGAAATATGAAACAAAAAATATGTCTCATGCAAACTTATTGTATGTTGAAAAATCAAGCATCTTCAAATCTATGTAAATTTCCAGGTACCATACTTCAAAAAGTGAAAGCGATGCGCATCCAATTTATCCGATTGAATTTGTCGTCTTCTTGGCCTTCAGACCTTACATTACTTAACATACTTTGCTCAAATCGGGCACATGCAGCTGAAGTTACTTCAATCCAAGTTCAGAGAATCGCGTCCTTTGCGAAAAATCTGCTGTACGGCGACTATCCGTAAATCACTTCCGATCGATCTGAAACTTTAGGAATCGTATTTTTTTTTTTTTTGTTGGAAAAAACCAATACATTTTGGATCTGAGTTCTTTAGCAATATTTTGAAGAGTACCTCCCATACAAAAGTTTCGTATTTTGCTATATCAGTACCCTACAGCTACCAGAAGAATTCGAGATAACTTTATAAATTATAGCCTATATGATATTCTGATGCATGAGCTATATTATATAGTTTTTGCGTGAAAGAGCAGCAAACATCCATACAAACATTCGCGTATATAATATTAGTAAGATTGGTAATTTTGGGAATTTTCTCTTCAGTTTAGGTTCAGTAGCTTCATGGCTCCGTAAGTATAAAATTGTCATTAAATTAAAGGTCAAAACAGAATTGCGACTGCGACGGCCGACTGCAACTGCGATTTATGTCAAATTTGGACGGCGCAGTTAATGTAGAACGAAATTGCAACGGCAACTTCTATTCTGACATAAAAGCGTGACATTTTACGTTGTGTTTGAAAACTAATTTGGTTTTTTACCTACATTGTTTGCATAATATATACCTATATATTAATTAAAGTGGATTAAAACTTGTTTGGATTTGAATTTCAAGAAAATATGAATTTTAATGTTGCTTACACTGCGTCGCCGACGGTGATTTTAGAAATTTGCTCAAACGCCGACTTCGACTTCGCGGCGCTGTGCCGCTTCAGTTGTAATTTCGTTATACATGGTTTGTGTTCATTTGCGCTAAACGGCTGTCCGCCGTCGCAGCCGCAATTCTGTTTTGACCTTAATTCATTTCATTTAATGACAATTTCAAATTTATGCAGCTGTCAAACAATAGGTAGGCCATGACGCTATTGAAACTAAATTGAAATACAATAAGCTATATAGTATGCTCAATATACCGTTAGATCCATGGCGGCCGTCTCAAGACCCATGTATCCGTTCTTTGAGGCACTTTATCTCGTTAAATTCACATCTTATACCAAGTCAATAGATGGTTTTTATTGGGTACTGTTGGCTTATGGGTGCAGCGACGAGGGGTACCGGCTCCCAGGTAGTTAATAATAGAATTAAATGTAAAACGAATTAGGTTTACAACAAATCTTTCGAAGGATCATTTTAATGCTTATGTTTGACAAAAAAAGCATTCTCTTCTGAATTTGGACTTCAAGTATGCCGAAGGACAATTAAAACTGAGTCCATAATTCAATCTTCTTCAAACGAAGTAAGATCAGGATGACCTTCCCTTTAACTTTAAAAAACTGCAATTTTCCCTCAAAGTATTAGTACAGGAGGTAGCGCTATATTTGAACAAGACATTCTATACCGGTTGAAAAACTATACCAATTAAAGGGTACCCTTAATACTTTAGTAATGTCACCGGCAGGTACCCCAGTAACGGTGGAGGTAAAGATGACAGCAGGTGAAAGTCGATAAAAGAAGTCTGTGGTACTAAGGCAAGACCCGATATGTCAAAAAACAATTTTGCGTTCATATTGCCAAGATATCAAAAGTTTATTGCAGAATATGTTCCCCAATGCCAATATCGTAGAGTGTTTCTCTAAAATCACGGTATAAAGAAACCGTATTTAGAGCACATAATAATGAAAAATCAAAACTAATATGTATGCTTACAACAATACGGCGATGGAACAATCCTATTTAATACCCTTGACACACATGTGGTGTCAATATTCCAATACAATACAATATTCCAAATATTACGTGTATACTACATGTGTGTCACCCAATACTAGCAATATACCTGGTTGACAATCTAATTTATACGTTGTATGAGATTTGCTAAATTTAGGTGGTATTAAGGTAATATACACTATTTTTACTGTGCACAGCGCCTCTGCCGGAAAATTTTCCTCACATAAAAGTTGTCAATTGCAGTCGCTGGTTTTGTGAGATTTTGTGTTTATAGTGTTTTCTCACTATAATCGCTTGCTTTGTTTATGTTCTGATTATTTTGACAAATCAACTTTAACAACATTTAAATATTAATTATTTGCCGCTTGCTACTCCAAAATCAAATGGGAAAACAAATGTCAAAGCAAACTACTTCGATACTAGGTTTATGTGTGTCACGGGTCTGACGATATTATGATATTGAGGATATTATGATATTGAAATTATAATATCGATACCACATGTGTGTCTAAAGCATAACTTGACTAAATATGAACATATTGGGTTTTGCCTTAGCACCACAGAAGTAATGCCTTAAGTAATTTCATACTATGTCAGAACTTTAGGGGACGTTGGAGTTGTATGAATAGCGAGGTTAAGAGGGTTGTTTTGTTTGTTAAATTAATATAATCTTGTGATGATGTATGCTTCTGTTAGGTTTTGAATTAACGATCTACCCACTATGCTAGCATGGCGCCATCTATTAGAATAAAAACGAACGGAAACAGCTTTGTATTTTCCCGAAGTATTAAATGAAACAAACTCTGCGACGACGGAAAAGGGAGTCGTGGAGGAACTTCTGCTCGAGCATGGAGAGCATATCTGAGGCCAGCAGACTTCAGAAAATGATCTCCAGGGACCCGGTCTCCAAAGTCGGACTCGTTCGTGACCCGTCGGGGAGGATGACGGAGACGCTGGAGGAAACCAACAAGATCCTGATGGAAGTTCACTTTCCTGGCAGCTATGTCTCGGGTAAATCTTGGACTATTCGTAACAGAATGGCTACAAGGATGAACCGAGAGGAGGCTAACAGGGTGGTGACGGAGGAAGGGGTGAGACGTGCAATAGACACATTCTCTCCCTTCAAGACATCGGGGCGTGACGGAATATTCCCTGCGCTGCTTCAATGGGGCAAAGATGTCATTGCACCCAGGCTTAGGGGAATATTCGTTACCTGTCTAGCAACAGGATACATTCCGGCGGTGTGGAGGGAAACCAAAGTGGTATTTCTCCCTAAGCCAGGCAAGAAGGACTACACCGAGGCGAAGTCCTCCAGGCCAGTCAGCCTAACATCCTTTCTGTTGAAAACAATGGAAAGAGTGGTGGCAGACCACCTGGAGAGTACTATGCTAAGGAGGCACCCTTTAAGTAGAAGCCAGCACGCTTACCAGGCTGGCAGATCTACAGAAACGGCACTTCACCAACTGGTGCGAGTAGCCGAGGGGGAACTGTATACCGGAGGCATAGCGATGGCCGTTATTATGGACATCGAAGGCGCCTTCGACAAGATACAGTTCAACAAACTCAAAGACGCTCTGGTGAGGCGAGAGGTCAGCCCTATGATTGTAAGGTGGGTGGACAGCATGCTGAAAAACAGAGCGGTAAGGATTCAGACAGGAGACTCGCGGCTTCGAGGGAGGGTCAGCAAGGGATGCCCACAGGGCGGGGTGCTATCGCCCCTCCTGTGGAACATCACTGTGGACACTCTGCTCAGGCGGCTAGAGGAAATGGGCGTGCATACCGTTGGGTATGCAGATGATGTAGCGATTGTGGCACGTGGCAAGTTTATGAGCACTACGGCAGATATCATGAGGAATGCACTCCAAGTGGTTGAGCAGTGGTGTACGGAACAGGGCCTCACCATAAATGCTAATAAGACAGACGCGATAATCTTCACTAGGAAGATTAAAGATCTGGATTTTCAGCCCCTCATGCTTTTTGGATCGAGGATCAAGGTGTCTGGGATGGTCAAGTATCTGGGTGTATACTTGGACTCGCGACTAACCTGGAAATACCACGTTGAAGAGAAGATTAAGAAGGCGACAAGGGTGCTTCACCAGTGCAGAAGAGTATGTGGACTAAGGTGGGGTATCTCACCGAGGTTAGCATACTGGACATATACCATGATGGTGAGACCCATCATAACTTATGCCTCGGTGGTCTGGTGGACTAAAGCCACACAGAAAACCGTCAAGAGGCATTTGGACAAGGTGCAAAGAATGGCCTGCGTAGGTGTGAGCGGTGCTTTCCGCACCACACCCGCCGCGGCATTGGAGGCGCTGTTAGGGCTGCTGCCGTTAGACCTCCAGGTGATGAAGACTGCGGCAGCCTCAGCGATTCGGATGAGACGGGATGCCGCATGGCAGGCGTCAGGAACCTTATATGGGCACATGAAGATCCTGGATCGCATTAAAGGGATTAGGGAGCTCATGATGCCCATGGAAGGGATCACAAAAATGAGGGTGACCGAAAGGTATCATAAAACCCTCATAGGGAACGGAACGCTCCCCGAAGGGAGACCGGAAGACATATATATCTTCACGGACGGATCCAAGATTGACGGCAGAGCAGGTGCGGGAGTCTTCTCGGAGGACTTAAATCTGACCTGCTCGCTGGCTTTGGGGAATTACACCTCAGTCTACCAGGCGGAAATGCTTGCTCTGCTGCACGCGCTGGATCACATAAATGAGGGTCAGGTGCAGGGAAGAAGTATCCTTATAGCACTGGACAATCAGGCTGTGATTAAGCGCATGAACCAGACAGAGATTAATGCGTCTCTGGCGTTGGAATGTGTCCAAAAACTGAACAGGTGTGCGCAACAAAACAACGTGACGCTAGCTTGGGTTAGAGGACATACAGGCATCGATGGGAACGAAAAGGCTGACAACCTGGCAAAACAGGGGTCAACCTCGGAATTCTGGGGACCGGAGCCATACTCTGCCATTGGCAGAGGGTTGGTAAGGAACTACATCGAGAAATGGGTCGCTGAGGAACACCGGAGACGGTGGGACGCTATGACCACGTGTAGGCAGGCTAAGATGGTGCTTACGCTGCCGATTACCGCAGCCAGAAGAAGGATCCTGCATATGCAAAGGAGAACCCTCAGATGGTTGGTGGCACTGATTACAGGACACGGATGTTTCAGGTATCACCTAAAAAGAATGGGAATTCTGGAGGATGACACCTGTCGGATGTGCCTGGAGGAACCTGAGACGGCCACACACATAGTGTGTCACTGTCCGGCGGTGGCGAGGAAAAGGGATGCCATAACTGGACTCCAGTGGATGGAGGACATGAGGCAGACTCCCTTCAATCAGCTGCTTGCGATAACTAGGGGAGTCGAAGTAAGGGAGCAATGGGACAACCCACTGCAACCCCAATAAGATGACTCTAGGCAGAGGGACGAAAAGGGACCCGCAAATAGTGGTCTGATTCGGTATCCCTCGAAAATCTATATATATTCCCGAAGTATTAAAAAAAATTTCAAACGCCCCATACACGGGGAAAATGTTTGCACAACGGGCTGAGTGTATGGGCCCCTTAAAATTCATTTCTAGTTTCCTTCCCGGCCTTCTTCAGTCTTATATTTTCACCCGGTAATGAACGTTATATCTAAAATCGTGAAGAAACGTGCTGCTAACGAGCAAAGTCTCACTTTTCTTTACGATTTTTGATTGAGCAATAGGGAACCTTACTGGAAATTTCCTCCGCTAGGGGTGCCAATGTATTATAACGTAAATATGAAGTGACATTTATCTTTGCCTGTCAGACAGTTCTTGATTATTGCGATTTTTTGGGTACTCAATGATAAATTCTTATATTCTTATAAATATATGCATCAGTGTTGTGTATTTGGATGCAATTATATTAAGGGATCCTTTATTTTCTAAAGACCAAAAACTACGGAAACTATGGGTAATAGCTGTGCATTGCAAAAAGTTTAAGGGTTTAAGGAAGATTATGTTAAAGAAGTATTTGAGACAGATCAATAGATGAATATTAATATTTTTGTTGCTGTTTCTGTTATATTTTTGTTGTTTGTTTACGTTATACTTCGGTGGGTTTACCTTTGCGTAAGATTCCCTATTGACGTCACGCCACTCCCGAAAAAACCTTGTTACCTAACCGACTAAGCCTACTGGGGATACCATGTAAAAACGCTGCTTGTATTCTACTTCAAAATGGGTGCAGAAAATAATGAAATGCAATGCTGGAGTTTTCTTAACCCGATATCTCAAAAACCATTGGTTCTCCGTAGATTTCGTACAGGACATTTTTATGCAGATTTATCTACGAGCAATCTTCACTTACCCAAAATTACATGAAGCCGATAATTTACGAAATATTTGAGGAAAATTAATTTTTGTGACCTTTGACCCTCCGTAACCGCTCATTTGGCTTTCTGGGCTTTTGGTAAATCAATTGTAAGCCCAAAATTAAAGAAAAAAATTTCCAGTTGCATTTTTTAGAAGTTCATGTATTAAGTGACTGGGCTATTAATCCTTAACGAAATTGGAAAATATTAGAAGTGTTTACAATATTTTTTATTACGTAACTCTATTTTAATAAACATCCAAAATCAATTTCTGCAGATTTGTTATTTTCTTCATTCCTTTCCTACTATATAAACTTTTTTGAAGTGTTAACTTCTTTAGCCATGCTTGGCACTTTTTAGCCAAGGGTAAAACAAAGAATTCGCATCACGCGCACTTTTGTTGCACACTCCTTTTTCTGAGGCAGAGCACTTGAGGCTATGTAGCTGGCTAGAGCATGGAAAATTTTGGTTTAGCTCCAACTACAAACAGCTACAGCAGCGTATAATACTATGGTGTGCGAGGCAAAATAGCCCGCGCTTGGTGGGAGGAATAGGGCTTCAATGTTGCAATGCAGAAGCTGCTCTCACTATTCATTTCAAATTCTCACAATATAGACGCCGCTCTCAAAGTTCATGTCATATTCTCGCACACCATCGCTGCTGTCTGTTGCTGGACCTCGACTAAAAGCTGCCATGTTCTAGCCAGATGCATGGCTGCAATACTTAAATATTTTGCTTGTATTAATCGCTTTAGGCAACATAGAATACGGCGTTTCGTCTGTTCGACTGGGCATCTGTATTTTACTTACTTGTCTGGGGTAATATGTTATATTATTTGCTATGTATTATATATTATCTATTACCTATTATATACAATCTACTGCATATTATATACTATGCTCTGAAAAAATTCCAAATGAATCCAATAGATTCCCATAACAATTTAGATCCGTGACTTTGGCTGAATATAATATGAGTATTTTGAATATTTGTTTCGTGACTATTGCGTCAACCCGACTATATGTACTGTGTACTATGTACTACATATTTCCTATGAACTATATACTATGTATTTATTACTATATATTATCTACTATTTTTACTAAAAACTACATTATCCCAATCATTCATCGTCCGGTCTTTGTGTGATAAGTTTAGGACAAATAGTTTAATTTCCAAAACATTGCAACACATTTTGGAGTGAGTGCATATAAGTAACAATTAAATAAACCTTAACAGAATATTCATATATAATATATTGATCCTTATCCTCCTGTATTAAGATGGATTTGGAAATACAGACTAGCCATAGAAGTTAACACTTTTAAAGTGTGGTCCAACGCACACTAATTTTTTTTATTTTAAGGCGGTGCAACGCACGCGGGGTTTTTGCTAGTCTATATAAATATAATGGCTCTACCGATTAGAATAATTTTTTTGGAGTTTACTCCTTAAGATATTCCCACGGCGTCATAAGTTCCACTCTACAGTTCCACTCACAGACGAAAAAAGTACATTCAAACAAAGTCCCGCGTGAACGAAGTCGCGGGTTAATGCTAGTATTAATGTACCTAGCCTTTTAGAAACACGATCAAAAAGGCATTTACTCCACAAGAAAATAAATAACGTAAAGCATTTTGTTTAATTTTAAAGTGTCATTTTTACTCCGATTCGCTGTGATAAGCAACGATGTATTAAATTTCATATTAAATGCTCAAACGAATTATCACTTTCCAATATAACTTAAATAACTTGGTATTAGCGGCTGATAAGAGTCCAGGTGTGTTTGCTGTCATGTACTTAAATCCCAGTTGGTAGAACGGCCTTTAGTGTAGAATGGAACCGGAAAAATTCATTTCTCATGTGCATAAAATGAAAACTCATTTTGAAGAACTTTGTGCAAAAAGTGCCCGTGATTATTCTTCTAAATTGCGAATGAAACGTGAGTGTTTAAGAAAACATTCGGAGCCTACATCTTTCGAAAACTCGTCTGATGAGACAAAAGCAAATGAAAATTTTGTTACTAAAAATTCTGAAAGTGCAATATTAGTGGTAAATTCACAAACTGACGACGATAATTTGGAGTAAGTGTATACATTTCTTATTTTCATAGTTTCCGCATTTTGAAAGCACAGAAAAAGAGAAGTGGTTAAATTTGAACACTTATCAACTTGAAGTATCGTTATCTGTGAAGAGTGTATTTAGATTTCTAAGTAATATTATCGATATCATATTTTACCAAAATAATAACGGTAGATTTTATCCCATTTCAAACTTTTATCTTTATGAGAACTACAGCTGTGTTCGATGTACTTTATATATTAATCTTTATTTTCTTGTTATATACTAGTGCTACCTGGAACCCGGTGCACCTCGCTTCACCCATCATCCCTGCAAACATTTCGAGTCGAGATCGAATCGAAAACGAGTCGCGAAATCTTCCAGAAGACTTCAGGACGGGAGTCGATATCGAAACGAGAACGATTTGTAAACGATGAAAACGAAATGCTATAGCAAATCGCTTTGACGATTCGATAGTGACTCGTAGTAGCGACTTTGAATCGAAGAGCTCCTTATTAATTTTCTGGGTGGGCGGGGAAAAATTATAAACAAACAAGTAGTTTCAAAGGATATTATGGCTGTGTGCGAAACCGGCTAATTCCTTGCTAAACTTCCAGATTTTTTGGAAGCTTCCCAATCTAATTCCAGTACTGTGCGAAACCACAATTTAAAATAGCTTGCTACAATTTTACCGGTTGACAAGAACTTGACGTCAATTGTAAAAGTAGCATTTGAATTATTATTTTAATAATTTTAATAATGGACACTGAATTAGAAGCCAATGATGAAAATATGGCAGTAATATTTTTTGCGAATTTGTTGTCCATGTTACCAGTAGCAACTCCTGCACAAATATTTCAAATATTAAGCAAAGGAAGAAGAAGAATTAGCAAGCTCGAAAATTTACTAAATGAAAACGTACTAGAATTAGCAAGGAATTACCCGGTTTCGCACACAGCCTATATAAATACTAGTTGACCCGCAGACCTAGCTCTGCCTGAAATTAATTAACTGATTGGAAAACACACTATGAAACAACATAAACAAAATTAATAAACAACAAAATTAATAATTTCAGTTATTAACCGTTCAATGTTAATTGTAATGGCATTATGAATTAAATTTGTGAAATGCTTTGATGTTCATTGCAAAGCCTTACGATAAACAATGTTTTTTTGTTTTGCCGTCTTCTGCGTAGGTCAGTTGTTTCCAAACTTTATGATACTGCGGCCTCTCTATCACAAAAACAAACCCTTTGACTCCCGCAATTAAATTTATGTAAATTGGCGCCGTATTGTTGAAAATAGGTTTGTCAGACCTTTTTCACGCGTTTTCGGATGCTCAAAGTGTACCAACATCCAACGATAGCGTGCGCCGGCAAATGTTTCTCGAACTTTGAATAAAAATGGTCCGGTTTTGGTTTTTGAGCACACTCCAGCCCAAACAGTGAATTCCTTGTCGTGCCGTGGTTTTTCGTGGATATCGTGTTTCTCTATCTCCCAAATTCGAAGTGAGCTTCATCCGTCATCAAAATTTCGTCTCGATATCGCTCTTTCTTGCGACAGCATTTCCATATACGCGGCTTGGACGGTTAATCATTGAAATTCTCAGAATCAAAACATCTACGCCTTGGTACTTTCCCTTGATAATGGCAGCTTCGATCACATTGCTCATAAGCTTTTTCGCAGACAATCTGGTGCCATTGCAAAGTCTCCTCACAGGGACGAAGTTAATAAGCTTGTAAAAATCAGTCCAGCCGTTTAGTATCGGTTCAAATTATGAATCTAAACTATTCTATTCTAAATATTTGGACAACGAAGATTTCACATCCACGTAAGGGCGAAGTGGCTCCGGTAGAACCATTGCAATTGGATCAGCATAGTCCAGGTGCTTCTTTCTGAAGTTTTAAATATTTATGGTAATTAAATGCTTATATTTTAAAATCGGATTGTTCTTAATTAAAGCTTGAATGACGTCGGTCCACGGATAGTAATTAATAACAAACGTAAATAGAAACATTCATCGTTGGTGGGATGCACTGTATCAATCAGCCCTAAAGCATCTGTCGAGAGAGAGAGTCGGTTACCGGTACCGCCATATCCCTGCGTTGTAATTATCAAGTAAAAGTAATCTGAAACCTGAAACCCAAGCACGCTAAAATATATGTTGTTTCGTTCTATTAATAATATCACGCAATGATTTAAACGTGACTCATACATGATCTTAAATAATCTTTTATCATTTTTAATTTGAGTTCACCTATTGCAATTGCCTTTTCGCCTTTCTAAACGCGAGTGTCGTTAAAACATATAGTTTCCTTTCTTCCCGATTCTCCTCTTCTTTTCCAAACCAGGACTTCGGGGTCACCTATTATAATCTTAGTTACAAATATTATTACATTAATTAGTCAACGCTTTATAATTAAATCGATTGGAAATTTATTGTGTTTTAATTAGCTTATAATACTTTATTGTATTTGGTTAATTTATAATACTACCAACTAAAAACCAACCACCTCCATTATGCTGCTTGACCGTTACGTTACGTTTGTCCGTTTTCTTCGCCTCAAACAATTGAAGAGCGATATTCCAAAACGTACTAAGTCAATTTTTGTTTAATTTTAATATTGTATTGCTTTCCAATCTATGACGTAGTAGTTATGCATTCACATAAACATTTATCACAAATCATACTCATTCCGATGTATAATGGGTCATACAAATGAATTTTCCATTAATTTCAATAGCTAGTATTCATATTGAATTTTTTAATGTTTTTTTTATATTAAAAATAAAGATTTGAAAAATACTATTCTTTCTTTTGCTGGGCTGAACTTTCTGAGGACTGAAAACATTTACCATATTATCATAATTTTACTATGAAATTTTATTTCAAAATGTACTAAGTAATTGACTTAGTACATTATGAAAATGTACCACCATAAATAAAACCATTTTTTTCATATAAAATGTAGCAAATTTATTTATATTTTTATAAATAATAGTTTCTTTTACCGGTTTTTTGAGAAAGGAAATAATATTACAGCCCTTTAGGCGAGAGTGAAAGTGATATTCAGTTTTTTTTTTTATTTCCCACTAATTACATCATAAGAACTTAGCACGTTTTGGAATATCGCTCTTCAATTCTTTCCTTAAAGCTGCAATCGCTTATTAACAACGCTCCAAACTTCCATTTTTCCCGCTAGGATAGCTTCTGGATTGATTCTGTCAAAAGAAAGATGAGTGCTGTGCCAAGCTTTCAGTTAAGTTAGAAGTTATTCTTACCACAAATTCTTTTACTCGAAGATTTTTTGGAATTTCAATATTCTGAACAAGCCTGGTTATGCCTGCTAAAACAAGTAATCCCTCTAACCAGCAGCAAAGGCTGTGACGCAAGCAGTACCAAAGTAGCGTGTGAAAGGTGGACCTAAGCAGAACTGTGACACCTTATTATTAACCTAAGCTTGCGGGATGGCTTATTGGGGCTACTTCTGAGGACATATGAGTATTTTTAATCTTCCAAACCGCGATATCTTATGAATGGCAATTCGTACGAGAATAATAGCATAACCTACAAAATTTCTAAAAACTATTTTATGAGTGTTTAAGAGATATGTAGATATTTGCAAACTGATTTTTTGACATTTTGAATACAGTTTTTGCCCCAACCTAACTTTGGAGAAATTCGAATTTCATTTATAAAGATGTTTTTAAGGGCTGTTCCAATTTTTAACTATTCTCGATTTATGCTGCAGTTCAATGCCTATTTTACTGTGTACAGGTGTTTTAGGTCTGACTATAACATGATGTGATCTATTTAATTTATACGAAAATGGCTTTATCAATGCAACAAATGCACTGAAACTGTTAAAATGAATGTGTTTACACGCTCATACCAAGAATAATAGGACATTTTAATTGAGGCCTCAGTACGATTTACCGTCGTGTAAGGGACAAATGTATTGCCTCGCATAAGTCTTGCTCAACTTAAACGGTAGGGAATGTGTTATTCAAGTAGCTTACAGAGTTATTGCACCTAGATGTGGCTTCTCAATTGAGTTTTGTATTAAGCCGCGATTTTAAAAATTCAACTATTTCAGATACGGACCTTGATTTATTAGATAACGTTTCAAACAGCTACAATTTTAAAATTTGGTTGCCACTTTTCGATTTTTTTTCGGTTTCGTTGTAGTTTTTAAAACTATAGAAGTGAATTTCCTAGTTCAATTGGTGATTTTTTCAGAACTAAAGCTATCCATAAACCATAAAGCTCATGGGGGGATTGTCGGAGTAGGACTTTGAATATTTAATCCACAACCACAAGCCTCAACAGCTGTGAGAGGACCCCTTCCTGGGTATGAGAGACCAGAGGCCCTGTGTTTACCACTCTACTGTTATCTAAGCTGTTGTTGAATATCATAGTTCTAAGAATGCGAAGGATTCACTAATTTAAATCATTGTAAATCCCGAGCTCCATCAGGGCCATCTAGATACTGACATTGTTGAAAGCGCTACTTCATCCAATGCGATATCAATCGATTTTCATTTACAATATGCATGCTCTGTTCAGTGGCGTAGGTAGCTTTCTGTGAGGGGGGAGGGGATATGATTTAAAAAAACTAAATTAGTTTTTCTCTCTAGTTCTATTTTTGATGATAAAAGTAATAGCCCACAGTCCCTCGGACATTACTTGAAATCTGAAATTTTAGTGAGTAGTTTCCTTTTGACAAGGCGCTCAACTTTTCTGTTGACGAAAATCGCGATAGTGGTTCCTAATGAAACGCGTGGCCGTTAAAGATGTTGGGTTTGGTTATTGGAAATTTTTATTAGTAAATATTTGTTTATTATAAAGAGATAATGTAGTAAAGAACTCAAAAAAAGTTTGTCCTACAAAATTGATAGAAATAACTAGCTCATCAATACCATAATTGCAAATTTGTGTCGAGCGTAGGACTGGGAATTTGGCTCACTTAATTTGTAGAACAATGTGGCCATCTTATTGTACGCACAAGTGCTCCATCCATCCAATCGCGCTACAGCCCAAATCGAGCCTTGGCCTCCTCTAGGGCATTTCTCCAAATTTGAAGGTTCCTTTCAGCAGTTCTCCAGCTCCGAAAGTTGAGCATTGTCTCTGCGTTAGCCGTCACAGGGTCCATCTATCTCCTCCTGGGTCTACCTACTGGTTTATTTCCCGAAATTTCTGCCACCATGAGCCGTTTTGGGATACGATTGTCCTCCGTCCTGATTACTTGGCCGGGTAGTCTCAGTCTGTTCGTTTTTATTAAAGTTGAGAGTTCTGGGTCGTCAAAATTTCATACAACTCGTTGTTGTATCTCCTTCGCCAAATTCCATCCTCTCTGGTTAGGCCTATTACGCACCTGAGTCAAGGGTAGTAGATATTTCGAAGACTCCAATGATACCAAAAAAGTACAAACCCATTAATTACCTCTTCTGTTGCAATCTTTCAAATATTTATTAAAAAAGTCAAGCAGCACCTTTAGGCGTCGAGCACACACGCCGTGGCGCTGATCCTACACAAAAGGATCAGAACTCACGACTGGCAGTCCCGTTTCTACTGGAATCCTTTGATTTTTGGACTACGTATCTGTAGGGTAGTCCTTTTGCTAGCTTTTATTGCTCCTTAGCTACTTACTATTCATGTTGAATATGAAATTATAATAAAACTGAAAATTTTATAAACCGACATTTACCATTAGTTAGTTTGCTTTTACCACCTCAGTACGTAAAACGGTCATGTTTGCGCCTGTGTTACCACGATACACAAGTCTCAAGGAAGCACGCATTTCAAAATCATCTACAAAAAATACGATAAGAAGTTTTCGAAAAAATCATTGCATCTCGCTTAGTCACAACCAACTTACATATATCGAAGGACTATGGCTTATTGCGATTAGTATTCTAACCTTGCATCATGGCGGAAGTTCATCAACGGCAATGGTACATTTACAGTACAAGTTGGTGAATATACCACTTCAGGCCGGCCGCGCACTAGCAACTTTTTTGATGGGCGATTAAACAATTTAATCAATGAAAAATTTGCCACCGCGCTAAAGGCACGCTCACTGGCAACTAGATTGTTGCCCAATTGGAGTCAGTTAAACATAGATTTTGTAGAGGTCGCATTTGTTTGTGCTTTGAGCCTAGTCAGAAACAGGATGAAACAAAAAAAGTAATTTTCGATCCATCAATGGACAATTTTACATGTTATTTGATGATTACGAGAACATCCACCTAAATGAACTGCTGAACCACCTCAATGCATATATTTTTTAAAATTTTTGTCCAAATATACTTTGTACTTTGTGTTGAAAAGCGGAGGGTGCTGAGGAGGCGCACAAATAAATAATTCCATATCTATTAACAGGCACGTAGGAACGAATTTTTTTTATGGGTGGGCCAACTTGAAATCAACATACCTCTTTTTCTAAATTGACAGTTATAAATAAAGAATGTAAAAAATTTATTCCTGGAAAAGTTCTGGGTGGGCAGCTGCTCACCCACCCCTCCCGGTTCCTACACCTGTCTATGAGTGACGTTACCCTTTGAAAGTCAAGACTGCAACTAAACAATGGGCCTTATCATGGTGGGCGCCTGAAGCGACAAATGGCGCGAGGACCGAAAAACTGAATCATAATTCTCGTAAAACACTGACATTTGTCGGCAAAAACGAATTCAGGCGTATCATAATTGGCGAACTATGTACGCCTGAATTCGTTTTTTCCGACAAATTTCAGTTTTTTTCGAGAATTATGATTCCGTTTTTCGGTCCTCGCGCCATTTGTCACCTCAAACGCCAACCATGATAAGGCCCAATCACCCGTGTGCGGGGATAAGCCTGAACATGCCCGTTTGATTTGTATAGGGAACAATTGACCTACTGCTAGGTCGGCCGTGCACTAGCAACTAATTTGAAGCAATCATCACCAAAATAGAACGCATTGAAGTAATCATACGCCCCTCGCATAGGTGATTTTAGCTTTTTCAAAAAAAAAAAGCTTATACAGAGGCTCTGTCCGTCTGTCCGTCTGTCCGTCTGAAGCCTACTTTCATCTCTGAAAGTACTGCAGATACAGACTTGGGAAATATCTCAAAATGTAGCTCTTGGTCAAAAGACCAAAAACTGAGAAAATGGTCTGGAAATTTCAACCAGAAGTATATTTAACAACAAAAGTATATTTAACAACAAAAAAGAGATTTCTAATAAAGTTCATTTATCGGTAGCCTAGAGGTAAGGGTCTTGGGTCCTATCCCAGGCGAACCAAGTTCAATCCCCGACCGCAAAATGGTGAAATAAATTTTTTTTTACTTCGGTGTAACATGTTTTAATTCTATTTCTCACTAAATTATATTATTTAATAATGATACTCAGGAGAACATAAACATTTATTTAATTAAAAGTGCAAAAAAATCATTTTCTTGAGTTTTTATGGCTCTTCGGCGGCTTTATAAATCATTAAGAAATTTCGCGGAAATAATATAAAGTATTTATTTGTTTATATGCATATTTTATATGCTGTTCATTTTATTATAGTTTTTAGTCATGTAGGTGGTGCTGTAGACCAAAACAAAAATTTAATTTTATCGAACTTCGCGGTGGATTTGTCACAAAAAATATGTATGATTTAAACGAAACATTTGGTAGGTTTAAAACGAAAAGTAGATATCTAATTTTTACCAGGGCATATAAACGCTTACTGAAATGATTGAAAATTTATAAATTTCACGAACGATGTATTTAAGACCGTCCTTATAGTCCATGAATATAAGATTTGCCCCATATCTAAAAAATTTTGCAGCCCTTTGTTTAAAAGCATATTTTTAAGTTTTTATTAACTAAATTTGTATGTATCTCTTCAGAATAACAAAACAAAAGTGGGATGTTGTGCCTAGAGACTAGCCACTAATTACGCTTTTTCGTGGTATTCTTTCTATTGAATAACACTTCAGTCTGGATGACAATATATTAAGTGAAGATTGTGAAGAATTGCGAAAATATTCAAACAAATAACTCGAAAAACTAACGCATCTTTCATGGAGATGCAGCTGAAAGAATTATACAATAATTGCCCGCCAAGAATTTGAGAGAATTGATATATTTTAATTGCACCCCATCTATGACAAAGAATAATGAACACCATCTATGGCAATATTACATTACTCTTCGTTTTACCTATGATTATCAATTTCCATAAAATATACAAAATACATTTCATAAATAATAGAAAATCTGTTGTCATAAATCAGTTGTTTACTTCCTTCTAAAGTTTATACATATCTTGCATTGGAATGTACCTTTTTATGAAAGCATGAATAAATAGGTTTATTGCCACATTACTACAAGTTAGGGTTTGGAGTAATGGGTTGGTGCTAGCTCGTGGTGCGGAAGGACCAGGTTCGATTCTTGATGAATTTTTTAAGTACTTTTTTTTAGTTATGATGATTTATTGTAGTATAATAAACTAAGCCTGCGTTGATGATAAAATCTCAAAGCGGCGACTAATTAAAACCTTTGGGACATATTCAATTGTGAGCTATAACTCAATCTATTTTTTTTTTTTTTTTTTTTTTATGAAAAAACCAAGCTTAGGTGTAACCCTTTGTACTACCAGTCCGTCATGTCGTTCAGTTCATGGTGCAATGTCTAGTAGTAGCTTGGTTTGAAGAATAGAGGAGAATAGGAAAGGTTAGAGGGGGTCTGGAGGGTGTGGAAGAAAATGACGATGAACCTCACGTTTGAACTATAAGATGTTGTACGAGTTCGGAAATACCGACTGCGGGAGATCATTCCACAATCGAGTTGTTCTATTCATAAACGAACTTCTGAACCGTATTGTGCGTGAACGAGGGGGCTGTAGGGTATGGGGGTGAGCCGAGCGGGCTAGTCTTGTGTTGCGGGAAAAGTATTGCCGTGCAGGCAGGAGGTCCTGAATTTCGGTGGAACAGTCGCCATGGTAATAGCGATAAAGTATGGAGAGGGCTGCTACATTCCTACGGTGGCTCAAGGTGTCTATGGAGGCGCGAAAGGGGCCATCACCAATGAGTTTGAGGGCACGATTTTGCACCTTGTCGAGACAAGCCAAGGTGGTTTTTGGGGCGCCTGCCCAGATATGTGAGTTGTATTCGAGGCGCGGCCGAATGTAGGATTTGTATATTGTAGCCAATGCGGCTGGCTGGAGGAGGAACTTGCATCTCTTGAGAAATCCAAGGCATTGGGAGGCTTGTTTGGCGATTTGGAATATGTGATCGTTCCATCGTAGATGCTCCGTTAAAGTTACCCCTAGGATGTTGAGAGTTGAGTCAGCCGTTAGATTCTCTCCATCCACCGAGACAGGAGGCTATAATAAGCTAAATAAGCCAAATCCGTTTTTAACTAAAACTTTTATTTCACGTTGCATTGATTTAATTATTGTCATAATGCTGTATCCTAGTTTGGCCATGGAGATTCATAAGTATTACACTGACCAACGCTATATATAATTAATTTTGCAAAGTTTTTGTTAAAGGCTTATGTAGGTTATAAGTTGTGAGACTTTGCGTAATCTAAAACTTAACAAAGTATTTAACAAACACTACCAAAATCATCATAACTTAAAAAAAAAATAGTACGCGGCCATCACCAGTATCGAACCCGGGTCCTGTCGCACCCCGAGCTAGCACCAACCCATTACTCCAAACTCTAACTCGTAGGAATGTGGCAATAAACCTATTTATTCATGCTTTCATAAAAAGGTACATTCCAATGCAAGATATGTATAAACTTTAGAAGGAAGTAAACAACTGATTTATGACAACAGATTTTCTATTATTTATGAAATGTATTTTGTATATTTTATGGAAATTGATAATCATAGGTAAAACGAAGAGTAATGTAATATTGCCATAGATGGTGTTTACTACTCTTTGTCATAGATGGGGTGCAATTAAAATATATCAATTCTTTCATATTTTTGGCGGGTAATTATTGGTGTTGGTCTCTTGCGAAGTGGGGGTACTTGTGTGCGTGCACGTGCATATATGCTATGGATAAACAGGTGCCTGTGTTTTTCAGTAGATGTTCTACATTTAAAGAAAAGTGAAGTGCGTGCATGATAATATTTTCTTTAAAAATAAAAAATAAAGTTAAATTGAAGTGTAAATAAATACAAAAGGCGTGGTAAGCTGAATTTTTAACAATAATGTATGTTTAAGTAAAATAATACACCTAATTCTGCTGTGCAAAGTGATTTTAGATTTGCCTCCAATCCATAGAAAAATTTTTAGATTCGTTTTACATAATTATATAGTGTTTACATGTGTGATGTGTTTTTTTTTTTTTTTTTTTTTTTTTAATTTGACACTTTCGATTTATTGGCCTCGATTCCCAGATCCAGTGGGTCTATTATTCGTTTAGTTTATTATTCGCGGAGCTTACGATTACTTCAATGAGGCGATTTTACATCCCAAACGCAAAAATTCTGTGCGATAAAAGAGGTCCGGAGCTGAGTTTCTACTTTGCTTTTGGAATGTTACATAATAAGGGATATTATCCTTTATTATTACTACATTTTCAATTTAAAAACAGACAAAGTTCTCTAAAGATATTTCACTTCCTTTTCATGCACTGGATACACTCGACCTTTTTTAACCTTTATAACTTAAAGAAACCTTCTTTATTACAAAAAAATGACTCAATAATAAGAAACCTTTTCCTTGTTAACAGGGAAAGAATTTATGAAAACCACATTTTTGACGCAACCCTGCCTCTTGATTTGCCACATGCAATTAGAGAGCTAATATTAACAGAATGTGATTATGTGTATAATCTCCAACAAGGACTATATAAATACAAACAACCGTTTAAGTTCGGGAACTTGATTTCAACCACTAAAAGGAATACAAGCATTTTATTTGGGAACATTACTGAAATCTGGTCGTTTCATGAAAATGAGCTCTTACCAATGTTCAAAAGAAATATAAAAAATTTGCGGCAACTTTTTAATGAATTTGAAAAATTTATCGAAGTAAGTAATAATAAATTTTTAAAATTTGTATATTACGGTATCTATTTCAGGATAACTCCTTTTATATTTACGTATCGTATGTGATTAACGAAAAACGATCAGCCGAGTTATATCAAAAGTATCACAAATATTTTGAGGGATAAAACATAAATAGATATGAAAATGAAAAAAGAGACTAATATAAATTTTTTTATTTAGGGTCTAAGAAGCTTATCTGGAGATAACCTGGGAATAGATAGTTTCGTTTTGAAACCTATACAAAGACTCGTAAAATACCCTTTAATACTTAGAAATTTTTTGAAGGTAGGTGTATTAAGTTTATTCTCTCATCAAATTTTGCAACATTATCCACGCAAAAATTATAACACTAAATTCTTCTTGTAAAAGTCATTACAATTTTTTTTTTCTAATCGATGAGCTTTTACTTTGACATACCGTTGGCTCACTATAACAAAGTTCTATGTAACAATTTTTGTACTTATTGAGTTAAGAATTCTACAAGAACTCTACGTGTGAAAATCTATCTCTTTTTCAAAAACTACCACTATATGGCAGTACTTCATGGCAGCACGTATTCAATTTTACATAGTTCTATGTTGTTTTTCGTTATAAAAAGAAATTACGAAGTTTTATGTTAAACATGGAACCATTGAATTGAAATTAACATATGTAGAACCTTGTAATAGTAAGCCAACGATACCTCTTATATGTATCACGAAATAAAATAATATCAGATTTTGCTATGTTGCCCATCTCCGGATTGAAATATTTCTTGAAAAACACGCCTTTTGCTTCTGTTCATGGAGAAATCATAATAATCATAAAATCAAAAGAATATCCAAATCTTTGGCTGTGGGATATTGTTGTTGTTTTGGCGTGGCGTATTGTATTTGGATGGATGGAGCGGTCGTGTATTGGATCGTTACTCAGTAGGAATTCTAGTCAACACTTACCGATGGAGCACTGATATAATAAGTCCCCTGGTAAGGGGTACTTAAATGGCAGTTAGTACCATGTAATTCAGAATTAGACCCAGCCAAGAGAGAATTTGCCCGATGACTCATTTGTTTTCGTATTTTTGTTTGCCTGCCCCTTACTAGTAATAGTCCAGTAAATAGGCACTTTTTCTTTGCAAAAAATACCGCACGTGTCATTTTTTTTACCAAATGTTTTTACATATTTTTAACTTCCCAGTATAGGAAGTTATTGTAATCGGTCCGAAAATCGAAATCGAAAATTTCAACGTATTTTCATCTTTCAAGGTCCCAGGAGCATTTTAAGCAAAAAATTGGGAGGAAGTATGTGTGTGTGTGTGTGTATGTGCGTACGGATGTGGTCATTTTTTCCTGCACGATATCGCCCGAACTAAAACTGATATCGACTTCGTTAAGGTGTCGTTCGAAGCGTATTAACCGAAATATGATCTGAAAAGATTTTCATGAAATTCGGTCCAGCCGTTTTTTTGTTTAAGCGACGTAAGTGATTTTTGTACCTGCATGATATCGCCCGAACCACGAAAGATATTGACTTACTTGAGGTGCCGTTCGAAGCGTATTAGCGACAATATAATCTGAAAAGATTTTTATAATATTCGGTCCAGCGGTTTTTTGGTTCAAATGACTTAAGTAATTTTTGTAACTGCACGATATCGCGCGAACTATAAATGATATCGACTTAGTTGACGTGCCGTTCGAAGAGTATTAACCAAAATATGATCTGAAAAGATTTTCATAAAATTCGGTCCAGCCGTTTTTTTGTTTAAGCGGCGTAAGTGATTTTTGTACCTGCACGATATGGCCCGAACCACGAAAGATATTGACTTACTTGAGGTGCCGTTCGAAGCGTATTAGCGACAATATAATCTGAAAAGATTTTTATAATATTCGGTCCAGCGGTTTTTGGTTTAAATGACTTAAGTGATTTTTGTACCTGCACTATACCGCGCGAACTAAAAACTGTATCGACTTCATTGAGGTGCCGAAAAACATTAAAACATCAATTTTATATACATTTTCGTCATCCTAATCTTGTAATTGCGCACATTTAGTTTGACATTTTAGCGAAAATATTGATAAACAATTGTGACAAATTCTCGGTATTGTAGATATATTCTACATATATTGCCTATTGTTCATTTATTATTAAAATATCCAATCATATATTCAACATCCATCATACTGGGAAGTTGATCGTGTGGACCGAAAGGGTCGAACCCACATCCCAACTAGTTATGAGCTTAAATTCAAAATGGCGTCATCACCACCCTTATGCTTCACTTACAATGAAGGGAAACGCGTTTAATTCTATATCTCCGAAACTATGCATTTTACGACAAAAATGTATATAATATTTTTTGTAGATAAATAAATGAATTAACTTGTTTGTTCAGATTTTTTTTTTGTAAGGTCAATATGTTCGGAGTTATAGTGATTCAAACTTTATACATTACTTTCTTTGCACTATATTTCGTTAACGGTTAGCCCGCCATAAAAAAGTCCTTCCTAAGACTTATAGTACACACGATTATCTATAATTTTCCTTTTATCATTTTTAGATAGGGCTAATATTTCACGAGTTATAGTCCTTTAAATGTCGGAAAATGTAAATTCAAAAAAAAAATGTTCTTTCCGTTTCATTTCAAAACTGATTATATCGTGTGTTGAGCTCATCATTGCCCACATTTGTTGCCTTTACTTTTTCTATAAAGTTGATATTTATGGATTTATTACATCTCAAAAGTTTATTAAAAATGGTTTTTTGCAAATATCTAGTCAACTATTTATTTACGATGACAAGTTATACCAACAAATTTGTTTGTTATAAATTTTACTTCAAACATCGAGTTTGATTCTAGCATGCATTAAACTTAGTCGTGTTTTGCGAAGCTCCATTTTCCAGCGTTTATTTATTTCCAATTTAAGTTTATTTCCAATTTAAATTTGTTTGTAATTGCTTTCTCGATTTTAAATCGCCGTGAATATATTGTGTTAGTGCGCTCCGGTATTCTCTAAAATATTTTTATATAAAATGTCGAAATCACATCAGACTCGATCCGCGTCTAGAGGAATTGCTGACAGCAATCCTGTTAGGACCAATACTCCAGAGAGTATTACTTGCAGGCGGAATGAATCCAGCAGCAGCAGCAGCAGAACGCCCAGGCCCACATCTGTAGCTGCCCCCGACCATAGTTTTGAGCTACTAGAAAAAAAGCTGATGTCAAGCTTGAATCGCCTGCTTGATGAGCAGTTTGCTGTCTTCGAAGAGAAAATCAAACTGTTTGAGTCAAGCTTCAATCGCCGGCTTGATGAGCAGTTTGCCGCTTTTGAAGAGAAAATCAAGCAGTTTGAGTCTCGCCTGTCTACGCAAATGGATGAGGTTTGCAGTACTGTTAATAATCAATTTGTTAAACTGCGAGATGAGGTCGAGACTGTGCAACATGACCTAGCCACAGTCTCGAACGAACTGGAGGATTTTCGTCGCCTGTCTAGACTCCAAGACTTAGTCGTGCGGGGTATCCCCTCGTGCGATGGCGAAAATCCCAAGCAGATTCTGAGTGCTGTTGCCTCCGCTATAGGCCATGATCTTTCGCCCTATGTACATGCTTTCCGTCCACAACAGCGAAATGGTACCCCGTTGCAGTCTGGGACAGGCAGGAAAGCAGTAAGCTCATTACTTGTGGTTAAATTCCCGTCTGCCAACGAACAGCTGGAATTTTTGAGAAAAAGCCGTCAGCATCGAACACTAACGTTGAAGAAACTCAACTTAGGATTCGCCTCTGATAGTCTTGTTCGAGTGACAGAAAGTCTGACGTCCAAAAACAATGATATATACCAAACGGCACGTAAACTTTTAAAGAGGAATGTCATTACTTCTGTTTTTACCAGGCGGGGACATGTTTATGTCCAGCAAGATCGGAACCAGCAGCCACGCCGAATAACCTCTGCCCTGGATTTAAATGATATTGCCGGCGCTTCGCCATGTCCTTAAAATTCTCCATGGAATACTGCCTGCTGTCATCGTGGAGCTGAGCGTACACAGTAGAGTAGAATTGATTCTTTTTTTTTTGATTATTTATTTTCTTTACTGCTTTTTTTTCGAATTTGTTATTCATTTCTTTCTTTCTTTCTTTTTTTTTTTTTTATATATTTATAATTTGATTTTGTTTTAACTTTTTCTTTTATTCTGTTTTTTTTTTCTTTTTTTAATTTTTTATATACTTATTTATATTTTCGTTTTTATATTTTTTATGTTATGTTAGCCTTAAGAATTTCGTCTTATCTTCTTCTTCTATCTTTCTCTCTTCTTTCAATTCTTCACACTTCTCTTTATATTATTTCTGCGTGTGTGATTCTGTTTATGTGGCTCGGTTGCTCATTATATAATGATGAATTTCTCTGATAGAGTGCACGGTGAAGGAAGGCTACTGAATATCCTCTGCTCTTCCTCCTCAGGGCTGAATATATGTACCATGAATGCAAGAAGTCTGAGAAATAAAATGGATGAACTGAGGTTCATGTTTGAAAACACAAAACTGCATGCCATTGTAGTCAATGAGACGTGGCTGAAACCGGAAATCCCTACTTCCTTTGTTTCCTTGCCTGCTTTTTGCATGCATCGGAATGATCGTGTGGGTCGTACTGGAGGTGGTGTTGCAATATATGTCACCTCCTCTCTCTCCTCAAAGATAGTAGGCCAGTCCATTGGCTCACATTTTGAATTCATTGCAGTGGAAATAAAATCACCATATGACAAATGTGTTATTGTCAGTGTTTACTGCCCACCTAATGTATTTACACCTGATGTTGCTACTCACTTCTTCGATCTCGTGTCTAGTCTCTCCCGTCATTATGATAACATAATTGCTGCTGGCGATTTTAATGTTGATTTGCTAAAGGCCAATGAACGAGCAAACACACTCAAATACTTTTTGGGGTCATTGGACCTTAGTATTCTAAATCAACTGCCCACATTTTTGAACTGCCATAATCCATCGCTCCTTGATGTTATCACTGCTACATCCACCAATTTAGTATTAAAACATAACCAAATCTCTCCTCCTAGCTATCTTGATCACGATATTCTCTTCCTCTCCCTTCATTTTACCTTTCACCCTCCCTCCTTACCTAACTTCTTTTCATACCGGGATTTCAATAACATCAATTTTGTTCGCCTTTCTGAATTTACTTCGTCTTTACCTTGGGCTGATATCTTCAATTCCACCTGTGTTGATACTAAGGTTGAACTCTTGAATTCTTTCATCCAATCCCTGTTTAATCAATGTGTCCCTATAGTCACTAGAAGACGTTGTAAATCTCCAAGTTGTCCCTGGTTTTCTTATGAAATCCGCAAATTGATTGTTGAGCGTGAGTTCTTGTACAGACGCTATCGCAGTACTAGGATCCCGAGCTACCTCAGTGAGTACAAAAATCTTCGAAACTTAATCAATAGCAAAGTCAAATCGGCCAAGCGTGCATTTTACTCACGTAAGCTTGATCCTACTCTGTCCCCTAAATGTCTTTGGTCTAATCTTCGGTCTCTAGGCATTCATACCTCTGAGCTTAACTCATTTGATGTTGATGTAAACTCACTCAATGCATCTTTTGTTCAATCTCCTTCCAATTTCCCACTGTCTTCCACTTCCGATTCTCCTTCTTCCTACTCTCTATTATCTGACGGCTTTAATTTCTATTGTGTTGACTCGCTTGAAGTACTCGGCATACTGCATTCCATTTCGTCCAATAGCGTTGGTTATGATGGTATTTCTCCTCGCTTTCTTAAGATTCTTTCCCCTTTAATCGTTGATGTCATCACGCATATTGTTAACTATTGCCTGACAACCTCCCAAGTACCATTAGTCTGGAAAAAAGCAATAGTTACTCCCATTCCTAAAAAGTCCTCCCCCGTTAATTTGTCAGACTTTCGCCCTATTAGTATTCTACCCTTTCTCGCTAAAGTTTTTGAAAAAATTGTATCTACTCAAGTCTTGCGATATCTTGATTCTAATAATTTCCTTTCTAAATTCCAATCCGGCTTCCGCAAATCCCATAGTTGTCAAACTGCTATATTGAAGGTTACAACTGATCTTCGTTCTGCCCTTGACAGAGGTGACATTGCTATACTAGTTCTTCTTGACTTCTCCAAAGCCTTCGACTCTGTAGTTCACTCGCATCTGCTCTATAAACTTAGTCAACGGTATCACTTTTCCTCTTCTTCTGTTCGCCTTCTCTCTTCACTTCTCTCTAATAGATATCAGTGTGTTCGGCATAATAATGTTACTTCTTCTTTCCTAAGTGTGCCTGCAGGTGTCCCTCAGGGTTCGGTTCTTGGTCCTTTGCTGTTCTCCCTTTATATTAATGATCTTCCCTCTGTAATCCGTCGCTGCTCTTATCATTTATATGCTGATGATCTCCAGCTATATACCTCTTGTTCTATTAATCAAATTGAAAATTGTGTGTCTGAACTTAATTGCACCTTATCTCGAATAAACGAATGGAGTTCGAATAATTTTCTTAAATTAAATCCAGTTAAATCACAAGTAATTTTTCTTAGTCGTCGCTTACTGTCCCCCCATGGTTTCTCTCCTCTTCTACTTAATAATGTTCCCCTTCCAATCGTTGACTATGCCAAAAACCTGGGTATTGTTGTAAATTCCAAACTCTCCTGCTGCAATCATGTCTCATTGCTGCTCTCTAAGATCTATGGCACACTTCGTAAACTATGGTTACATGGCAGTCTGTTATCTTTGCCCATTCGAGCCAAACTTATTAAATCTCTTGTTGTTCCTCATTTCCTTTACGGCTCGCTGGTATATATTTCTTTCGACTCAACTTGCCGTCAGCGTCTTAGAGTAGCGTTTAATGATTGCATTAGGTTTATTTTTCATATGAGAAGATCTGATCATGTGTCGCGAGTACAAAATTCCTTACTGGGCTGTGACCTCTTTCAATTCATCGATCTCATGGCTCTTCTTCTTTTGCATAAGGTTTTTTATACCAAAAGCCCCTGCTACCTTTCTGACTTCCTCTCTCCTTTGCAATCCTTGAGATCCGTTAAATTCCTGATTCCTGCTCATTCTTCCCTAATCGGTAGTCGTTCCTTCTTTGTGCATACTCTCAGAATTTGGAATAATCTTCCAAACTACATTCAGAGAATGAGCTCAGCCACAACATTCAGAAGACATGCGTTTCTTTTTCTATCTTCTTCTTCTCACTAACTATCTTTGTCCCTCCTATCTCTATCACTCCCACTTCAATCTTAATTTTAATTCTACTTTCTTTCTATTTTTTTTTTTTGCTCTGGAATTTTGACTATTTTCTTATTTTTGAATTTTTATTATTTTTTACTTTTTTATTACTTTTTATTATTTTTATCTTTCAATTA
Organism: Thereva unica; assembly: GCA_949987705.1. Classification (NCBI taxonomy): domain Eukaryota; kingdom Metazoa; phylum Arthropoda; class Insecta; order Diptera; family Therevidae; genus Thereva; species Thereva unica. Next base: position 73,196,237 of record OX465281.1, on the reverse strand, counting down.
TTAAAGTTTGATTTTAATTATATTTTAATTTTAATCTTAATTTTAATTTTGTTCTTTTTTTTTGTACTCTAAAAGATGTATATCTTGTGTACTTTAAAATCTATTAAACTATTAAACTATAAACTATTTTTTTCTAGCATTTATAGTTTAGCCGCAGTTCAGCGCCGATTGTTTCATATACATAGATACATATTAATGTTCATACATATAATTAAGAAATTTCGTTGGCGTACAAACCCTTTTCCACACCACCCTGGAGGTCGAGTTTTTGGCGCGTTTTTTATGTTATGCTATAATATGTTATTTAGCCTCATATGTTTCGAAGATGTCGGTTGACAATCGGATAGACCAATGATGTTGCCATCTAATGACTTGACGTTGTCTTCGTCGAATGATATATCTGCGAGACTTGAAAACTCGCAAATGTTCTCATTTATTTCATAGTTTTCAAGGAGGTTTGCATCCTTCGTCACATTTTCGCAATTTCCTCCACTGCAGTTAGAGCAAATTATGGTACATTTAAGACCAGCCTTGCGGCATCCACAGGATTAACGCGAGCAACTCAGAAACTCTAAATTGACACTCCTCACTGTTCGTTATAAAGCTACTAATAACTTGCATCACCTCGGACATTTCTTTATTAGGACGACCCCTTTTTCCCCCTGTAGATGGTGTGGTTTTCAAATCTCGCATACAGGAATGATGATACCTAGCACCTGTAGCTTTGGCATCAGAAGTACGCCCTTTTTTTCAGTACGCCAATTTTTTCGGACCTACACATGCCGAGATATACGCATTTATATTTAGAAAGAACGACCAAATTGGTAAATTTTTGACATAATGGCCGATAACTTACGTAGCGGCGGTTGCTAGAGGTAGAAAATGTCCATTTCGTATAGTATTCGATGTGACTAACATGTTCCAAAAAAAAAAAATTTTACTCTGGAGATAATTCCCTTTTCACTAAAATTTGATGCTCATCTGACTCCACTATATATGAACATTAGCTAAAGTATAAATGCTAGAAAAAATGTTTACAGTAAAATATCAACGGAATTTTATAACAAACAAATTTGTTGGTATAACTTGTCATCGTAAATAAATAGTTGACTAGATATTTGCAAAAAACCATTTTTAATAAACTGTTGAGATGTAATAAATCCATAAATATCAACTTTATAGAAAAAAGTATAGGCAACAAATGTGAGCTCAACACACGATATATAATCAGTTTTGAAATGAAACGGGGAAAGAAAGGAAATTTTTTTTGAATTTACATTTTCCGACCTTTAAAGCGCTATCACTCGTGAAATATTAGCCCTATCTAAAAATGATACAAGCAAAAATTATAGATAATTGTGTGTTCTATAAGTCTTAGGAAGGACTTTTTTATGGCGGGCTAACCGTTAACGAAATATAGTGCAAAGAAATTAATGTATAAAGTTTGAATCACTATAACTCCGAACATATTGACTTTACAAAAAAAATTCTAAACAAAAAAGTTAAATCACTTATTTATCTACAAAAAAGATTATATACATTTTTGTCGTAAAGTGCATAGTTTCGGAGATATAGAATTTAACGCGTTTCCCTTCATTGTAAGTGAAGCATAAGAGTGGGGATGACGCCATTTTGAATTTAAGCTCATAAAAATATGTAAAAACATTTGGTAAAAAAAATCGCTTGCGGTATTTTTCGCATTACGAAGGCCTTTTTTTCGACCTATTTACTGGACTATAAGTGCTCATTTTAGTGCTTCTGTAAGCCTAGTCCTACTGGGAATAAAAAGACGAGACAACTCCTCACGAAACGTGTTATCATTTTAATTTCTGAAAACTTTTACTAAGAGGGAAAGCTTTTACCAATTTTACAATCTCAAGTTTATCTCTCGACTTCGTTGAGGCAGCAACAAGAGCTGGGCAGACCATGTTCCTACGGTAGGGCACGTACGGTTACGGTATGTCATATCATATTTGGTTCAGGCCGATTGTGCCTGCAGGCCTTCCTGTATCTTGTAATAATAAGAATATTTTCATTCTGAAAAGGCCTTACTTAAAATTAACATTTATTTCAGGGAATTGTGGCCACTGCCAGGAATAATGATGAATTTGAGTCTTGTGAAAGGCTAACGAATAAACTTGATGGTTTTATAGGTTTTGTAGATAAAGCACGATGTGTTAGCGAAATAAGAGAATATTACGATGTAACTTTTATCAGTAAAAAACAAACCTAAGTATATTAACTTCAAAACAACTTTAGATGGATTTATTATTCCAACTGCATCTGCTGCACGTTGATGATTTTACAGTGAATGACTTCAACTCAGATCGAATTTACTTGTCGAGAGTTTTCATGTTTGATAAATACATTATTTACACAGAACTAATCGAAGGGCAAATCATATACCGAGGTTCATTTTCATCAAGCAAGACAGCATTCAGCATGAGACAAAACTGTTTTACATTATTTGAAAATAATTATCAAAAATGTGAGTTTACAGCTGCCGAAGAAATTATAAACCGTTGGGGTGATTTAATCAGAACAAGGTGGGTGGCAGCCGATAATTGGAGTGCAAGAAACTCTCAGATTAACAATCTGATTGCATCTGAAGAGGTGTATATAAATAATCTAAGGAAAGGTTTGAGCAATTATGGTAACATATTTGATGAAAAGCAAACACCAGATGGTTTACGTGGTAAGAAACTGACTGCTTTTGGAAATTTGGAACAGATCGCAGATTTTCATGAGTTCGTTCTTTTACCAATGCTTAAGAATAATATATATGACATGAAGGGAGTGTTCGATAGCTTTTCACAGTTCATTGATGTAACAGAAATAAACTTTGCCCAAAATGATTATTAATAGTTTTCCGTTTTAGGATGGGCATTTTTATTGTTATATAGTTTACAACATGAATGCTAGGAGGTCCTTTAAGCTTTGTGAAAAGTATGAAAAATATTTTAAAGTAAAATTCAAATTGTTTCCTTTAAAATTTAATATAAATAGAGTTCTTGCAGAGATGCCAGAAAAAAATTGGCGATAAATTTGGAATTAAAGCACTTTTAATACAACCTATACAAATGTTGGATAAATACCCGATACTCCTCAAAAGTGTTATCACAGTAAGTACGAAAGTGTAGTAATGCATTTTTTTTTTAAATTATAGTATAACGTTTTTTTATATTAACTGAAATCTTTTAAAATTGCATATTAGATAAATTTTAGCCTCTCACTATAACCCCAAATCGATATTTGGCTATCTCGATGTTACCCTCTTCTCTGAATATCGTTCTCCTTTTATGATATAGCTCTTATCTAGCGTCTCTATGTATCTCATTTTATACAATGTGAGGGTTTCGCATATAGACGGTGTTATGACTATAAAAGTTTGCCCACTAGGGCCACTATCGATCTTTTGCCAAACCAACACAGTTCCCAACAGAACTCTCTGGAACCCAAAATAACTGTTTGGCAACTGGTTGGCGCTTATTCACTTCTTTCAAATCACTGACTGGGATTTGTATTTCCGGAATGCGAAATATGGCGACTTCTGCGTCACCAAAATCCTACCACAACTGTGCTTAAACAACTGTATTTTACTGTGTTACTCAGCTCAATATGCACCTTAGCCAAAGCATGGTTTTGTTACCCCCATCCTGTTCTTCTCGTGTGGAAAGCTATGGCGTGGTGGTGATTGTGATGATTATGTGACCAGTGAAGGTGATGACTACTATAGATTCTCTTTCGTCGTTTTGGAAGGTCTTTGCCGGTGTTTCCTACCACCATATTGAGTTTTGAATTTTTACGCCGTCTGCGCCAATATTAAGCCCACGCATTAACGACGCCCGCTATTATTTTGGGGTTGTGAAAACCAGTTTATATCCAACTTTTAAACCATTGCCACGTACTCATCCACCGTGAGATTAGGAACCTCGTAGCAACTTTAACACATCGCCTATTATTGCTCTCGATGGCTCGATTCCCATACGCTTATATTGCGGTTATTTCGCTTTTGTCATTATGCTGGGTTCCTGGCTATAAAATGCCTCCCACTACCCACACTTCCTTTTTGAAGAAGGTGATCTTGTCCAAGCTCCTAATCTTGGCCTTTTTTATGTGACATGGTCAAGCTGAGGAGTCACCCTTTGTACCACTAGTAAGTAAAGTCATGATGCAATGTCTAGTAGTAAGCTTGATCTGAAGGATAGAAGTGAAGGGATAGGTTAGGATCTGGAGGGGCGCGAGTAGATGTCGATGAACCTTGCGTTTGAACGCTGAGATATTATATAAGTTCGGAAACATCGATTTCGGAAGACAGTTCCCCAATCGAGTTTCTTTTCTAATTTCAGTGGAACAGTCGCTGTGGTAATAGCGGTAAAACGTTCTGAGGGCTGCTACATTGCTACGGTGGCTTGAAAGGACGATCGTGGAGCAAAGAGTGCAATCATCAATGAGTTTGATGGCGTGGGTTTGCACCTTGTCCAGCCAAGCCAAGGGGGTTTTTGAGGCGCCAGCCCAGATACTCGTATACGAGTTGTATTCGAGGCGGGGCCGAATGTTGGATTTGTAGATTGTAGCCAGTGCAGCTGGCTGTAGAAGGAACTTGCATCTCTTAAGGAATCCAAGGCATTGATACGCTTGTTTGGCGACTTGGTGTATGTGATTATTCCATCGCAGATCAGAAGACAAAGTCACGCCCAGGATGTTATGAGATCGGTCAGCTGTAGCATTATCCTTGCCCACTGAATGTCCATATTAAGAGAGTTGGAGATGAGCTCACGGTTTGAGAGAAAAGGTGCTTGTTTTATGCTGTCCAATGGGTAGGAGTAACGCAGAGTACCGTCATCGATGAAACTATGTAGTGGGTTGGTGAGGATTGAGAGCAAATTATTAATGAATATAAGAGAGCAGGATCGACCGTTGGAGAACAGCAGAAGGAGTAAGGGTGGAATTCAACGCCGTCCAATACTACCTTGATGAAACGGCCAGAAAGAAAGCTTTCAATCCAGTCGAATTCCAATAGCTTGGAGTTTAGACAACAGAGCGGGATTCCATACTATATCGAGCCTTGGAAGTATCCAGAGCAACCAGACCAGACCCACCGAAGCTATGGATGCTTTAGCTGAGAGACAGACAAGAAGGTCGCCAGAAGACCTTTTAGGTCTAAAGCCGTACTGCCTGTCTTGTATGATTTCGTTGGAATCTAAATATTTTCTCAGTCTTCTATTGATTGTTGTCTCTATGATTTTGAAGTTTAAAAGGTCGCTGACTTCACCTTTTTTCGAAATGGGCTGAGCATGAACTAGTTTCCATGAGTTTGGGTAAACTCCGCAAAAGTATGACATGCCCAAAAGTTTGGACAGAGGTTTAGCCAAAGGTGAGGTACATTTCTTCAGTACCATAGGGGGTATGTAGTTAGGGTCAGTGGATTTATTAACATTAAGCTCTTTGAGACATTTATACACCTAGCTTTGCTTTCTGTTATCACCTCCTTCTCATTAGGAACTAGAGGGGTTGTCGAAGAGGTAAATATTCTTCTTGATGGAAGCTACCAAAGACCAGAAGTTTTTGCCGCCATGACCAATAATGATAAAAAAATACTAAATGAAGTCTATTTGTTTAAGGCGTGTTTTGCTAGTAAGGACATCAGTATTTACAACGAGGCTATTAAATCATGCGGAAAACTTTCAACAAAAATTTACAATTTATTAGAACTCACCGTCGAGGCAGAAGAAATAAATTACATAAAGGATGCCAAGGTAGATACTAAAACATTATGTCATTAAATTCAGTTATTTTTTCGATGCATTTTCAAATTTTAGTTAAACTTCCACTATCAAGGACGACTAAGAAAAGTTGATGAGTTTTTAATAAGGCAAGCAAATAGAACTAAATACATTGGGAAAGCATTTTTATTTGACAAATCGATAATTCTTACAAAATTTGATGACGGGCAGTTAATATATCAAGGATTTTATTCACTTATTGATGTTCGAGTATCCTTTATGGAAGGCCATAAGGAGTTTCTACTTTGCTATGGAGATCGTCCAAGTGAACTGGGTTACTTTTTGGGACAACAGAGTGTTATGCGCAGCTGGGTTGATATGATAACCGCGATGAAGAAATTTGTCGGTGAACAGCAGGAAATATATTTGAAGGAGAAAATTTTTAATAAATTTAAATATTTTGAGACTAGAGAATTTATTGAGAGCTTGTGATTTTTTTGTTGTTACTTTTTTTAGAGTGGAAGTAAATCTTTTTACAACATGTGATAAATAATTAATTTTATAAAAATGTTTCCCAGTGAATTAAATGTAGACACAAAATCATTTGATAAAATAGCAAAACGGTAAATGACTAGGAAATAATTACAAAGAACGTTCAAACTTTAAACTCAGTCAACAATATTAACAAGGGCGCCCAAAATGTGGGGCATCCGGGACAATTTGCCCCGGGCCGTAATCGAGGGAGCCCCCAACGATTGGAAGAATATTTTCTGAAATGCAGTTTTTCATGAGTTCTAATCGATTCAATAGTCCATGAAAATGGTACTTTAACATTGCAAAAAAGCAAGACAAGTGTAAGTTTGAATTTGAGTTTTCGGAATATTCATAAATGATCTGCTCTCAACCCCTTCAAACCCATTGATCAGCTTTGCTGATGGCAGTACCATGCGTTATTCTTTCGCTTTCCACAATATTAGACAAGCATGTGCCAGACCTTGTCTTCACCATCGTGAACTCATGTCCAACTCTATCAACAGGGACATCGAACACATTCTTGATTGGGGCCGCAAGAATTGTGTTGAGTTCAACCCCTCCAAAACGAAGTACTGTCTTATTACTTATAAAACCTGCACCGACCTTCGGATTGGCAAAACGAATCTTACAGCTGATCCTTCTCTTAACATCTTGGGTATAACTTTATCTGAGAACTTGCGATGGAAGGATCACATATTCCAAATCACTAAACAAGCATCCCAATGCTTAGGATTTCTTAAGAAACGCAAATTTCTTCTCCCACCAGCAGCTAGAGCTACTAGCTATCTACAAATCCTATATTCGTCCCCGCCTCGAGTTAAACTCACTTGGCTGGGCTGGCTCCTCGAAACCCGCCTTAGCGTGGATGGATAAAGTGCAAAGCCGTGCCATCAGAATCATCGGAGATGACAGCTTTTACATATCCATCGATTCTCTGAGCCACCGTAGAAATGTAGCAGCGCTCTCCATGTTTTATCGCTATTACCACACCGACTATTCCACTGAAATTCAGGACCTTTTGCCTGCACGACAATATTTTTCCCGCAATGCAAGACTAGCCCACTCGGCTCACCCCATAGCCTAGAGCCCCCCTTTCACGCAAAACATGTTCTAGAAGCTCGTTTATGAATGGAACTCGTACAACACCATGGATTAACGGTCAAGAAGAACGCTGTGCCAAAGATAAGGTGACAGTTTTATACAGTCAGGGTCAGTCAGTCCAGACAGTCAGCTACGTCGATTTTGGGAGATCGAAAGTCTCACCGGACACAGGACATTAACTAAGGAAGAGCAAGAATGCGAGGATTTTTATGATAAAACATATCGTCGATTTCAAGATGGGAGATATGTGGTGAGACTACCCTTTGTGAATCTAACACACCCGGAGCTAGAGGAGTCCCACAACGCAGCAGGTTCACGGCTCTATAGTCTGGAGAGGACACTCAGTGAAAACCCGAAGTATCCCAGCAATATGCGCAGTGCCTCAATGGTTATCTTAATTTGTCACATATGAGGCCTGTAACCATTTCAGAACAACGAGGACGGCAACATGGAACAGAAGGAGTGCAAATTAATTACTTTCCTTACCACGCAGTGTCACGCGTCACACCAAACAACAAACCATCATTAAATGACATTGTATTATCTGGGCCAAAGCTTCAAGAAGACCTCATCTCAGACAATTCCTAATTGGTGACTCTCCTGACTCCACCAGAGCCAAATCTTGTGGATGTTAAACCACACATGTTAACTAGCTGGCAATACTTATAACGTCTAGTCCAACAATTGTGGAGAAAATGGTCCCAAGAATATGTTTCAAGACTCCAAGAACAACCCAAGTGGGCACATCAACAGGAAAACCTAAGGATAGATCTCTTCTTCTTCTACAAGTAATATTTTTTATTAACTTTCAAGTAAAATTAAAATCAGATGATACCTAACTTTGTTAGGTATCATCATTACAGAAAATACAAGGTGATATTTTGTATTTCGCCTGAATAAACACAAATAGCAATAGTTACGGGATATACATTAATTATAACTGATAATCTGAGATACTCTTCTTTTGCGCCGGGCCTGAGGTAATTTTGTATGGGTTCATATTCCAAATTAAGGATGAATTTTTGTCATAAATGCGTTCCTGTGGCGAGACTATTAATGACTCCACGATTTACGTGTACGCAGATGATGTGAAAGTTTATATTTTGACACCAAAAGATTGTACAGACATCGTCCTACTACATCCTGTCTTACTTAGCCAATAGAACTTGCTATGAAATCAAAATCAGCCATGACTGAGTAAAGAAAAGAAAATTTTAATTTTAATTTAGTAGATGTTTTAGCATATTAATTAATTCAAGAAATTTCTACACAAAAATTAGAAACGTGGTAATAACTCGATCCAATTAGCTTAGGGGGTTTTAAACGCATATTTGATCAAATGAGGAGCAACGGAACAAAAAATGATAATTCCACTTAATAAAAAAAAAAAGTTACGTGTGACATTGGACAAAATACCATGAATTACATCATCCTTTAGACTGGTGTGGTTAAAGTCATGTTTATTCCTGTAGTAATTAGCCTCTAAAATAGAAGGTTTGATGCAGATCATGATATTTCCATGTTTAAAAGAATCAATAAACAAAATTGGAACAAAACATGATAAAATTCATACAGAAAAATTGGATATTTCCATGTAAAAAGAACTTAGTACATACCTGTACTGCCTAAATCCTTTTCAAAACATAATATTTTCATCAGACCGGATTAGAACATGATATTTCCATATTTTACATAAAAATAACTACATCTATATAAATATAATTGGAGTGTCTGTCTGTAATTTCAAAATAATTATGTTTTTTTAAGTTTTTTTGGTTATTTACATGTAATTAAAACAAAATCCACTATTTTTAAAATTTTTGTCTGTCTGTATGTCTGTATGTCTGTCTGTTTGGCCGCGGTAATCTCGGAAACGGCTGGGCCGATCGGGATGGGACTTTCACTGGAAGATTCAGTATTTTTGCGAGCATGTTTTAGGCCAGGGATTCTCAACCTTTTTGAACCCGCGTACCCCTTTTTGTGTATCATTAACTATGCGTACCCCAACAAAGTTGTATTATGGTGCGTTATATGAGTTTGTATAAAGTTTAATTACGAATAAGTCCACGCACAAAGCAAATTTGGAAACTGGAAAAATACTGAGCAGTTAATGATGACTAAACTGCCACAGATAGAATGGTGAAAGGGGAAAATGAATGCATGGTCGTGCTAGTTTGACGATAGCCCAGCGCTGCTCTCCCTATCTGTGGCTCAGTGTTCCATATTTGGGCACCAGTGTTCCAATCATTATTCAAGATTTCTTGTAACAAATGAATTCTAGCATGTATCTAGCGTACCCCTTATATATTTTAGCGTACCCCTAAGGGGTACGCGTACCACCAGTTGAGAAACACTGTTTTAGGCTATTTATATACACCGTATATTAGCTCTATCTGTATGTATGTATGGATGTATGTATGTAGACAAAACTTAAAACTTGATTTTGACCCACTTCCATATAACCGTTCAACTTCAAATTTGGCACATATATTTAGTTCGGGTGACAATGTAATCTGACCACTTTGTAAAAAAATCAAGATGGCGGTACCAAGATGGCGGGTGAATTTCGCAATTGGGCTCGCCGATCCCCGACATGGGTATCAAATGAAAGGGGATGATAATTAGAGTACAATTACCTATTTTTTGTCATTATAAATTCAAAATAGCGACCAACTATGCCGGACCCACCTTTTCTTTACAACCCACTCGATATGGGTACCAAACAAAAGAATATGACAAGTAGAATACTATTACCTGAGCGGCGTCATTCAAATCTATCTATCTATATAAATGTAAATGGCGTGTCTGTCTGTGATTTAAAAATATAGTTCTGTTTCATATGGTTATCGATCTTCTATCTATCTATCTATATAATTATAATTGGAGTGTCTGTTTGTGATTTCAAAACCCATTTTTAAAATTGTTGGCTGTATGTATTGCAATGGGAATTTCACAAAAAGATTTAATACTTTTGCGGCCATATTTTAGGCGAATACGACTATCAGATACGATTATCGGTACCGACTATCGTGTCCGACTACCGGGTTACTTTTTAGTCTAACCTATAGGAGAAGGAAAGCAAGTGATCATTCGAATTGTATACTTGACAGACCTGTATCTAAATATCTAGATATTCCAAAAAATATCCTGATCGTTTTATAGGAAACATTCACGGAACAATCGATATTTAAATAGGCTCTTTCAGGTCTACAATTGCAATGATAAAAAGTTTGTACTCTATCAGGGATATATTTTTCCCGATTATCGCCTTCGGTTTTTCAGTCTGATCCGACAGTAGAATAAGGTTTCGAAAGGCAGCCATTGATATTTATTATCGGCCTTGAAAATACTACTCCTTCTGAAACTTCGACTCTTTTAAAAATGACTTCCACTTTTTGACTTTCCTCGCTATGAAGGATTTTTATTGATTGTAATAATAGGTACGCATTCTTTCTGATTCTGGCTTCTTTTTCACTCGAAAAAAAAATTATTTTGTTGATATACATATACTAGCGAGCCGTAATTGGGATTCCATTTTATAGAAATAAAGAAGTATGCATAGCAAAGGGAACTTCCAAAACCTCAATTTCAGTAGACAATTTACAATATTAAAAAAGGAAACCGCAAACAATGTAAATACAAAAGTCGCATGCCATATTATCCTACAAGAGAAATTAGGTAAACAGGTGAATGTTCAGGTATTGTTTTGGGTCGAAAATTCGGCCTTCCAGGAATGGCAATAAAAAAACGAGTACCTGGTTTTTATGATGGGTTAAAAAGAAGTCTATGAATAGGATATTTAAAACAAGGTTCTGCCAATTATTGTAACGGTACACTTTAAAGGAAGCTAGAGTATTTCATTCAACACTTTAGTCTTGAAGAAGGCTTTGAATGATCGAGTTTTGTTTCGTAACGAAGTGATTTTGTGACGAAGCAGTTTAACCTTGGTTATAGAAAAAAAATTGTTTTAATTGATTTGGTGATTTAGCGTGCATTTATTGAGATAATTTTGAATTTTATTTTTTTTTCCCAATCTGTGATTTTTTAAATTAAAGTGGAAATTAATAAGTGTAAATAAGAGATATCTGTTGAATGTACGTACGTCGGAGCGACTGGTGAGTGAAATGGAAACATAAACGTTTCTCTCGCGCGTGAGATGTACTGAAACGACAGTTGGCATCCAGGCTGTTACCTTCCCTTGATAATTCGTCAGCTCTCTCATTTGCTTGTATATTCCTATGGCCTGGAATTCACAGTAGTGTGATGTTTACATTTCTGCTTATACGTTCGAGCTCACCTGTGCATTTCTTTTCTTGTTTTGATGCGATCAGGGTGGAGTTTTTCCTGTAAAGTTGTCTTTTCTCGCTTGTTGACATGCCTTGCAATTGCATTTATGCTTAGAACACACTGGGTCTATCTGGCAGACGGAATTTTGCATAATTCAGAGAAGATGCTGGCACGGATTCCGCAATTCATCTTTAAACCGTCTTTATAGATTACCATGACCATATCAATATAAATGTATCCCCTTTTTTATTCCTGTCTTGTTGGCATTTTGACTTGGAACTTCTTGCTCAGCTCCAACTTTTTTTTTTAATGTGAAAGACCAGAGTCTCAGGAAAGGCCCTTTATACTGTTGGGGAAGGACTAAGAAAGGCTATGACAGAAGGAATCAGGAATGTAAAGAAGGAAGAAGAATGAAGGAAAGTTATGTAGGTGGGAAGGTGGAAAAGGCCGTGGGGCTGGCCGGGATTCGAACCCGGGACCTCTGGGATAGTAGTCAGGCGCCTTACCCCTAGACTACCGAGGCCCACTTGGGGGTAATGTGCTCTGTGGTGCTTGGGATCAACCCTCTCAATCATAACAACAATATTGCTGAGTCTTTTTGGCTTGTTGTGCCTGTACCTGTTTCTTTGAGTCTGATCGCACTACACGAGGCTAGGTGCTTAGTGTGGAGATCCAGTGGAAGAAGCAGAAAATCCAGTTCATGTTTACTTTAGGGTCAAATATAATGCTGCACTTGAAAATCCAGCCAGTTGTGCAGAATTGGCAGCACATCATTCGAAAAATCAAACCGCTCCTAAATCTCAAACAGAATCAAGCATGTGCAGCTGCGTGACAGCGGTACTGCCAATTCTGCACATGGCTCAATTTTCGATTTCTACCCTAACACCTAGGTACTTTACCGCTGAGGGTGGGTGTAACTGAACTCTATCCAAGCCATAGCGACAGGGACTTGAAGGAGTTGCAAAAATACAGGGTGATATGTAAAACTCTAACAACAAACTTTCGGTTAATAGCGGCTAAATCGTTACGAATCAAACAATTTTTTGTTTGAGCCTCCGTTTTATTTCCTCACTTTTGGGTCTTCCGATCGGGACTCACTTAGATGTAGATATCGTTGATCCAAATGCAAACCATCGAATTAGTTTTCATGAACGTCAAAAAACAACGATTTTGTTTTGTTTTTTGAAGACGTTCAATGTTGATACATTGCAACCGTAGTTTGAAAAGATTGGAGAAGGGATAAGGCTTCTATACTTTGCCACCATAAAGGCATCTAGAGTGCAATTGCAATATAGCAAAAAATAGTCCTTTTTCATTTTTGATAGTTTGCCTTTGGATGGACGATATGTATCGCATGGTTTCGGAGGATGAAATCGGTTTTTTCCTGACATTCATTGAGAGGTATTTCGCATTCCTACTGTTCATCGATTGGACCATATTCTTAATGAGTATTATTTTAATGATGTTTTTCAAATATCGTAATAAAAACGTTGCTTTACTTTATAGCCTTATGACACTAGCTTTTTCGTAGGCTGAAAATGCTGCCTTGGGTAATCTGAAAATGGCGAAATCTGTTATACTGTGTGACAAAGATAGCATATGAGAGCTAGAATGATTGCATGATTATTATAAAAGATACATAGTTGTGAGTAGATCCAGGCGAAACTGTTGGGAAATATAGAAAAGAGAACACGAACTTCATTCTTTTCCTATGATTTTTATAACCGTTTTCTAGACTTTTTATAACAGTTAAAATCCAGCTACGAAAACTTTGAGCATATTCCTCTCACTCTTACATATGGGAAAATCTCCTTTGATTTTTTTTTCAGTTTTCAGCGTAGCCAAGGCTACGAAAAGGATATTCATAAGGATATTAGTTACTTTAAACTTTTCACATTGTTGCTATTATGATGAATATTCTTAAACAATATTTAAAATTTAATACGTTTATGATTCACGTGGCCATACAATAGATTCTATCCAATCAAGATATGACGAGACTCTTGTGTAAATTCCAGGAGCTCCTGCAGCACATCCTAATCCAAACGAGGTTATTCCTACCACAAAAGGAATTTCATCTAAGCCTACAATAAGTTTAATCTCTGCGGGACCTCCGGAATCGCCCTAATTTTTACGAGACAATTTAAAACAAATGGCGGAATTTCAATATAATTACCTGGCAGGTGTCTTTTATTCCTTCGGGATCACCAATACAAATTTGCGAGTCTATTAGTCCATTTTGGTAACTTCTATCAGGTGGAAAGTACTGCTTACAGTAATCATTTGTAAATACTGAAAGGTTGCCTTTTTGAAGATCATCTGAGCCTTGCCCTCCTACAAAATAAAGTATGATAAAAGTGCACATGTGATTTTCATTAGCGACTAACCGAACTTTGTATGCCCATAGCCGATTGCAGTTACTTCTTTATGGAAAATTGCATCTGTTTGCCAAAGACATGCTGTAGGGTTACTTTGGATTAAAAGAAATCAAAGATTGTTTTCTAAGTATCTCTCTAAGAAAATTGTACTACCTTGAGCTTTCCCCCAATTTAAGAATTGCTATGTCGTGATAAACTGATCTTCTTCTATACTGGGGATGGACAAAAACGTCAATAACGGGTATATGTGGAGCTGATGAATTTTTTATATTAACTCCTCCTACTATGACTGCTTCTGGTGTACGGCTTTACCAAAAAAATAATTTAAAAAAAAGAAGTGAAAATTATACTATTCATGTCATTGGCTTTTATCAAACTCAGGGCAGCTAGCCCCGTGAGTACCGAAAAATAATAATTTGACAAGCTAGAAATTAAGTGCTTTTTATGTGCTTGTTATGGCCCTCGATACCAAAATGCTCTGCAGGTACAGGTAGCATCGTTCTGCTGTCCCTAGCCCTCAAAAATAATGAAAAGACAAAAGTGACCATTGTATCAAAATTATGTGCTTTACACAGGTCTCCTCAACAACAATTAAGTTTAAGAAAAATGACATATTTTTTTTTTACATGTCCGGAAAACTTTTATGCTATGGCTTTTAGTTTTAAAGTTAGAAGCAATTTAATGCTAAAATTTGCTCTACTTCGTCGAACTTTTTCAGTACCTACTTTTCCACCTGAGGTTATGTCGAAAAGTAGCAAATAAGGCCAATTTTAACATTAAATTTGGTTATAACTTCAAAACTATATCACCTTTTTTAAGGATTAGTCTCTTTACTTGGGCATGAAGAGCCTCCTTTATGGCCAAAAGGATTAAAATTGGAATCAAAGAATTACAACAGTGAAGCTTTCGAAGGGAGCGCAATCAATTTAGTCCCAATTCGCACAGGCCCTAAGTATGTTTTTGTCTTTTGAGTAGCCATTTTTTCACCCAAATTCTTTCCTTTTTCTTATTTATAAAAAATTGTGCTACTTCACATAAATCATTCAAAATTAGAAGCATCAGGATCCTTTCATTAGCACTTGAATTCACACTTGCGCGTACCGTACACAAGTTTTACGACAAAATCTTTTTTCAAATAATGTTAATAGGTAAGTTGATCGACATGTTGTTACGTGTATACATGTCGACAACCAAGTTGCGCATCTCTAGGCGCCTTTAGGCATTACAATGAAAACAAAAACATTTCAAAAATGTAATTCATAATCCCATTACAATTTACCATTGAACTCTAAATATCTGAAATAAATTATTTGATCCAAATTGATATATCTTTGCTTGTTTCGTTGTGCTTTCAAGTCAGTTAATTAGTTTCTGACAGGTAGGGCCTGATCAACCCTTAGGCTAATTAGGCTGCAGCCTAGGGCGCGAGGATCGGGGCGCGCTGAAATCGTGTCTTTGCATGCATTAATCTAGCATCATTGCATCTACCCTACGTATTTCAACTAGACCGAGACAAAAGCACTAAAACTAAATGCGCTTAAGACTTGAAAGTCCCTGATTTTAATAATAAATTTTGAAATTTTAAAAATCGCGCGTAAAACAGACACTGCCTTGTTATTCGAATCGGTCGGTGGTCGAACGAGTGGGTGAGCCGCAACAGAGTGCCTATTGCGAGTTTTGTTTAATGCGCTCACAATAACGGGCGTAAAGTTTGGGGTCTTATGGAAACTGAATGAACTAGACGAAAGTGAATTTATTAGAAACAAAGCAAAGGAGTTAAAACAACTATATGCCACTGATTTAGATGAAACGTTTGCAGAAGAATGCGTCCATTTGGCATAATTTTTATAATCTGGCACCGAGGCCAAGCATTCTATTTCTGCCAAAAACCCAGAGGATTTCTTGCATTTAATATTTCATGCATGTTCCCGAATGTGGAGAGATACAGCGATACAGAACGATCTTTTTCAGAACTTAAAAGAATGAAAAATTACTTGGGCTTCCGCCAGCATAAACTTGCAGCGCTTCACTAATGTACATAGAAATTGATTTTTTTTACAAACTATTAAATTTGAAAAAATTGTGGAAAGATTTGCAAACGCTAAAGCACGAAAAAGCGCTTTTGTATAATCTAATAATAATTACTTAATTACTATAATTTTCAAATAAATCATTAATCAGTTGCAAAAATGTTTCACTTGTATGATGCCTCTCCTCTTTTTTTTAACAATAACAGAAGTATAAATATTTAAAAAATACTCAAGTCGAAGCAACTTCACACACTAGATGACCACGCTCATGGTCAATGGCAATGGCAACTTAGTTTTCTATCGAAACTAAGCCACTAAAAGTCATGCGGTTAAACACGACATGGATTTGGTTTTCTACTTGGTAGCCTGTAGTCACTTGTCATGAATTTGGTCTTATAATGCGTGAGCTACTTTGCCTTTATGTACGGTCAGCTTAAAAAATGGTTTGCCACCCTAAGGTTGAATGTCATGCAGATTAAAGGACAACGTTAGTTCGCTTGCAGATCGCTCTGAAAACTTTTATAGGTACGTGCTGCGTAAAAAATTAAGACCACCTACACTTTATCATGAAACTTTTACTTTCGATGCCTACAGCTTTCGAATGATATGTTGGGATAAATAAATGAAACACTCAAATTGTACCTAAATCTAGTGTCTATTTTCTGCAATAATTTCATTAAAATAAAACAAGACGGTATTGCAATATAAATTATAAATGCACTGTAATTATCTGCAAAATGTACTGTAAAATGAATGCTGGACCGGTTAGAACAGGACAACTTCAGGAAGCAAAAAAATTGTGAAAAGACGTGTTGGAAGTTCTTTCCTCAAGTTAGTTAAAGAAAATCGACCCCTGCTCTTTCGGCAGATCTCCATTACGCAAGCGTCTGGCTGGTCACATTTGACGAATCCTTTGCGCAAAAGGATAGTTTGATCGGACCACAATAAAAAAACTTCACATGCAGACCTGCCCGAGCAAGAGTTTTGTGGCGTAGAAGGTAACGCCCACAGGAATTGGAATCCGCAAGACTGGAACGAATTTTTTTCACAGATGAAAATGAAGCCAAGTCAAAGCCAAGTGAATGTGGTCTTAATTTTTTACGCACTCTACTCACTTACTACTTTTTAGGCCGTCCGTAACACACCTGGCGGGGGCGCGTCCTCATAATTAGCCTAGAGCGGTCAGAACCCTTGATCAGTCGCTGACGGGACAAAGTCTGCAGGGTCAGCTAGATAAGTTATAAATCAAATTCAAGATGAAATGAATTCCTTATTATATCAGCTTAACCAAAATTAGGAAATCTCCAAGAGAACCGTAGCATTACGATAAATGCCCAGTGATTATGGAAAATTGTAAATTAAGTACGTGTTGATTTAATAGATTTGTCGCTTAAAAATATCATAAATGTAATTAAATTCTGAGTTAAACCAATAATTTAGCTTTTCAGACATTTCTTTTCGAGGCACATACTACATTATAGTATAGAATCTGAAATAGATTCTTTCTGTTTTGACGAGCACATATTAGTCATAAAAAAAATTAATGGTCTTGGATGTGAAGTATCACGTCCGTATTTTAACGTGACAACGTCTATTAATTTGAACGTGACAACGTCTGTTATTACGTTTTGTATTATTTTCTCAATTAATAAATTATGTATTTCGAAGCAAATTTTTTTTTGTGTGCGGGACATTTTCACACGCGCGTCCTATCTTAAACCGATTTAATAGACGTTGTCACGTCAATAATGTGAATGAATGTATTTTTCCCGTGTAGAGGATAAATTAACGAAAATTTTGAGCCATTAACCACCCCCCTAACATGTATGGGGGCGGAGATATGATTTTTTTTTGTGTGCGGGACATTGTGCGGGACATTTTCACACGCGCGTCCTATCTTAAACCGATTTAATAGACGTCACGTCAATAAGGGAATGAATGTATTTTTCCCGTGTAGAGGATAAATTAACGAAAATTTTGAGCCATTAACCACCCCCCTAACATGTATGGGGGCGGAGATATGATTTTTTTTTGTGTGCGGGATATTGTGCGGGACATTTTCACACGCGCGTCCTATCTTAAACCGATTTAATAGACGTTGTCACGTCAAAAGCTCTTGAATATTAAATATAAAGTCCAGTCCGATATTTTTGCGTTTGAAATGCACGCTGTTCGTTAAAACTCTCTTACTCGAATTATCATGAAAGTCTTGATATTTTTTATAGATAATTAATTATTGCTCAAGCTACAAGTATAAATTTGCTTATACTTATTTTTTTCTGTAAAAGTGAACGTTAGCGAGATATATACAGTGAGCATCAATATAAAGTTAACACAAAAGGCTCAACAACAAAAATACACTAAAAAATCCACGTTTTTACCTCCTCAAAAGAAATCGGAGGAGGCTACACGACCCCTTAAAATCTTCGTAACAGTCTCTACTACAATTAAAAAATAATTTAAAAATTCGCATTTGCCTCTAAGGGGGTCCTGGAGGCTCCCTAAAAGGCTCAAAATAAAAAAGGGGAATTTGTGTTAACTTTATATTGATGCTCACTGTACATGAAAAGCCATTTGTGGCGAGCTTTGATCCCCTGAACATGTTTTAATGGCACTCGGGATTAAATCTGTAAGACCTTACGGCATTATTTTATGATCTGTAACGATCGATCTATTTCCGGACTATTCCGTAATAGAGATTTTTTGTTTAGTTTCTCGGGACATTCCATTGAAGATAACCCAACAAAAAAGCAAAAACATTTAGTATTTATCGCCCATTTAGCTGGAAATGGCATTAACTAGCGAAAAAAAAATAAATGTTTATAAAAATTCGGATATTTTTTAGGAAAAACCCCACAGAACTTTCAGGCAGGCTTTAAAACAACACACTGTGCCAAAATTTAATACAACGAGTTAGGAAAACATAGGATAATAATAATTGTGTATGTAAGGATGGCTTACCCTTTAAATTTGGTGCAGTGAGCTGCAGTCAGAACGAAATTAGGTGCGATTAATGAGCCACCACACTTAAAATCAATAGTTCCAACGGGCGTTCTCCACCCAATAATAGTCTAAAGAAGAAATAAACAAGCAAAAATAAAGCATACTAAAGTGAAAATAGTCTCACCATATGAGGGAACTCCTCTGGCAATGCAAATATGCCACCAATAAAAGCAAATGGAGGGATTTCTGTAACATGATGCTTCCAACACACTAAAAAAATAATTAATTACTTTATTGACCATATAATGTATAGTTACTAACTTGTTTCACTTATTCTGGGGATACGACGTTCACCTGCCTTATATTGCCAACGTATAGTTCCAGACGATGGTTGCGCACAACAATAAGAATAATATGATGTTTCATTTTTATCATTTACGTGAGTGTCGCATACATATAATGCTTTGCGGTAATATTCGTTATATTCCCGTAAGGATAAACAGGGTGCCTCACAAATTCCTTGTCTATCTAAGTCGGTTACTATACAAGGTTTGCCATTTTCTGTTAAATTCAAAAACATCATAGGCAGTGCACGATAATTATTTTGAATACTTGCAAACCTGCTTGAATATGGTCCCAAATAAATAATAACATAAACGCACAAAAATTCCTCGACATTTCGGGAAATGTAATCAAAAGTACTGAATCTAAACTTTTTAGTAGCGGTTAGTGCACTCCGCCAAAGTCAACTGAAACTGCCAAGAGAATTTTAGCTGATTTTAATGAAAGCTGGTTTAAAACCAGTTTTGAGACGTTCTATAAATAAGTATAAAGCTTTTTGACACCCTTAAGCTATGGGCATTTTTATTGTGATTCATTGAAATTAATCACTCAATTCCAATAATGTTCTTTTTTGATTATTTTAATTACAACGAATTGCATGATTTGGAAAAACTGTGGTTATGAAAAATGTTATAGTTAAAACAAGAAAAAGCTTTCCCCGAATTAAAACTTTATTTTTACATGCAATGCATGTTTCTCCCAAACCCATGTTAAAAGTAAGATCGGGCCATTATATTGATGTAATCATAAAAACCTTGACGATAGTATTATTGCAATAATCATTTAAGAAGAATGATAGTGATCGCCGCTACAACCGCTCACTCAAAGTTAGAAATCCACCATCAGGGAAGTCAAAACGTCATTTGCTAACAGGTTGTGATGTGTAAGGTAAATCTTTGACGCTGCTGCGAGCAGCAAACATTTCTGATGCTTGGAAGCTTACATTAAGAAGAAATACACCTCATGCCCATTATACGACTACTAAAGTTTATAAGTACCTCAAAGAGCTCGACATTAATAAATTCCTTGGACTCGTCAGCATGTACATCACTTATCGTCCTAAAGAAGTGCGCCAAACCTTTCGCTAGTTCTCTGCTCAAATTAGGTGCCATATTATGTCTTCAGAAATTGATCCAGCTCTTGGGAACTTTTACCGTCGAAGAAATATGCATGCGTGTGTATCGAACAAATATGCATGCTATAAAATTACGCATGCTCCCGCCGCAGGCATGCACGTTCCAGCCACAAGCACACGTTCCCGCCACAGGCAAGAAAAACTAAAAAAACTTCGCTATAGGCATGCATCCTCCCGCCACAGGCACGAAAATCTAAAAATTATTTCGTACATAACCCCTTTGTAAAGGGGTTAGAATAAATTTCCCGAATTTTTTAATCTATAATATAAAAATGAATCGCTAAATGTGTTGGTAAGCGCAAAACTCGAGAACGGCTGGACCTATTGGACTAGTTTTTTTTTTTGAATATTCGTTGAAGTACGAGGATGGTTCTTACGGAGAGAAAAATTTAAAAAATTGCCTGAAAAAACAAAAAAATGGTAATTTTAGGAATTTTCACTTCATTTTAGTTTCAATAGCTTCATGGCCTACCTATTGTTTGACAAATGTAAAATTGTCATTAAATTGAATCATTACATTTAATGAAAATTTCAAATTTACGCAGCTGTCAAACAATAGGTAGGCCATGACGCTATTGAAACTAAATTGATCCATGGCGGCCGTCTCAAGAGGGCGGTGTACCACTTTCTTCACAACCACCTCGACATGGGTATCAAATGAAAGGGTATAATAAGTAGAATACAATAAGCAATGTAGTATACAAAATATATCTTTAGATCCATGGCGGCCGTCTAAAGAGGCCGGATTACCACTTTCTTCACAACCCTATCAAAATGGGTATCAAATTAAAGGGTATGATAAGTAGAATACAATAAGCAATGTAGTAGACTCAATATACCGATTCATGGCGGCCGACGCAAGACCCATGTTCTTTGAGGCATTTCATCTGTGTAAAATTCATATCTGAAGGAAAGGTCTCGGGCTCCGTGAGGTTTATAGCAAAATTTCAATAGAAAAGCAGGCGTTTGGTCCATAGCAGCCATCTCAAGAGGGCGGATTACCATTTTCTTTACAACCCCTCGACATGGATATCAAATGAAAGGGTATGGTAAGTAGAACACCAAAGGCAATATAGTATACTCAATATATCGTTTGGTCCATGGCAGTCATCTCAAGAGAGCAGATGACCATTATCTTCACAACCCCTTCGAAATGGGTATCCAATGAAAGAGTATGATAAGTAGAACAATATAAGCAATATAGTATACTCAATATGTCGCTTGGTCCATAGCGGCCACCTCAAGAATGCGGATTACCATTTTCTTCACAACACCTTCGACATGGATATCAAATGAAAGAGTATGACAAGGAGAACACCATAGGCAATATAGTATACTCAATATATCGGTTCGTCCATGGCGATCATCTCAAGCGGGCGGACTACCGTTTTCTTCACAACCCTTTCGAGATGGGTATCAAATGAGAGAGTATGATAAGTAGAACACATAAGCAATATAGTATACTCAATATATCGTTTGGCCCATAGCGGCCATCTCCAGAGGTTGGATTACCATTATCTTCACACCCCTCGACATGGATTTCAAATGAAAGGGTATGATAAGTAGAACACCATAAGCAATATAGTATACTCAATATATCGTTTGGTCCATGGCGGTCATCTGAAGAGGGCGGATGATCATTTTCTTCACTACCCTCTCGACATTGGTATCAAATGAAAGGGCATTATAAGAACATTGCCATAGACTGTGTCTTTAGATTCATGGCGGCCATCTCAAGAGGGCGGGGTACCATTTTCTTCACAACACCCGAGACATGGGTATCACATGAAAGGCTATGAAAAGTAGAACACCATAAGCAATATAGTATACTCAATTTATAATTTGGTCCATGGCGGCCATCTCAAAAGGGCGGTTTACCATTTTCTTCACAACACCCGAGACATGGGTATCAAATGAAAGGCTATGATAAGTAGAACAATATAAGCAATATAGTATACTCAATATATCGTTTGGTAAATGGCGGTCATCTCCAGAGGGCGGATTACCATTTTCTTCACAACCCCTTCGAGATGGGTATCAAATGAAAGAGTATGATAAGTAGAACACCATAGGTAATATAGTATACTCAATATATCATTTGGTCCATGGCGGTCATCTCCGATAATCAATTTTCCCAGATTTGTTCTTTTTTCACTATATCATTTTCCTATCGCAGACTGTGTCCCCATAATCTTATTTCATTGAAAGGCGTTGCAACGCACGCGGGTTTTTGCTAGTATCAATAATAAAATTTAAATGCAAAAAATAAAAATTTGAATAATTTTTTTAATTCAACTTTAACCCGGCGGCATTGGGGTGGATTTGTTACGCGGACGTTATTTATTTATTTATTTATAATAAGTATAGGGGGGTCTTACCGTCTGCAAGATCTCTAAACTTATTTCTAAGCCCACGGCTGCCAGGACCTTGATATTAGTTTTAAGAATTGTTAGTGTTATCTGCTAGTATTAGCGTAAAGATTATTTTTGTATCTTAAAGTTTAGTTAGTATATTTTATTTGTTTTAGTGCTTATTTTATTTTATAGTATCTACCTAGTGTCTACATGTTTCCGTGGTGGAGTTTTTTTCAAGTAGGAGATTAAAGGACTGAAGTAAGGGGAAGTGGTACATGTGTAGGGGCGTTTTTTTTGTATCCAATAGTTTGTAGGGTTCGTCTGCGTATCCTTTTTGTGTTAGTCTGTTTTTTGCTGCTTGACACTCAAAGAAGAGGTGTTTCGCTGTAAGGGTCCTGTTGCAGAAAGTACATTGTGGTGGCGCTTGCCTGGTAAACAGATAGCTCTTGAAAGCTAGTGCGTGGCCTGTACGCATTCTAGTCATGATGACTGCATCTATTCTGTTTTGTATGTCTAATTTTGGTCTTTTCGCTGTGAGCCAGTGTTTTCGTAAGAAGGAAGTGGACATATCCCACCGTCGTTGTTTTGACTCGTTAATTTTTTTCTTTATTATATAAATGCTTCTTTGCAGGTCTGGGGGTTTTATGTTTGGGTTATCTAGTAGATGCGATGGTATTACCTGGAATATCTACATGGCCAGGACACCAAGCTATCGTTATATTTTTTTGTGCTATTGTGTTTTTGATAATGGATGTTATAGGATATTTACTTCTTTTATGGCTTTTATGGTGGATAATGAGTCGGTGAAAATCACTGTAGGGGTGTGTCGTGTAACTGCCCAATCTGTTGCTTTATATACTGCATAGGGCTCGGTGAAGTATGAACTTGTATTATGCGGTAAGGCTTGTCCTATGATTTTATTTCCAAAGTCATCCGTTACTGCGTATGCCGACCTTTGTTCAAGTTTGGATCCATCTGTATACAGGCAGATTGTATTGCCCTCGTTACGTTTGTATTTGTGCCGCATGTCGGTGTAGATTTGTTTAGGTGTAGAGTCTTTCTTGTGCCTTGTAAGGGAGGAGTCCAGTTTTTTGTTGTCAAATTTCCAATATGGGGAGGGTGTTTCTACTGTACTCTGGTCGCATCTGAGCTCTTTCAATTCTTCTGGGTATTCTATAAGCCCTAATTGCAGCGCTGATACGGTGTTTGCGAGATATAGTATATGTTCATTTTCTATATTGTATATTATTATATGGTGAAGAGGGTGAAGGTTATTACACCATGCGGTTTTCAATATAACACGTTATTGGTTTTCTTGTTATAAAACTTTATTTTGTCACTGTACAATACTTTATAAATTCTTTTCTTAACACTGTTAATGATGCGTATGTATATATTCGTTCGATTGTTTAATAGAGTTTTAATTTAACTTTCGATTGCGCGCGATGGAAGAGGACGGCTTATGCACCAGGACTTTCGGACAGTAATGATAAAAACGGAGATGCCGGAAATTGGCTATCTCGATATGGACGGAACAGAACACCGCAAGATCACTGAACTTTGCGTTCGGTGATCGATGGAGTGTTCCGACTGATCGTTTTGATCGTGTCGGGGTTGCCGTGTGACATTGCGTAAAGTTTGGTAATTAAACTTTACGCGGTCACTACATACTCCCCCCCCAGCGTAGCGTTAACGGAATGTTACTGCTTTAGACGGCTTAGCTTCGTTGTCGCGGTCACAACCGAAGGCTGGCTTTAGCCTGTCAATGGATATTGACTTGGTTGTGCCGTTCAATTTGACGACGAAGTGTTTTCGTAATCGTTTGATTACTTCATATGGGCCCTCGTATGGAGGTTCGAAAGGTTTTCGAACTCTGTCGACACGTATGAAAACGTAGTCGGCGTTCTCCAGGGCTTCTGGCACATAGACATCCTTTTGGACGGGTTGCCGAGGATGTATTGCCTTAATGTTCTGCATATGAGAACGAAGGCGAGAGAGGAATTCTGATTCTTCAATTGGATTTTCATCGGTTGTGATAGAAATCGAATTGGGAAGTCTCAGATTCTGACCATATACGAGCTCGGCTGGTGAGCATTGTAAGTCGGTCTTCATTGCCGTGCGTATGCCTAACATTACAAAGGGCAAGTCTTCACTCCAATGAGTAGTGTTGTCCCTTGCCATTAAGGCTGCTTTTAGTTGCCTGTGGAACCGTTCAACCATCCCGTTTGCTTGCGGGTGGTAGGCGGTAGTCCGAATTCGATGAGTGCCGAGTAATTTGGCAACTTCATTGAACAGTTTCGATTCGAACTGCGTACCTTGATCTGTTGTGATCTCAAGTGGTACGCCGAATCGTGGGACAAATTCAGTGACGAACTTTCTTGCCACTGTTGAAGCTGAGATATCCCGAATTGGGTATGCCTCAGGCCATCGCGTGAATCTATCGACTATCGTTAAGATATAAGAGTATCCACGAGATGGGGGTAGGGGTCCCACTATATCCATGTGGATATGGTCAAATCTATTATTTGGAAGTTTGAAAGCTTCCAATGGAGATTTGGTATGTCGTGAAACTTTGGACTTTTGGCAACCTAGGCATGATCGAGACCACTCATTGCAGTCTTTATTGATCGATGGCCAGAAGTATTTCTTGGTAACGGCTCGTCTTGTAGCACGAATACCAGGATGGGAGAGACTATGTTCGGAGTTGAACGCTAGTCTGCGTAAGGAAGTGGGTATGTAAGGCCTTGGAATGCCTATACTATTTTCACACCACACCTGATGGGCGATAAATGGTATTGGTGTGAGGACTAGTTTTACCCGTGAGCCGTTGCTGGGGTGCTCTTGTAGAGACTTTAACTCTGTGTCACCTTGTTGAGCCTGAGCGAGTGTAGGCAGGTCGAAGGTGACCGAGTCGACGTTGTCGGTTGCTAGTGAGCGCGACAAGTAGTCTGCGACAACGTTTTGTTTACCCGACACATGCCTGATGTCTGTGGTAAACTGAGAGATTAGACCCAAATGTCTGGTCTGTCGAGGGGATCGTTCGGTCTTTGTGTGAAGGGCGCGAACCAGTGGTTTGTGATCAGTATAGACCACGAAATTGCGTCCTTCAACGAAGTAACGGAAGTGTTTGATCGCTGCATAGATTGCGAGAAGTTCGCGATCGAATGCAGAGTACTTCCGTTCTGTTGGTGACAGCTTTTTGGAATAAAAAGCTAGTGGTTGCCACCGATGACCGTTGAATTGTTCCAAAACGCCTCCGATTGCATAATCAGAGGCGTCAGTCGTAAGACTGTATTTTGCATCCTCGATTGGATGGTTCAGCAGAGTTGCTTCAGCCATCGAGGTTTTCACCTTGAGGAATGCCGCCTGACATTCTGCTGGCCAGTCAAAAACTTTATTGGCACGTGAGCGGTTGAGAAGGTCTCTCAAATGCTCGTTTATAGGCACCAACTGTTCAGCCAATTTTGGGATAAATCGGTGATAGAAATTCACCATTCCCAAAAACTTCTGGATCGATTTGACAGAAGTTGGAGGTGCGAGATCAACGATAGCCTGAACCCGATCGGAGGATGGATCCTTTGTGATGCGGTGGCTTAGAAACTTAATCTCTGTTGCACCAAAAACGCATTTCTCTAGCTTAATGGTTAAACCGAAGCTATCGAGGCGTTTAAAGAGCTCTTCGAGGTGAACGATATGCTCATCCTCGGTTTTACTGGCGATAAGTATATCGTCCAAGTATACATAAACGAAGTCGAGATCTCTCGTAACTTCATTTATGAACCTTTGAAAGGTTTGTGCTGCATTCCGTAGGCCGAATGGCATACGTGTAAACTCATATAGGCCGAATGGCGTAATGAGTGCAGTCTTATGCACGTCTTCTGGGGCGAGTGGTATGTGATGGTATGCACGTACCAAGTCAACCTTCGAAAAAATTGTGCAGCCGTGAAGATTCACGGAGAAATTCTGTATATGCGGGATCGGATATCTATCCGGCACAGTGACAGCATTAAGGCGACGGTAGTCGCCGCATGGCCTCCAATCATGTGAGTCCCGTTTAGGAACTAGATGAAGCGGAGATGCTGCGGGGGACGACGAAGGTCGACAAATCCCCAATTCGACCATATGGTCGAACTCTAACTTTGCCACCTTCAGTTTCTCCGGATGGAGTCGCCGAGCGGTGACAAATGGTAATTGCCCTTTAGTTACAATGTGGTGTTGCACATTGTGTTTAACCGGAAGGTTAAAATTGGGCGGTTTTGTTAACGAAGCGTACTTCGTTAATAGCTCTTTGTATATGCCAATAACTCGGCATGGAAATGCTTCGGGGTTGTAGTCGACGGTAGCGCACACATTAATTCGAAACTTCGTGCGCTTGTCGACTAAATGCCCATATTCAAAATCGACGGACAATTTGAACTTCGTTAAGAAGTCCGCCCCGATAATGGCTTTAGTGGTGTCGGCTATGATAAAGTTGTAAACATATCGTCGGCGTAAGCCGAGTTCAAGTTCAAGCAACTTTGTGCCGAAAGTTCGGATCAGTGATCCGTTGGCCGCGTACAGAAGGACGTTCGGGCTACCGTTATGGGCCGGGAACGCCTTGGCGGGAACAATTGAAACGTCAGAGCCCGAATCAATCAGAAAGTCCATCCGATTGTTGGTGTCTCTGACGAATAAACGATATGAGCGGCCGGTTATATGCTCGCTCATGTCGATCCCCAGCCCCTTTAGTTTTTTTTAGGGGTGGCGGTGGCCTTTTTTTTCGCCGGCTTGGCTTGGCCACCGTTGTAATTGCAGGGGGCTTTGCAGCTGCGTGCTTCACTACCGTACCGGTAGTGGTAATAGCACAAGCTACCCCTGGCTTGGTTGGCCCTTTGTGGCCGATTGGCTGAGGGCTGTCGAGAGCCGCCCTGTCGATTGGCAGGTGTTCGGCTTCTCGGCTTCCGCGGGTTGCGGTCCAGCTTATCTAGCCGGGCCGTCAGCCTATTGATGGCGCTTTGCAGCGCCACCAATGTGGGCTCCGTTTTGGCAGGTGTTGCGTGGACGGCGGACGCGTATGAGGCGCCTCCATGAGGCAGCACCTCCCATACCTTGTCCGCCGTGGCAGCCAGCCCGGCTAGGGTTTGGTCGGCAGCGGTGGCCAACGTGATCTGGATGGCCTGTGGAAGCCTCCGCTCCCACAGGTTCCGAATCAGATCGTCATTGACCGCCGACGATCCACCCGCTAGTGCCTTGAGAGCCTGGAGGAACTCCGAAGGTTTCCGGTCTCCAGGCTCTTGCACCGACAGCAGCTGCTCGAGTCGTCGCTTCTCCGAAGTGCCGTACTTCTCGAGCAGGTGCTGTTTGATTTCTTCGTATGTTGAGGTGGCATAATCCATTGTGCTAAGCCGCATTGCCGTTACCGCCTCTTCTGGCAATGCGGCCATAACATTATATACCTTAAGTCTGTCCGACCTACAGCCCGCCAGTTGGAACATAACTTCGGCCTGGTAAAACCAGGAGGCGGGCTGGTGTACCCAGAACTTTGGGATGTCGAGTTTCCACACGGAAGCGGCATTGACTTCCGAAGTTCCGGGCTTTGGTCCATCTAGTCCTGGCGTTTCCATCTGAACGTCTTGTTCATTGGATGCGCCCTCAGTCCTTGACATATTGTCGAAAAATGATATAAACGTAAACAAAATACCCAAAACAAATCAGAACAATAGAAAATTAGAATCTATAAAAAAAAATTAAAAATAAAAAGAAATATCGAAAATGACTCGAAAACAATTTAAACCTCTGTCCCAAAATAAATCACCAATCAAAAAAATGTAAATTATTAAATAATGTGAACAAGAGAAAAAAAATATAGTTATATATATACACAAAAAAATTCAAAATATTTGTATATATGTAGTATAAAAGTTGTATGTAAATATTGGTAAAAAAGATTGTAATTACCGTGATATTGAGAGAAAAAAAAAATATAGTTAAAATATATTTATAAAAAAAAATTCAAAAAAAAATGTTATATGTATATAAAAATGTAGTTATAAAAAAAATATAGGTTAAAATATTTATAAAGTAAGTATTATAATTATCTGGATGTGCTTCTTGGATTTTCGCCTTCTTCGCTTCCTTCTTAGTTCGTTTTTCTGTTGTTGTTTTTTTTTTTTTTTTTTTTTTTTGGTTTTATATCTCCTTCTATTTTATTTTTTTTTAATTATTAAAAAATTTTAATTGTTTGTATTTTTTATTTTATGTTTATTATATTTTAGTTAACTCAAAGTTAAGTTAAACTGGACGAAAAGACACTCAATGCTTTTATTTTTAAGATAATTCAAACTTTAAAAGCTCAAGTTTAAATATTTCCATTAATTGAATATCTGCTTTTTTTTTTGATAACAGTTGATATATAATTAAAATGTAAGTAAGTAAGTAGCCCTCAAAGAATTTTATTTTTGTTTCTTATTTTGATAATTATGTTTATGTCAATTATTCAGCCTCTTCGATTGCACAATATAGATTCACGTAATATTTTCTTTGTTTTTATAGCTCAAAACACACTGAGAAAGAAAAAAAATATTTTTGGAGGGAAGGATAAATTTATATCTGTATACATATAATATTATATATAAATATGTGAACACAAGGAAAAAAAAATTTTCTTTTGTTCTTTTATTAAATTATATAGAGGCTTTTTATATATTCCAGTACTTGCGGTTTTGTTTTTTTTTTTTTAAATCCCTTGAATGATGATTTTCTTAGTTATTTATTATTGTTTAACAAAATATTCACGAACTCTTCCAACCACTGCGACTGTGTGTCGTATGTACTAATAATAATGGCACTGTGTAAGCTACTCAAGCTGGATGATAATATCGCTTTGTTTTCTACCTAATCAGACCGATCTTTGGCTTTTTGTTGCAGGGAAAAAACTAAGCATGAGAAATTTCAAAAATTAACACGAAACTTTTAGAATTTTCACTGCTATGCGTATCACGTCGGGGTCACCATTGAAGGTTATTACACCATGCGGTTTTCAATATAACACGTTATTGGTTTTCTTGTTATAAAACTTTATTTTGTCACTGTACAATACTTTATAAATTCTTTTCTTAACACTGTTAATGATGCGTATGTATATATTCGTTCGATTGTTTAATAGAGTTTTAATTTAACTTTCGATTGCGCGCGATGGAAGAGGACGGCTTATGCACCAGGACTTTCGGACAGTAATGATAAAAACGGAGATGCCGGAAATTGGCTATCTCGATATGGACGGAACAGAACACCGCAAGATCACTGAACTTTGCGTTCGGTGATCGATGGAGTGTTCCGACTGATCGTTTTGATCGTGTCGGGGTTGCCGTGTGACATTGCGTAAAGTTTGGTAATTAAACTTTACGCGGTCACTACAAGGGTATCTTGGATTAAGAATGTTCTGGGCTATTATTTTGTGCATTAGTTCCTCGCGTCTGTCCTGAATATTTGGAAGGCCACTTTCTATTAGTAGTGAGTCCACAGTTTGTAGTAGGCAGCGCATCTAGAGCGATGCGGGCAGTGGTGCTTAGTGCTTTCACTAAAGGCCTCAATTTTGTAGCTGACGAGCGTCCATCGATTTGCAGTCCATAGTCTATCACCCAAATAATGATTTGTTTTGGAATCTTACATGCAAGATCGATTGGAGATCCACTTTTTCTTTTGCAGATGGCCTTAAGTAGATTGTTTCGTTTTTTGATTTTTTCTGTGGTTTCTCGTACGTGACGCTGCCAATTCAGCCTACTCAATATATGTAACCCTAGTATTTTTGTAGATGCCTTGTAGTTGTGTGTTTTACCGTGAAGGGTTATATTTCGGCTAGTACAAGAGTTTAGTCTGCAAATATGTAGTGCTTCGGTTTTCTCCTCTGATATGAGAGCGGATCTGCAATCCGCTCATTCTTTAATGTCCTCATATGCAAAGTTCAAGGTTTCTTGTACCGTATGTATTTTCCCTTTAGTGTGTAAGATTATATTATCGGCATATATCCAGAATCTTATTCCTTGAATTGTTGAAAGTCTTTGTGCTAAAAAGTCTATAAAGATATTAAAGAGATGCACTGATAATAATAGGGAACCTTGTGGGAGTCCATTGTGAATTGGTGTTCTTTCACTATAGTGTCCATTTATGCGCACTTTCACTGACCTTCTTGACATGTACGAGTTTATTAGTGTTATTATCTTCGGAAGGAACTTCCATTCTTTGAGTTGTGTAAATATCCAGTATTTGCTTACTCTGTCGAACGCTTTTGACAGGTCAAATGATAGTATAACCGCGTGCTGATGATCTCGGAAACCGCTGACAATACTATCTTCTAATTCTGTGAGGAGGAGTTGGGTTCCTCTATATGGGCGGAAAGCAAATACGCTATCATGTACTAGTTTTTCTAAGGCCCATGATATTCGGTCTCCTATTAGTTTTTCGAGAAGTTTGCTAGTCGTGCGATCTTCCAGTCCATAATTGTTGGCCGGGGGTTTTGATTTTTATGGATCGGGACTACTTCGGCGATCTTCCAGTCCTGTGGGAGGGTTCCAGTGTCCATAATCTTATTTATGAGGCTCGTGTATCGTAGATGCCATGTTAGGGGTGCTTGTTTAAGCATGTTGTATGTGATGTTGTCTGATCCAGGTGTAGTACCTTTAGAGTTTTTTTAACGTACAGTTAAATTCCTCCAAGGTAAAAGGTAGGACTATATTTTTAAGGACTTCATTTGACTGATTTGGTAAGTACTCTTGAACTGGAAGCGAGGACTCTGCTGATGTTAATAGAGAGTATTCGCTGGTATATGCAGCAAATCGCGTGGCTATTTCTTCCGAGTGGACAATTAGGCCTGTTTCGGTAGTGAGGGAGTACAGGTTTGTTGCTGTTCTTTGTCCATTGAATAATTTAACTCGCCGCCATAGTTGTTTTGGGTCCATTTGGGGTTCAATTTCATTTAAGAAGTTTTCCCAGGCGCTCTTTTTAGCCTTCCTTCTTCATTTTAGCATTTGCGAGGCGTACTCTAATATCTTCAGTAAACCAGTGGGTACGGTAGTTCCCATTCTCGCATTAGCTGCAGTTCTAACCCCTTTTTTTAAGATGGAGACTTCTTTATTTATGTTTTCTGTTTCAGGCCGATCTTGTAGGTAGGTAAGTATCAATGTGCGATAGACCAACCAGTTGGCATGTCTCTCCCTGAATCTAGGTATATGCTTCTTCGGAGTCAGATTGTCTTGTTTTGTTATTAATATTGGGAAATGATCGATACCCCATGTATGTGGGACGACATACCAATTTAGTTCTGTCGCTATGTCCTACTAGCTACTGCTAGGTCTATTGAAGTGTATGTGTTGTGTGTTGATAAGTGTGTATGTGTTGCCGTGTTTAGGAGCACTAGGTGGAATTGTCTAACCAGTTTTCAATGACTCGTCCTCTACCGTCGTTATGTGATCCTCCCCAGAGGAAGTTGTGGGCGTTAAAGTCACCCACGAAAATGATAGGTTGAGAGAGTTGTTGTTGTATGTTTGTGAGGTCCTCTGCTGTTATTATATCACTATGTGATAAATTATATGTTTACTATGAATATTTCTTCAGGGAGATATATTTTGATAGCTTGTGCTTGCAGACGAGTATTTAGTTCTATAGACTCTGTTACAATTTCTCTAGATACTAAGAGTGCGAGACCTCTGTGCTCGGTTGTATCGTTTGCATTATGTGGAATTGTTTGTACTCTGGTAAGCCTCGCAAGGTATATTGTCCTTTCCATATTGTTTCCTAAATAGCCACCACTCTGGGTCTGTACTGCCTCAAAAGGAGCTGCAGTTGGGGCATTCCAGATACCAGCCCATTAATATTCCATTGAATTATGAATGTTCTTACAGCTGAAAGTGGGGTGCATATGTTGTTAGTTGTTTGGTTTTGCTGTCGCTTGTTGATGATGATGTTGTTAGGGTTGTTTGTTGTATTTCTTGGCTGTGTCTGTATCGTATTTCTTGAATTCATAGTGGTATTGGGTTGTATTCGTCATCTGACACTGCCATGTCGTTGTCTTCTGGGGTTTTGGGTGTTTTTAGTTGTTCGTAATTTTTGGAGTATTGTGTCGCCTATGCCTCTGCGAAGGCTAATTTTTCTTTTGGAGGCGTTAGAGATATTTTTTTGTTAACATCTTCAGTTGCATATATTGTTGGAATTGTGTTTCCAGCGATTGAGTAACTTAAGATCTCAGTTTCTTGGAGTTCTTTATTTATTGCGTGATTGTTTTGGGTATTGCCATATTCAGTTGTGATTTGGGTTGTGATGTGTTCGTTTTTAGGGGTACTATTTGTTTTGATAAGTATTTTGTTGTTTGTATTTATTGTGTTTTTTGTATTGTTGGTCATGGTTGCAGTGCTTTTTTTGTTGGTTAACTTTGTTTCTAATTGGGTGTTGTGAGGGTTTGTGACTTGGGCTTTAGTAGTGTTTATTTCGTTATCTTTTTGTTGTCTAACTATTTGAGAGTATGGTATGTTGCTGGTTCCTGGTGTTGGATTTATCAGTTTTGGTGCTGTTTGGCTGGTTGTTGTCGGGATGTGCTGCGTCGTTGTCGTGTTTTCTACAGTGAGAGTGGACCTAGTAGCCCTTATTTCCGGATTTTCTTCATAAAAACGTCTCCTGGCGTCAAAGTTTGTTAGGTGATACCGCGTTTTGAGTTCCATTATCCTTTTTTCTATTATGAATTTGGGGCAGGATGGGTCCAGTGTCGTATGTGTCCCTTCTAATTTGCAGGATATGCACGCCCGAGTGTTGCAAACATGTTGTTGATCTGGTTGCACGGGTTTGGCGCGATTTTCGCACGCTTTTTGGTTTGTACACCGCGTTTCGTGGTGCCTGAGCTCCCAACAGTTTCTACACCGTAAGGGTGCGGGCACATATGGAGTAACTTTCACCTTTTCGTAGAAGATGTTGATCGACGTTGGTAGCTGATACATGTTGAAGGAGACTATTAGTGCTCCTGTAGGCTCGGTTTTGTTGTTCTCGGGATTTATTTTTGTGATGATTTTTACATCTTCAATGTTCCTATCCGCTAGGTGGAGGGTTTTTAAAATATCTTCTTTTTGGAAGTATTTTAAGGATGGTTCGTAAATTATTGCTTTTGTTTGGTTTAGCTTGCTGTGTAAGTTTGCCTTGATTTTATAGTCATCAACCTTCTGTAGTTTCTCTACTAGTCTTTCTGCAGGCACTTTGTCCGCGACTAGGAGTAAAATATTACAATCTCTAAGGGTTTTTCTAGTCTTAACTCTTTTGGTAATGTCTTCTATTGCTTTTTGTAGAATATATGGAAAGATTTGGGCTGGTTTTAAGTTTACCTGTTCACTTTCTATTAAAATATATTTTGGATCTGCTCCTAGCTTGTTTTGGTCGAGCGTCTCTTCTAATGTTGAGTAATTTGGGATCATTAGCGTTTGTTTGTTGTCTTTCGGTCTCTTTCTGCTCATAGCTGTCCCGTCCGGGTCGAGCAGTGCGAATCTATTCCCCCCGTGGGCGGCATTTTGTGTAGGGGCCTTTATAGCTTGTAGATGATTTTTTATCGTTTCTATAATCAATGTGGTATGTTTCTTATTTCCAGTTTAGCCTAGAGGTATTATGCAATCTATGATAGTTTCTTATTTATGTTATGATTCAGGCTTGATTCAGGTGTTGAGTTTTATTTTAAACTCACACGCTGCTGGCAGCGCTGAATAGATTAAATGAGAGCCAATGTTTTAGCGGAAAAGTGTAAAATGAAAGGAAAGAAGAAGAAAAGGGGGTTCTATTTCTTTTGTTTTTATAGGTTAAGGGATTTTGTATTTTAATTTATTTAATTTTATGATAGGTACTTATTTTGGTCCTTATTTCATCTTTTTGTTTACTGTTTGTTTAATAAACACATTCACTTTAACAATATTGGTGTCCAGTTCACCTTATCACTTTTGTATACGTTGCACCCATACCGCCGGGGCACTCAGTGGAAAACTTCTATTTTCCGTTCAAGTGATTTGTTTGGTTTTCCTTTTAAAGTCGTAGTCCCGCAAGTTTAAATGTACACTTTTCAAGTTTTTAAAACTTATTTGTACTGCACTAGAAATATTGTTAGAGTTAGGCTTATATCACCGTTCGTCGATTTTTCAACACTGACGCGGACGTTGTAGTATGGTCATTATTAAGCCGGCTCTACGCGATGCTGTGAACACCTTCCAACGTTGGACGCTTGATGGTAGGACGCATCTTATGGCCGATGCTAGAACTACGAGTATTCAATGTCAAGCGTCCAAAGTTGATGTTTGGAAACATTCGGGCTGTTGTAGGTATTGAATCAAATGTTGGAAGCCAACATTCGTATGAACCTTCGCCGCATCATGTAGAGCTGGCTTTACCTACTTATTTAACTCCGGGTACTTTGTTTTATTAAAGACTAGCAAAAACCCGCGTACCTTGCAACGGCTTTTAATAAAACAAAATTGTGTGTGCGTAGTCCGGGATAAAAAAGGGTATAATGAAACAAAGAACAACATGCATGGAAAACTTTTGTACTACTTGGACAACAGATACTTAGCCAATTATATTCAGAATATGTCTTTGCGCGTAGATTTGACACTCCCAGATAATTGGCACGCTGAACTTGCCCCATGGCGAACATGGCTTGAGACTAAGATTTCCAACATTATAAGACGACATTACTGATTTGATCCTGGAAAGGGCAGATGCTGCTTCCCTTTTTCGTGTTTCGTCGTTTCTGGTCGTACAGCTCGCACGGCACTGGTTAACAATTCACTGTAAAGCTTGTTTATAAACGTTTGATGTTTCACTTGTAAGTATTACAACGTTTGCGGCATTACTGGGCTGAGTCGACTTAGTTGGGTTGATATTTTCCAAATCGTCATAAATGTCGATTATCAAAATTTCCGCGTTTATTACGAACTTTCAAACAACAGCCACCAGCTCACTGTCACGATTCTCACTAACCTCAGAATGTTTTCTATATTCTATGTTGAGGAGAATAGTACTGAATTCTGAGTTTTCCGGTTGCGCTCTCATCTTTTGCTTTAAATGACGTTTTCCAATCTGTTCCTAAATGCGTGATTATTTCAGGCGTGCATCAATACCATCGGCCCGCATATCTGTCGGGACAGCTGGCAACATTTGCCCGAAATCTATGCCATTAAAATAGTTACTCCCCAAAATAATTGGTTTTAACACCTTAAATCTCGTGGTTTTCTTTCCATGGTGCATTCATCCACGCAGGTTTTTAGATTTGTTCCACGCAGGACTTTCCATATGATATTCTTCGATCGGTATCTTAAACATAGAATGAGCTGTTTTTCCTGATGTGAGTAAAGTAGCAGACATCTCTGGTACTGTTCTGTTTTCATATTGGTCAAACAACCTACCTTTCCAAATGTAAAAAATCGTGAGACTTTACCAATATTCTTATTTTATTAACACTGGAACTATTCGCTAGAGCCCCATTTATTATATATCTGTGGCGATTCGGAAGAACCAGTTAACTGTAGAACCAGTTAACCCGATTTCGAGATATTCAACTTTGAAGTTTTGAAGAAAAAAAAATGTATATTTTTAATAAATATTGCAGGTTTTTCAACAGAATTATCATCAGATTGACTCAGAGAGCCCAAAAAACCCAATGAACTTTTTTTTTAAATTTTAACTAGTTAGCACTTGATTATATGTATGTCACTTAACTGGTTCTTCCGGGTTACTTTTAGTTAACCGCTTGAGAGCGGAAAAACTTCATTTTACATAAGTTAAAACGTATAAAAAGAAAATTCAGACAAAAATACATGATTTTCTGGCAAAATCTCCAATTTCGAGAAAATGTCACTTAACTGGTTCTTCCGAATCGCCACAGATATACTGGCTGGAGCAATAAAAAGTTTACGTTCAACATTATTTTTTACTTTTTAGTTCATTTTTAAATAAAAGCATATTTTTAAGTTTTTTAAACTATATTTTTTGTTTTCTACCTTTTAGTCTATCATATGTCTTGCGCTATTTTGTGGTGACCGATATTTAAAATGAAGTCACCTAGCTTACTGTACTATACTTATCATACACTTTTATTTGGTATCCATACCGAGAGCGTTGTAAAAAAAGGTAGTTCGCCATTTTGTGTATAAGCTAATATCATTCTACTTGTAATATCCTTTCAGTTGATACCCTTACCGATCGCGGTGTAAATAAAAAAGTAATCCGACATTTTTTGTTGGCCGCCATTTTGTTTCGGCCGCCATTTTGAATTTGGAATAACACCAAATAGAAAATTATATTATATGTACTTATCATTTGTTACCCATGGCGGCGGTCGGCGAACACAATTGGGAAATTCGGCCGCCATCTTGAAACGGCCATCTTGATTTTTTTACAAAATGGTCATATTGCATTGTCTCGTGAACTGTGCATGTGTGCAAAATTCCAAGCTGAACGGTTACATGGAAGTGGGTCAAAACCAATTTTCAATATTTGTCTACATACATACATCCATACATATATACAGGTAGAGCAAATACATATATAGTGCATATAAATAGCCTAAAACATACTCATCCTCCCAAGTCTGCTTCATTCTCTTTTTCCTCCTCGTTTTCCTCTTGTTCTATAATTGGAGCACTATTCAGACAATTGTCTCCGCTACATGCTGAGCAAGTTGAATTGCCGAAGAGTCCTCTTCCTGTGTATGCATAGTCCGGGATAAAATAAGGGTACAATGAAACAAAAAACAAATCTGCAAAACATGATTTTGGTTTCATGTAAAATTTTGGAACTTTTTTTAAAATTCGGGGTTAAGCACCACCTATCGGAAAAATTTGGTACTTGCTTTTTGATAGTTGGCAGGTAATTTGCAGTCTGTGTAGAACTTGCTCTATATGGCTGTGGCAACTTCACGGTGTAGAAAATAAAATTTATTATTCGTTATATGACTCACATGTAACACTTGATGTAGTGCATATATCTGATATTAACTTCCCAGTATAGGAAGTTATTGTAATCGGTCCGAAAATCGAAATTGAAAATTTCAACGTATTTTCATCTTTCAAGGTCCCAGCAGCATTTTAAGCAAAAAATTGGGAGGAAGTATGTGTGTGTGTGTATGTGCGTACGGATGCGGTCATTTTTTCCTGCACGATATCGCGCGGACCAAAACTGATATCGACTTCGTTGAGATGTTGTTCGAAGCGTATTAACCGAAATATGATCTGAAAAGATTTTCATGAAATTCGGTCCAGCCGTTTTTTTGTTTGAGCGACGTAAGTGATTTTTGTACCTGCACGATATCGCCCGAACCACGAAAGATATTGACTTACTTGAGGTGCCGTTCGAAGCGTATTAGCTACAATATAATCTGAAAAGGTTTTTATAATATTCGGTCCAGCGGTTTTTGGTTTAAATGACTTAAGTGATTTTTGTACCTGCACGATACCGCGCGAACTAAAAACTATATCGACTATATAAAGAAAGGAAGAAATGTTAAAGAGAAAAAACTAAAACTAATTTGATGGAAGATTATTGACTTGTAAGGTAATTAGATACAAGCTTCCTGAACACATTCATAGACCTCGCACGCTGAATGGCGTGTGGCAAATTGTTCCACATGCGAAGACAGTGAACAAAAAAGGACCTTTGCCCAACAAGGTGATGGACTCTGAGCGGGATAAAAAGTATTTTCCTAGTTGTACGACCGCGATGAAGATACTCGAGGAGGTATGACGGACGTTCAAAGCGCTGAAGTTTATAGATGAATAATACTGCCTTGAGGGAAAGGTATTGGTCGAACGTGCAACCCAGGATAGAAGAGCCGTAAGGGCTTATATGGTCAAATCTGCGGAGGTTATACACAAACCTGGTACAAGCATTAAAGGCAACGTTAAGTTTGGCCCGGCATGATGCATCTG
>OX465281.1:70090020-70157284 GCA_949987705.1 Thereva unica | reverse complement strand
AATTTATATGATAACAAATTTGACATGTATGAAATAACTGTGAGGCACACATTTTACAAGTACATGTTATTTGCATTGCTACTATAAATCGCTTTGTTTTTGTTGCACAATCGAATTTGGCAGGATTTACGCCCAAAAGGACTTTGTTTTGAGTTTTCTGGAGTACAAGCCATTTCCTGTTTTAGTTTTTGGGAGGAGGCTTCTTTTCTGCAACGACTGTATTCACTGGAGAGTTCTTCGGCTAATTGAAACAAAAATTGTTTTCTAGTTATATTTTCATCACAAGGCTATATAAAATCCACGCATTGATTGCTGCCAAGTCCAAAATATTATAAAATACCTACGTCAGCCTGCTTTTACGCTATATTTGAGGGCCATTTGGTCAACTACAGCTACTCCAAACTTAGTTTTATTGTAAAAGATACAGTTTCAGGAATTTGTTTTCGATTAGAAGCAATTTTTACGGATTTATGTTTAGTACTAAAAGTAGTACTTATCTGGATTATAACAAGCTTGGCTACTATCAATGAAGGACTTCCACATTTTGGAAACTAATCCAAATTTGTCAGTTCGTAAACGAACACTCTTCTCGCTTTTTTTGTCGAAACGAATGAGTTTCATAATTTCTGAAAATCTGTATGATAACGTCATGTTTTTTGCTTCGTAGGCTCCTCGAGCATATAAAATAACTATAAAAGCATATAATTCGTCTACAGTAATTTCCCAGTCTGTGCATGCTTTTATGTGTCTCATCATTCGATTATCAATTTATAAGTCAAAATGCACTACTAACATTACCAAGCAAAATTGTTCTCTTCGCATAACCAGTTGGGCCCGAAGTATTCTTGAATATAGTATCCCAGTAGGAATTCTAGGATTGAGCACTGAAATAAGTAGTCATCTGGTAAGGGGTACCCCTTATTTTCTTGATGTTAGATTAGCCCTTATATAACCCATTACAAGAGAAGGCAGATGGTAAGGTGTAGTTCAGAATTAGGCCCAAACAAGTGAGATTTTGCTCGATGACTTGTTTGTTTTCGTATTTTTGTAATCCAGTGGGGATAATCTACTAATACAACCATTCCCCAATTCTTCTCATTCAGTACCGTCGACAGCAATGTCTTTCTGCGGTTTTTTTTCGGTTTCTGTTTGGCTATCCGATTCAGTATCTGAACTTCATCGGAATTTCATCTTCACTTTGATATACATCTTCTTCACTTTGTTCAATATCTTGCACTTCAATTTCATCTGAAGATTCTTCAGTTTTATTTTCCACGCAAGATATGTCCAAATCATTATTACCTGAATTAGTGTCCGAACAGTCTTCATTTATATTAGTGAGTTTTTTGAATTCTTCAAACAACTTTTTGCTTCCTGGAACGTTTCATTGTTGCGAATGGGCTTTTCACAGATTACACACAGATTGCACTTATCGCCAAGAACTTTATCACATTAGAAGTACAACTGATTATTATTACGTCCTGAATACCTTTACCAGTTAGAGCGTTCAGTTCTAAACTAAGGGCGTTATAACGGCTTCCAAACACTTTGGATCATTCAATACAAATGTCTGTAAATATGTATTGATGTCCATCATTGCATAGGATGAAACATAAATTATTACAAACTTTGAAACTGCTAAAGCCGTCATTTTGACGGGTCTTAGTATAAATAGGTATAGGTCATACTGATTATAGAAATTAAAGTCGATGAGGGGAAATTGAATAATAATTATTAACTGTTCTTATATTTTATTAAAAGTCGTAATAAAATACTAGAACAATTACATAAATAATATAAACATTTTTAAGCATGAAATTTGAAACCCGTCAAAATGACGGTCTTGGTAGTTCTAGTGTTAACATAATGTAAGTTAATAATTTTACCTCATTGCCATTGTACTCGTCCTTCATTAGCAAAGTAATCAGCGAACTCATTTCTAACTGATGATCCAATACCGGTTCGAAGCTTGCACAATTTGTTTAACTTTTTCATGGCGTAAATGAATTGGTGTAAGTAGAACTCGAAACCGATTTGACAACATACCAAAGGCATGCTCAATTGTTTGCCTTGTTTTTCCAAAGGGAAGGCATCATCGGCAACTATGACATACGGTAGTGACCTATTTTCTTCTATGATCGTATCTTCAGGCAAGTGGATTGCCGCGTTATCTAAAATAGTCCTTAGATCACTCGCATTAAACACACCTGCATCTTGAGCTCTTCCATTGCAACCGACATTAATATATGTAAAATAATCAGCATAACATAGCGACAAGAGAACGATGCTTTTGAAGCCTTTATAATTATAAAACAAGGCCCCATCTTTCTTCGATGCTCTGAAAGCTATGTGTTTCCCATCTAATGCACCAATGCACAGTGGGAATTGCCAACGTAAGCAAAAGGTTTCACTTATTTTTCTCCAATCCTGGTGATTTTTGGGAAACTAAAAATAGTCATTATTTATTAACTAAAATGAATTACGAACTAAACTAAAACTACCATTAATCACTCCGCTATTTTTCATATATGAAAGAACAAATGAGAGGCCTCTCATTGGAGAGTAAAGATAAAGATAATCTGGTGTTGTATTCCAAACTTCTGTAGCTTTCACCTGTGGCCAGATATCTTTAAGCGGCCCCCAACTTTTCCGCAACTGGTACAGCGTCTCTCATCGTTGTATTTTGGCGTGTTAAATATGGTGAAAATTTATCCAAAATAAAAGTAAAGCAATCCTTGTTCATTCTCAAATAGCGTCAGTAAGCATCTTTATCTTCTAATCTAAGCTCTTCTTTTAGTAACTTAAATGAGCTATTAATTGCACGCCTTTTCTTCCACGATTTAACCCATTCTCGGCTATTTTTCTTTTTAGTAGCTAATAATGAGGCAGCCGCAGCCGATGTACTCAAAACAACGCCAATTGCTGCAATTAATTCAGATTCGATGTTCATCTACGAAATTCATAATTAAATAAGATAAACAGAGAAATTTTCAAATAACTCACTTTCAAAAAAAAAATAGCAGTCAATTTTAAATAAATTTTGTCCAGAACAAAACCACACCTTATAAAAAAGTTCAATACTTCACAAATAATTTACACCTTACTATAAAATCAATTACGTTCAGAAAATCAACTTATAAAAATTTTAAATATTTCCTTGACTAACGAATGCAAACATAACAATAGCAAAATACTCGTTCCGTTTGCTCTCGTTCTTGTTCCGTTTGCTCCATTTTAAACCCTAGGGTGGGCCAAAAAAAAGCAATTTTTAAATTAAAAGTAACACATAAATAAATTTCTGTGGAAATAATTACTAAATGGATGAACTGGGGCAAAATGGTAAATTAAAAAAATAATTTTACAATTATTATTAGGAAATTCAAGAAATTGTTAGAGAAATGATTAAACTTAGAAAATACTAGTCAAAATAAAATAATAAAGTCAAAATTTTTAAAGATGTCTCTTCACACCTTTGGTAAAAATAGTGTTTAATTTTTAAGAAATGAATTTTGAATGCGTAGAAACTATTAAATTTAGCGAACTCATTATAAGGACTTTTTTTTGTAGAGCATACGATTCTCTACAAAACTGTTATAAAGACATCTACGTTTTCTCTATATTATTGTTATGAAAAATGTAAATGCTCTACATATTTATTTTTCTATTGTAGTAATCTATATAATTCAAAATTATACAATTCAAATTTAGTTATTTATTCAATACAAATTCTCGAGTATCACTTATTAAAAAGAAATATTGCTCTTTTGGTCCAGCCCTAGTTCTCATTGTTCCGTTTTTTCCAGCTGTCTTAAAAGCGACTGGACTCAAAGCGAACCGTCTAAACAAATTTTCGCTTTGGGCTTGAGGGGACGTGAAATTTTGCCAACAAACTTTTGGAAGCAACTTTGCAACTTTGTTGTTTTTTCTCTGATTTCTTTGGTTTCCGCTTTCGTAGGGAATGAAATAGAATGAGGAATTAAAACAACAATTACTATGATTACATGCCGGATCGAGGACTTGACTTGAGATCCAACTGACAATTTAATCCGTGGCGAAAGTTCACCAGCTTGAGAGCTTGACTTCAAGCCGGCTTGAAATATATTTGACACTTCGCATAAGTTTGCTTCGAAATGCGTGATGGAACAAACGATTTTTTCTCATTTATGTGCAGCTTAAATAAATAAAATAAATTTATTAAGTGAATTGCATCAGAAGTGAAATGTACAACCAACGGAGAACTAATTTCAAAACTCAAGCGCTGAAGCAGGGGCTACATGGCCAATTTCAAGTCGATCCGACAAATTTTTCGGATCTACTTGAGTCAAGCTTACTTGAAGTCGATCTGAGGCAGTGGTGTTGTCGAGCCGGAACGCTCCGGAACGTCGTTCCGGTACTTCCTTTTTGGACAGGAACGCGTTCCGGAACTAAAGATGATTTCTGATAACGAGAATTGGCTGACGTATTGAAAAAAAAAATTAAAAAGAATTGCTGATTTTTTTTCTAATTTTTGA
Organism: Thereva unica; assembly: GCA_949987705.1. Lineage (NCBI taxonomy): Eukaryota > Metazoa > Arthropoda > Insecta > Diptera > Therevidae > Thereva > Thereva unica. Next base: position 70,152,773 of record OX465281.1, on the reverse strand, counting down.
CGAATTTTTATATGTATTATCATAGACAAATAAAAGGAAAGATATTCCATTTAAAATAAAAAAGTGTGCACTTTCCTGATGAAAGAGCTTTCCTATTGCTGAGAGAGCTGCACTATTAATTGAGAATATCCATTAATAACCATAAAGTATAATTTCCACTTCATATTAAATTTGTTACTATTTTACATCTTGAAATCTTGCAAAACGCAATAATTTTCATCTGAATCTTTACGAAAATTAAACATTTCCCAATCTGAAAAATAAACATATTGCGGAAATGTTTTTTGTAAATCAAAAATTCGCACAAAACAAAGGGTTTTACTTACTTTTGCAAAGTAGTAAAAACCGAAAAGTCTGACCTGAAAAAACAAAATTTGTAACTGCCTCTAAAATGTGCAATTGATTTTTGTCATTCAAACAAAAATCAAACAGCTGTTTTCTTATTCAAATAGATTCCCGTTCGCGTTCCGGTAAAAAAAAATACGAGTGTGCGTAGGACCACACTTTAGAAGTGTTAACTTCTATGGCTAGTCTAAATGTCCAAATCAATCTTATTACAAGACGATAAGGATTAATATATTTTATTTATGAATATTCTGTTAAAGTTTATTTAATTGTTACTTATATATGCACTCCCTCCAAAATGTGTTGCAATGTTTGGAAATTAAACAATTTATCTTAAACTTATCACACAAAGATCGGACGATGGATGACTGGGATAATGTAGTTTTTAGTAAAAATAGTAGATAATACATATATAGTAATAAATACATAGTACATAGTTCATAGGAAAAATGTAGTACATAGTACTTGTCGTCGGGTTGATGCAATAGTCACGAAACAGAAATTTTTGCTATTTTAAACATTGTGCAAATATGCAAAAAAGTCATATTATATTCAGCCAAAGTCACGGATCTAAATTTTTATGGAAATCCACTGGATTCATTTTGAATTCTTTCAGAACATAGTACATAATATGCAGTACATTGTATATAGTACGTAATAGATAATATATAATACATAGAAAATAATATAACATAGGGAAGTTAGGGAATGGAATTACTGGAAAAACTACTTCTACAGAAGCAGTTCAGTACTTCCACCCAGTACAAAAAAGGCATTACATTAACACGGCGATGGCCTAGGCTGGGAAGTACTTCTTTTTTCCCTTCCATTTGGAAGTACTTATACTACATTTATTACTAAACTCATAATGCAAAGTTATTATACTGTAAATTTTTATAATGTAATTTAGTTGGCGTAGGCGTGAAGGGGTGGGGTAGCTTGAAGTAAAATTAAGCGATTTATATTTATATCATAAACATAAATTCAAATATACATATGTTTATACATTAAAGACATAAAACTTAATGGCTGAGACAACTGTGATGATTAACAAAGAAAACGAGCAGCTACGAAGTTTTTCAACACGCTTTTTGGGCGAAATCAAACGCTTGGTCACCAAACCCATTCTCCTCTGCATTACTTATAAGTCATTACAGAGAACACTAATTAAAGAAGTACTTCCAAATTGACTTCCCACAGTAAATACTTGCGATTTTCCCTACTGGGATACTACCTCAGATATGTACGTAAAATACAGATGCCCAGTCGAATAGGCGAAACGCCGAAACGTATTCCATGTCGCCGAAAGCGATTAATCCAAGCAAAAGATTTAAATATTGCAGCCATTTAGTTGGCTAGAGCATGGCAACTTTTAGTCGAGGTCCAGCAACAGACATCAGCGATGGTGACGCGCATTTTTGGTTCGCACCCGTTTCTGGGCACTTGTGCCTATGCAGCTGGCTAGAGCATGGCAACTTTTGGTTTAGCTCCACATAGAAACAGCAGCGTATAATTCTATGTGTGCGAGCAAAGCCTTCTATATTTACAAGCCATGCACAACAAAATTTCACACTCACATTCAAAGGTGCATGGGACTTCAATTTTGCTGTCAGACTGTGTGGAGTGCGGTTATGTACGTTTATTGGGAATAAATTATTGGGGATAAAATCTTCTTTAAACCAAATAAAAACAAAAATTATGGACATTAATTGTAACATTTATTAACTACATATTATAAAGTTGTGATAATAATGTAAATAATAAATGTAACGTAAATAATGTAATGTAAATAATAAATGTAATAAACGAAAATTTTGCTTTTATCTTTATAAAAAAACTATTTTTTTAAAAAAATTCCGGCACTTTCATTAATAGAAAACTTTCCGCGGCACGAAACACTTGTTTTCCTCGTTATCAAAGGGATTTTGATATTTTTTTCTCCATTGCCAACATAAACCCCGTAAATCTTATTAATAACACTGTTTATTTAAATTGCAAATTTATGACAGGTAAATTGGGTACTTTTTGCATTATTGTACGTTTTTTACATTGATGGAATAGCTCTTATTTTCAATAAAATCACACTCGAAACAGCACTTTCCGCGGAACGAAAACTTCTTTCCCTTTGATTTTAATGGGACTTCGATATTTCACGAATTTAAGTTGGGACTTCATACAACCACACACACACACCTACAGCATGGCTTGTAAATATAGAAGGCTTTGTGTGCGAGGAAAAATAGCCCGCGCTTGGTGAGAGGGATTCAAAATTCATGTCATATTCTCGCACGCCATCGCACACAGCAGCGAATGTATGAATGTATGCAGACCCGCTCTCAAAATCCATGGCATATTCTCGCACCCATTCACTTCATATTTTCGCAATGCAGACGCCGCTCTTAGCATTCATTTCATCCTCTCGCATACATTCGCTGGCTGCTGTTCTGTTTGCGATGGCGTGCGAGAATATGACATGAATTTTGAGAGCGGCGCGAGAATATAAAACGAATGCTGAGAGCAGCCTCTGTATTGCAACATTCAAACACAATCCCTCTCACCAAGCGCGTGCTATTTTGCCTCACACACTTATAATTATACGCTGCTGTTTGTAAGTGGAGCTCAACTAAAAGTTTCCATGCTCTAGCCAGCTGCATAGGCACAAGTGCCCAGAAACGCGTGTAGCAACAAAATGCGCGTGTCGCCATCATTGCAGCAAGTGTCCAGAAACTCGTGTAGCAACAAAATGCGCGTGTCGCGAATTCTTTGTTTTACCCCCAGCGAAAAAGTGCCAAACGCGCCTAAAGAAGTTAACACTTCAAAAAATTAGCACAACACCACTGATCTGAGGTTACATGACTTTCAAGTCTACTTGAAGCCGACTTCAAGTATGCATGTAATCATAGTAAATGGCCACTCGATCTTTAATATCAACAGCAGTAGAACGGGTTTTTACGGTTAAATTTTTTCAAAATTTTAAAACTATTATTGGGTAGTAAATGATTAGTAGTCATTACTATCTAATGATATTAACATTTACTACTTAAATCTAATAATATATAGGAAAAGTCTCAACGGGAATAGGGTGAGTGAAAATTTAAATTTACTTTTGACAGTTAAACTAAATATAATGTAATTACAGATGAACATGCCAAAATTCCTTTGGAGCAAGGATTTAGTTGAAAAACTAATTAACGAATATCAAAAAAAGCCAATATTATATGATCCCAAAAATAAAGATTATTGCAACCGCGAAAAGCGTGATAAAGCTGAGAGCGAAATTTTAGAAGTCCTCCAAGCGTTTAATAAACGCGTAACAATTAATTTAATCAAAGCAAAAATTAGAGTATTCCGGGTTCAATACAATAGAGAAGTGAGAATGGTCAAACTATCCAAAAAAAGTGGTGCGGCGTCGATGATGTACGCGAACCGAAACTCTGGTGCTTCCAGCAATTGGCATTTCTACAGCCGTACTGCGCCATGAAAGAATCAACATCTAATATTGACGATGTTTGTATTTATATCAAAATAACTGTAATTGTTCTCTATATATATCCTTACTAATATTATAAATGCGAAAGTAACTCTGTCTGTCTGTCTGTCTGTCTGTCTGTCTGTCTGTCTGTCTGTCTGTCTGTCTGTTACGCTTTCACGCCTAAACCACTAAACCGATTTTGATGAAATTTGCTACAGACATAGTTTAGACCTTGGAGACGGACATAGGCTACTTTTTATGGAGAAAAAAGGGTTTAAGGGGGTGAAATGGGGTTCAATAAGTTGTAAGGGGATTTTTTATCTTTACTTTTTTTTTCTATTGTATAAAAAGTAACTGACTGACAGACAACGCACAACCTAAACCGCTGGAGCTAAAGGGCTGAAATTTTGACAGTGCATCCCTATAATGGCGTGGACATCCACTAAAAAGATTTTTTGAAATTCATCCCCTAAGGGGGTGAAATGGGGTTTATCCAAACCGCTGGAGCTATAGGGCTGAAATTTGGACAGTGAATCCCTATAATGGAGTGGACATCCACTATAAAGCGATTTTTCGAAATTCATCCCCTAAGGGGGTGAAATGGGGTTTATCCAAACCGTTAAAGCTATAGGGCTGAAATTTTGGCAGTGCATCCCTATAATGGCGTGAACATCCGCTAAGAAGCGATTTTTCGAAACTCATCCCCTAAGGGGGTGAAATGGGGTTTACCAAAACCGCTGGAGCTATAGGGCTGAAATTTTGACAGTGTATCCCTATAATGGCGTGGACATCCACTATAAAGCGATTTTTCGAAATTTATCCCTTAAGGGGGTGAAATGGGGTTTATCCAAACCGCTGGAGCTATAGGGTTGAAATTTTAACAGTGGATCCCTATAATGACGTGGACATCCACTAAAGAGCGATTTTTCGAAATTCATCCCCTAAGGGTGTGAAATGGGGTTTTTACAAACCGCTAAAGCTATAGGGCTGAAATTTTGACAGTGCATCCCTATAATGGCGTGGACATCCAGTAAGAAGCGATTTTTCGAAATTCATCCCCTAAGGGGGTGAAATGGGGTTTACCCATACCGCTGGAGCTATAGGGCTGAAATTTTGGCAGTGCATCCCTATAATGGCGTGGACATCCACTAAAAAGATTTTTTGAAATTCATCCCCTAAGGGGGTGAAATGGGGTTTATCCAAACCGCTGGAGCTATAGGGCTGAAATTTGGACAGTGCATCCCTATAATGGAGTGGACATCCACTATAAAGCGATTTTTCGAAATTCATCCCCTAAGGGGGTGAAATGGGGTTTATCCAAACCGTTGGAGCTATAGGGCTGAAATTTTGGCAGTGCATCCCTATAATGGCGTGGGCATCCGCTAAGAAGCGATTTTTCGAAATTCATCCCCTAAGGGGGTGAAATGGGGGTTACCCAAACCGCTGGAGCTATAGGGCTGAAATTTTGACAGTGTATCCCTATAATGGCGTGGGCATCCACTATAAAGCGATTTTTCGAAATTTATCCCTTAAGAGGGTGAAATGGGGTTTATCCAAACCGCTGGAGCTATAGGGTTGAAATTTTAACAGTGGATCCATATAATGACGTGGACATCCACTAAAGATCGATTTTTCGAAATTCATCCCCTAAGGGTGCGAAATGGGGTTTTTACAAACCGCTAAAGCTATAGGGCTGAAATTTTGACAGTACATCCCTATAATGGCGTGGACATCCACTATAAAGCGATTTTTCGAAATTCATCCCTTAAGGGGGTGAAATGGGGTTAATCCAAACCGCTTTATCTATAGGGTTGAAATTTTAACAGTGGATCCCTATAATGGCGTGAACATCCACTAAGAAGCGATTTTTCAAAATTCATCCCCTAAGGGTGTGAAATGGGGTTTTTACAAACCGCTAAAGCTATAGGGCTGAAATTTGGACAGGGCATCCCTATAATGACGTTTACATCCACTAAAGAGCGATTTTTCGAAATTCATCCCCTAAGGGTGTGAAATAGGGTTTTTACAAACCGCTAAAGCTATAGGGCTGAAGTTTGGACAGTGCATCCCTATAATGGAGTGGACATCCACTATAAAGCGATTTTTCGAAATTCATCCCTTAAGCGGGTGAAATAGGGTTTATCCAAACCGCTGGAGCTATAGGGTTGAAATTTTAACAGTGCATCCCTATAATGACGTGGACATCCACTAAAGAGCGATTTTTCGAAATTCATCCCCTAAGGGTGTGAAATGGGGTTTTTACAAACCGCTAAAGCTATAGGGCTGAAATTTTGACAGTGCATCCCTATAATGGCGTGGACATCCACTAAGAAGCGATTTTTGGAAATTCATCCCCTAAGGGGGTGAAATTGGGTTTACCCACACCGCTGGAGCTATAGGGCTGAAATTTTGACAGTGCATCCCTATAATGGCGTGAACATCCACTAAGAAGCGATTTTTCAAAATTCATCCCCTAAGGGGGTGAAATGGGGTTTATCCAAACCGCTGGAGCTATAGGGCTGAAATTTGGACAGTGCATCCCTATAATGGAGTGGACATCCACTATAAAGCGATTTTTCGAAATTCATCCCCTAAGGGGGTGAAATGGGGTTTATCCAAACCGTTGGAGCTATAGGGCTGAAATTTTGGCAGTGCATCCCTATAATGGCGTGGACATCCGCTAAGAAGCGATTTTTCGAAATTCATCCCCTAAGGGGGTGAAATGGGGTTTACCCAAACCGCTGGAGCTATAGGGCTGAAATTTTGACAGTGTATCCCTATAATGGCGTGGGCATCCACTATAAAGCGATTTTTCGAAATTTATCCCTTAAGGGGGTGAAATGGGGTTTATCCAAACCGCTGGAGCTATAGGGTTGAAATTTTAACAGTGGATCCATATAATGACGTGGACATCCACTAAAGAGCGATTTTTCGAAATTCATCCCCTAAGGGTGCGAAATGGGATTTTTACAAACCGCTAAAGCTATAGGGCTGAAATTTTGACAGTACATCCCTATAATGGCGTGGACATCCACTATAAAGCGATTTTTCGAAATTCATCCCTTAAGGGGGTGAAATGGGGTTAATCCAAACCGCTTTATCTATAGGGTTGAAATTTTAACAGTGGATCCCTATAATGGCGTGAACATCCACTAAGAAGCGATTTTTCAAAATTCATCCCCTAAGGGTGTGAAATGGGGTTTTTACAAACCGCTAAAGCTATAGGGCTGAAATTTGGACAGGGCATCCCTATAATGACGTTTACATCCACTAAAGAGCGATTTTTCGAAATTCATCCCCTAAGGGTGTGAAATAGGGTTTTTACAAACCGCTAAAGCTATAGGGCTGAAGTTTGGACAGTGCATCCCTATAATGGAGTGGACATCCACTATAAAGCGATTTTTCGAAATTCATCCCTTAAGCGGGTGAAATAGGGTTTATCCAAACCGCTGGAGCTATAGGGTTGAAATTTTAACAGTGCATCCCTATAATGACGTGGACATCCACTAAAGAGCGATTTTTCGAAATTCATCCCCTAAGGGTGTGAAATGGGGTTTTTACAAGCCGCTAAAGCTATAGGGCTGAAATTTTGACAGTGCATCCCTATAATGGCGTGGACATCCACTAAGAAGCGATTTTTGGAAATTCATCCCCTAAGGGGGTGAAATTGGTTTTACCCACACCGCTGGAGCTATAGGGCTGAAATTTTGACAGTGCATCCCTATAATGGCGTGAACATCCACTAAGAAGCGATTTTTCAAAATTCATCCCCTAAGGGGGTGAAACGGGGTTTATCCAAACCGCTAAAGTTATAGGGCTGAAATTTTAACAGTGCATTCCTATAATGGCGTGGGCATCCACTATAAGGCGATTTTTCAAAATTCATCCCCTAAGGGGATGAAACGGGGTTTATCCAAACCGCTAAAGTTATAGGGCTGGAATTTTAACAGTGCATCCCTATAATGGCGTGAACATCTACTATAAGGCAATTTTTCGGAATTTATCCCCTAAGAGGGTGAAGTGGGGTTTACCCAAACCGCTGGAGCTATAGGGCTGAAATTTTGAACAGTGCATCCCCTTAATGACGTGGACATCCATTAAGAAACGATTTTTCGAAATTCATCCCCTGAGGGGGTTAAATGGGGTTAAGCCAAACCGCTGGAGCTAAACGGCTGAAATTTTGACAGTGCATATTTATAATGAAGTGGACTTTACTAAGAAGCGATTTTTCGAAATGGGGTAACCAAACTACTGGAGCTACAGGGTTGAAATTTGGACAGTGCATCCCTATAATGACGTGGACATCCACTAAGAGGCGATTACTCGAAATGCACCCCCAAAGGGGATGAAATGGGGTAAACCCAAACCTCTGAAGCTGAAGGGCTGAAATTTTGACAGTGCATCCCTATAATCACGTAGAAATGAATGACTCGAAATTCACTTTATTTAATATTCATTTGTTATTGCTTCATAATTTCTTACATCCACGTAAATAGGCGAACAAACTTAACGAACATTCGTCAAACCCTAAAATGTCACTTTTCTTGATGACATATACATGCCAATCTCTGCTTCAAAACTTGCAGATATGTTGAGCAGAGGTGATATTTGCAGCAATTTGTTTACCATATTTATTAAAAAAATGAACTATAATAAATCCTTTTTAGGGATAATAACAGCTGGCTTTTTTGTTGTTTTTTTAAGGAAAACATTGCACATAATAAACAGTTTTTAAAGGCGTTGCAAGGCACGCGGGTTTTATGCTAGTCCTTACTAATATTATAAATGCGAAAGTAACTCTGTCTGTCTGTCTGTCTGTCTGTCTGTCTGTCTGTCTGTCTGTCTGTCTGTCTGTTACGCTTTCACGCCTAAACCACTAAACCGATTTTGATGAAATTTGCTACAGACATAGTTTAGACCTTGGAGACGGACATAGGCTACTTTTTATGGAGAAAAAAGGGTTTAAGGGGGTGAAATGGGGTTCAATAAGTTGTAAGGGGATTTTTTATCTTTACTTTTTTTTTCTATTGTATAAAAAGTAACTGACTGACAGACAACGCACAACCTAAACCGCTGGAGCTAAAGGGCTGAAATTTTGACAGTGCATCCCTATAATGGCGTGGACATCCACTAAAAAGATTTTTTGAAATTCATCCCCTAAGGGGGTGAAATGGGGTTTATCCAAACCGCTGGAGCTATAGGGCTGAAATTTGGACAGTGAATCCCTATAATGGAGTGGACATCCACTATAAAGCGATTTTTCGAAATTCATCCCCTAAGGGGGTGAAATGGGGTTTATCCAAACCGTTAAAGCTATAGGGCTGAAATTTTGGCAGTGCATCCCTATAATGGCGTGAACATCCGCTAAGAAGCGATTTTTCGAAACTCATCCCCTAAGGGGGTGAAATGGGGTTTACCAAAACCGCTGGAGCTATAGGGCTGAAATTTTGACAGTGTATCCCTATAATGGCGTGGACATCCACTATAAAGCGATTTTTCGAAATTTATCCCTTAAGGGGGTGAAATGGGGTTTATCCAAACCGCTGGAGCTATAGGGTTGAAATTTTAACAGTGGATCCCTATAATGACGTGGACATCCACTAAAGAGCGATTTTTCGAAATTCATCCCCTAAGGGTGTGAAATGGGGTTTTTACAAACCGCTAAAGCTATAGGGCTGAAATTTTGACAGTGCATCCCTATAATGGCGTGGACATCCAGTAAGAAGCGATTTTTCGAAATTCATCCCCTAAGGGGGTGAAATGGGGTTTACCCATACCGCTGGAGCTATAGGGCTGAAATTTTGGCAGTGCATCCCTATAATGGCGTGGACATCCACTAAAAAGATTTTTTGAAATTCATCCCCTAAGGGGGTGAAATGGGGTTTATCCAAACCGCTGGAGCTATAGGGCTGAAATTTGGACAGTGCATCCCTATAATGGAGTGGACATCCACTATAAAGCGATTTTTCGAAATTCATCCCCTAAGGGGGTGAAATGGGGTTTATCCAAACCGTTGGAGCTATAGGGCTGAAATTTTGGCAGTGCATCCCTATAATGGCGTGGGCATCCGCTAAGAAGCGATTTTTCGAAATTCATCCCCTAAGGGGGTGAAATGGGGGTTACCCAAACCGCTGGAGCTATAGGGCTGAAATTTTGACAGTGTATCCCTATAATGGCGTGGGCATCCACTATAAAGCGATTTTTCGAAATTTATCCCTTAAGAGGGTGAAATGGGGTTTATCCAAACCGCTGGAGCTATAGGGTTGAAATTTTAACAGTGGATCCATATAATGACGTGGACATCCACTAAAGATCGATTTTTCGAAATTCATCCCCTAAGGGTGCGAAATGGGGTTTTTACAAACCGCTAAAGCTATAGGGCTGAAATTTTGACAGTACATCCCTATAATGGCGTGGACATCCACTATAAAGCGATTTTTCGAAATTCATCCCTTAAGGGGGTGAAATGGGGTTAATCCAAACCGCTTTATCTATAGGGTTGAAATTTTAACAGTGGATCCCTATAATGGCGTGAACATCCACTAAGAAGCGATTTTTCAAAATTCATCCCCTAAGGGTGTGAAATGGGGTTTTTACAAACCGCTAAAGCTATAGGGCTGAAATTTGGACAGGGCATCCCTATAATGACGTTTACATCCACTAAAGAGCGATTTTTCGAAATTCATCCCCTAAGGGTGTGAAATAGGGTTTTTACAAACCGCTAAAGCTATAGGGCTGAAGTTTGGACAGTGCATCCCTATAATGGAGTGGACATCCACTATAAAGCGATTTTTCGAAATTCATCCCTTAAGCGGGTGAAATAGGGTTTATCCAAACCGCTGGAGCTATAGGGTTGAAATTTTAACAGTGCATCCCTATAATGACGTGGACATCCACTAAAGAGCGATTTTTCGAAATTCATCCCCTAAGGGTGTGAAATGGGGTTTTTACAAACCGCTAAAGCTATAGGGCTGAAATTTTGACAGTGCATCCCTATAATGGCGTGGACATCCACTAAGAAGCGATTTTTGGAAATTCATCCCCTAAGGGGGTGAAATTGGGTTTACCCACACCGCTGGAGCTATAGGGCTGAAATTTTGACAGTGCATCCCTATAATGGCGTGGACATCCACTAAAAAGATTTTTTGAAATTCATCCCCTAAGGGGGTGAAATGGGGTTTATCCAAACCGCTGGAGCTATAGGGCTGAAATTTGGACAGTGCATCCCTATAATGGAGTGGACATCCACTATAAAGCGATTTTTCGAAATTCATCCCCTAAGGGGGTGAAATGGGGTTTATCCAAACCGTTGGAGCTATAGGGCTGAAATTTTGGCAGTGCATCCCTATAATGGCGTGGGCATCCGCTAAGAAGCGATTTTTCGAAATTCATCCCCTAAGGGGGTGAAATGGGGGTTACCCAAACCGCTGGAGCTATAGGGCTGAAATTTTGACAGTGTATCCCTATAATGGCGTGGGCATCCACTATAAAGCGATTTTTCGAAATTTATCCCTTAAGAGGGTGAAATGGGGTTTATCCAAACCGCTGGAGCTATAGGGTTGAAATTTTAACAGTGGATCCATATAATGACGTGGACATCCACTAAAGATCGATTTTTCGAAATTCATCCCCTAAGGGTGCGAAATGGGGTTTTTACAAACCGCTAAAGCTATAGGGCTGAAATTTTGACAGTACATCCCTATAATGGCGTGGACATCCACTATAAAGCGATTTTTCGAAATTCATCCCTTAAGGGGGTGAAATGGGGTTAATCCAAACCGCTTTATCTATAGGGTTGAAATTTTAACAGTGGATCCCTATAATGGCGTGAACATCCACTAAGAAGCGATTTTTCAAAATTCATCCCCTAAGGGTGTGAAATGGGGTTTTTACAAACCGCTAAAGCTATAGGGCTGAAATTTGGACAGGGCATCCCTATAATGACGTTTACATCCACTAAAGAGCGATTTTTCGAAATTCATCCCCTAAGGGTGTGAAATAGGGTTTTTACAAACCGCTAAAGCTATAGGGCTGAAGTTTGGACAGTGCATCCCTATAATGGAGTGGACATCCACTATAAAGCGATTTTTCGAAATTCATCCCTTAAGCGGGTGAAATAGGGTTTATCCAAACCGCTGGAGCTATAGGGTTGAAATTTTAACAGTGCATCCCTATAATGACGTGGACATCCACTAAAGAGCGATTTTTCGAAATTCATCCCCTAAGGGTGTGAAATGGGGTTTTTACAAACCGCTAAAGCTATAGGGCTGAAATTTTGACAGTGCATCCCTATAATGGCGTGGACATCCACTAAGAAGCGATTTTTGGAAATTCATCCCCTAAGGGGGTGAAATTGGGTTTACCCACACCGCTGGAGCTATAGGGCTGAAATTTTGACAGTGCATCCCTATAATGGCGTGAACATCCACTAAGAAGCGATTTTTCAAAATTCATCCCCTAAGGGGGTGAAATGGGGTTTATCCAAACCGCTGGAGCTATAGGGCTGAAATTTGGACAGTGCATCCCTATAATGGAGTGGACATCCACTATAAAGCGATTTTTCGAAATTCATCCCCTAAGGGGGTGAAATGGGGTTTATCCAAACCGTTGGAGCTATAGGGCTGAAATTTTGGCAGTGCATCCCTATAATGGCGTGGACATCAGCTAAGAAGCGATTTTTCGAAATTCATCCCCTAAGGGGGTGAAATGGGGTTTACCCAAACCGCTGGAGCTATAGGGCTGAAATTTTGACAGTGTATCCCTATAATGGCGTGGGCATCCACTATAAAGCGATTTTTCGAAATTTATCCCTTAAGGGGGTGAAATGGGGTTTATCCAAACCGCTGGAGCTATAGGGTTGAAATTTTAACAGTGGATCCATATAATGACGTGGACATCCACTAAAGAGCGATTTTTCGAAATTCATCCCCTAAGGGTGCGAAATGGGATTTTTACAAACCGCTAAAGCTATAGGGCTGAAATTTTGACAGTACATCCCTATAATGGCGTGGACATCCACTATAAAGCGATTTTTCGAAATTCATCCCTTAAGGGGGTGAAATGGGGTTAATCCAAACCGCTTTATCTATAGGGTTGAAATTTTAACAGTGGATCCCTATAATGGCGTGAACATCCACTAAGAAGCGATTTTTCAAAATTCATCCCCTAAGGGTGTGAAATGGGGTTTTTACAAACCGCTAAAGCTATAGGGCTGAAATTTGGACAGGGCATCCCTATAATGACGTTTACATCCACTAAAGAGCGATTTTTCGAAATTCATCCCCTAAGGGTGTGAAATAGGGTTTTTACAAACCGCTAAAGCTATAGGGCTGAAGTTTGGACAGTGCATCCCTATAATGGAGTGGACATCCACTATAAAGCGATTTTTCGAAATTCATCCCTTAAGCGGGTGAAATAGGGTTTATCCAAACCGCTGGAGCTATAGGGTTGAAATTTTAACAGTGCATCCCTATAATGACGTGGACATCCACTAAAGAGCGATTTTTCGAAATTCATCCCCTAAGGGTGTGAAATGGGGTTTTTACAAGCCGCTAAAGCTATAGGGCTGAAATTTTGACAGTGCATCCCTATAATGGCGTGGACATCCACTAAGAAGCGATTTTTGGAAATTCATCCCTTAAGGGGGTGAAATTGGGTTTACCCACACCGCTGGAGCTATAGGGCTGAAATTTTGACAGTGCATCCCTATAATGGCGTGAACATCCACTAAGAAGCGATTTTTCAAAATTCATCCCCTAAGGGGGTGAAACGGGGTTTATCCAAACCGCTAAAGTTATAGGGCTGAAATTTTAACAGTGCATTCCTATAATGGCGTGGGCATCCACTATAAGGCGATTTTTCAAAATTCATCCCCTAAGGGGATGAAACGGGGTTTATCCAAACCGCTAAAGTTATAGGGCTGGAATTTTAACAGTGCATCCCTATAATGGCGTGAACATCTACTATAAGGCAATTTTTCGGAATTTATCCCCTAAGAGGGTGAAATGGGGTTTACCCAAACCGCTGGAGCTATAGGGCTGAAATTTTGAACAGTGCATCCCCTTAATGACGTGGACATCCATTAAGAAACGATTTTTCGAAATTCATCCCCTGAGGGGGTTAAATGGGGTTAAGCCAAACCGCTGGAGCTAAACGGCTGAAATTTTGACAGTGCATATTTATAATGAAGTGGACTTTACTAAGAAGCGATTTTTCGAAATGGGGTAACCAAACTACTGGAGCTACAGGGTTGAAATTTGGACAGTGCATCCCTATAATGACGTGGACATCCACTAAGAGGCGATTACTCGAAATGCACCCCCAAAGGGGATGAAATGGGGTAAACCCAAACCTCTGAAGCTGAAGGGCTGAAATTTTGACAGTGCATCCCTATAATCACGTAGAAATGAATGACTCGAAATTCACTTTATTTAATATTCATTTGTTATTGCTTCATAATTTCTTACATCCACGTAAATAGGCGAACCAACTTAACGAACATTCGTCAAACCCTAAAATGTCACTTTTCTTGATGACATATACATGCCAATCTCTGCTTCAAAACTTGCAGATATGTTGAGCAGAGGTGATATTCGCAGCAATTTGTTTACCATATTTATTAAAAAAATGAACTATAATAAATCCTTTTTAGGGATAATAACAGCTGGCTTTTTTGTTGTTTTTTTAAGGAAAACATTGCACATAATAAACAGTTTTTAAAGGCGTTGCAAGGCACGCGGGTTTTATGCTAGTATATATATATATACCGGGTGTTTTTTTTAAAACTTGACACGCAATTCTTGAACAAAGGAGGGGTGACAGAGGGAAACCTGTTATACAAAAGATGTCTGATATGGAGGGTGACATCGATTGGGTATAGTGCGCACCCCCTCTCTTCCACCCCCTGACCCGGGGGGGGGGGTAACTTTTTTTTTTTTAAATGGCAACCCCTATTTTTTATGCAAGATTCAGATTACTGGGATGAAAATAAACATCTTTTATCTCAAGTATTTTTTTCTATCATTTGTTTTTACTCCGGAAACTTTGATTGAAATCGTCATTAAGGGGAGCTTTCGGTGGACTTTTTTTCAAAAAATCCATTTTTTTTTGTTACTTTGAACATCTAAGAATACAGCAAAAATAGTTTCAAGAGTTTGCTGTATTCTTAGATGTTCAAAGTAACAAAAAAAAATTGGATTTTTTGAAAAAAATCCACCGAAAGCTCCCCTTAATGACGATTTCAATCAAAGTTTCCGGAGTAAAAACAAATGATAGAAAAAAATGCTTGAGATAAAAGATGTTTATTTTCATCCCAGGAATCTGAATCTTGCATAAAAAATAGGGGTTGCCATTTAAAAAAAAAAAGTTACCCCCCCCCCCGGGTCAGGGGGTGGAAGAGAGGGGGTGCGCACTATACCCAATCGATGCCCCCCTCCATATCAGACATCTTTTGTATAACAGGTTTCCCTCTGTCACCCCTCCTTTGTTCAAGAATTGCGTGTCAAGTTTTAAAAAAAACACCCGGTATATATATATATATATATATATATATATATATATATATATATATATACAGGGTGTCCCACATAAACTTACAAAGCGGCCGGCTGTGGATAGGTCTTGGATAGACGAACAAAAAATCGTATGGGTGGGGGGGGGGGAAATCGTAACGGTTTAGCCGCTAGGGCGTTTTGAAGTTTTTTTGCTAGAGTTTTACATATCACCCTGTATTTTTGTAACCGTGTAACCCATTTTCATGATTATGGTACCGGTGTACGCAGAATTCCCCCACCTATCTACGACGGTAAAAATAATGGTCCTATCTTATAAACTTTTGGAGTTATGAGTCGCCAAAGTCAAAATTTTGTATTTTTTTCACTAAAATTTCAACTAAAACCACCTTTTTCTCCAAAAAATACGTGATAAACCTAAACTTTTTTTTCCAAAATTAAAAAGTTTGGACAATTTCCTATAAATAATGTATTACAACTTTTACGCCGCAGCCTCTATTTTTGAAGTTATAAGCATTTTTAATGTTGAAATTGGCTCTATTTCGTCCTTGAAACTATTTTTGCTGTATTCTTAGATGTTCAAAGTAACAAAAAAAAAACGGCATATATATATATATATATATATATATATATATATATATATATATATATATATATGAGCGACGGCGACCTCCTAGTATGCGTGACCTGTCCATCACGCTGGTTCACCCCGGGCAATGCGTTTCAAAACACGTAGCAGACAGTCGTCTTCCTTTCCAAACCCTGCTCCCTTCCCAAAATATAGTCCTTACTTCCCTTCCTCATTCCTTCCTAGTCAGTCTTTCTTCGGGTGGGTAGACTTGAAAGAACACCCGAAAAAACCTAAATGATGAGTACGAATAAAGAAAAAAAAGTCGGGGTAGGGATATATGCCCCAACGTCGGAGGAGGCCGCGGTCTCCGGCGTACGGCTGGAAACTGGCAACAGCAAGTGCCAGGGGTCAGTCGCCAGTGGCAAACTCATCGCGCCTAAGGAGCAGGATAGAATAGCGACATTTGGAAGATCCGCGAAGGTGGTGAGGTCACCGCCCACAAGACCCGCGGAGGACCGTACCAAGGAAAAGGTGCGGTCAAACAGCACCAGCTCGATTGGTAAACCGAGTGGGGTTTTGAGGGTGAGTCTGGTAAGTACCGAAGAGGAAAATAAGAGGGAAAATAGCGGCCACGCTACTACTAGCGCAGTCGCTAACGAAAAAGAGGAGTCCTTGCCAAGGTGCCTAGCAAAGCTGGGTGCAACGATCAAGACCCTGTCGGACTTCATTGCTTCTAGAAGCAATGTATCGAATGTGATCCACGGACACATTAAGGACCTCAGGGCTGATTATTTAGAAGCAAAGGAGGAGGCCATAAAGATGGTTAAGGAGCAGATGGAGATGGCGACACAAACAACTCCAGAAGCCCCTAAAGTAAGAACCGTCGTAAAAAGGAAGGTTGGGGAAGCTAAAGACCCACACACTGCCGATAAAATTGGGGAATCTCGTAAACGCCAACGGGATAGCAACGAGGAAGTGCAAACCTCACACAGCGCCCCAAAGAGAAACAGAGGGGGAAATAAAGAAAGGAAACCCCAAGAAGAGCGAGAGGTCTTTAAGACAACGGTGGGCACCCCCATGGAGGAAGAGTCCTCCGAAAAGAAAGCAAAGAAGAGCTCCGCTGGACTAAAGTGGAGAACAAGAAAGCAAGAAAAAGAAAGAAAAAGAAAAAAGAGGACAGAAAGTCCCACAAAAAAGAAAGGCCTGACGCGCTGATTATAACAGCGACTAGTGGGACGTCGTATGCGGACATCCTACTAAAAGTCAGGACGGATGCTTCCCTTACGGAGTTGGGGAATAGGGTCATGCGCATTAGAAGAACTCAAAAGGGCGATCTTCTAATGGAGCTGGCAGCTGGCGAGGGAAAGACGGAAGATCTTAAGCAAAAGATCAAGACGTCAATCGGGGAGGCGGCTGAGGTTAGGGCAGGTACCAACCGCGTGTTAATCGAGTGCAGGGATCTGGACGAGATTACCACTAAGCTGGAGGTCTGCGAAGCGCTGCGGGGGCAGCTGAAGCTGACGGAGGTGCAGGAGGAGGACGTTAGAGTAAGGAAGGCATATGGTGGTACGCAGACGGCCATAATAAGCCTTCCGGTCGCTAGCGCAAAAAAGGCACTTGAGGTGGGAAAGGTTCGCATCGGCTGGGTTGTTTGCCGGATACGGGAGACAACAGCACCAATTAAGTGCTTCAAATGTTTTGGGATAGGTCATATCGCTAAGAAATGCACCAGCGCTCAGGACATGAAGGAGCTATGCTGGAGATGCGGGGAGGGGGGACATATTGCTAAGGACTGCAATAAGAGCCCTAAATGCCTCCTATGTAAAGGAGATAAGGGGAAGGGCGAGCAAGAGGCTCACGCTACGGGGAGTAATAGGTGCCCACTGTTCAGGGCAGCAGTCCAAAGAAGTCGAAGTCGAAGATAAGGTTCATACAGATTAACTTGAACCACTGTCAAGCGGCACAAGATCTGCTGGCACAGACAGTTTTCGAGGAAAAAATCCACGTCGCAATCGTCTGCGAGCAGTATAGAAATCTGCACAGCGGCGTCTGGATAAATGATAGCAGCGGCACGTCAGCGATATGGACGTGTGGGAGCCGAGCCATGGAAGATACCATGAGAAGCCCAGAGAATGGCTTCACGCGGGCAAAAGTAGGCGGAATACACGTCTACAGCTGCTATGCGGCGCCAAGCCTGACACTAGACGATTACGAGTCGATGTTGGAAAGGTTAGCCGCCGACGCGAGCCGCCATCACCCGGTAATACTAGCGGGTGATTTCAATGCTTGGGCTGTCGAATGGGGCAGTCGACAAACGAATGCAAGAGGGCGCATACTTCTAGAAGTATTCTCGCGACTTAACGTAGTGTTAGTCAACTCTGGAGGCGAAAACACCTTCCAAAGGGGTGGGAGAACATCGGTAATCGACATCACTTATGTGAGCGATTCGAGGTTGGTCAGCGTATAGAAAAGAGGAATCCTAGGTACGGAACGGCTAGAGGATGGGCCGTTAAGAAACTCGACGCAGAGGTGTTCGAGGAAGTATTCCTGCATGATGCGAGGTCGGCAGGAGGTGCCAGGGAAGGGGCAGAGGAAATAGAAGAAGCAGTGAAATGGGCATGTGACGCATCCATGCCACGGCGCGCCGGCAATCGTAGACTCTCACCAAACTTCTGGTGGAACGCAGAGATCGATGAATGCCGAAAGGCCTGCCTGAAAGCGAGAAGGAGAACTCAGAGAAGCCGGAACCGTCCGGATTTCGATGAACTCCTTCAGAGGTATAAGGAAGCGAGAAAAATGCTAAACAAGGCCATCGCTAGAAGTAAATCCGAGCACTTCAAAAGGTTGTGCAGAGAAGCAGACTCGGACCCCTGGGGTGGAGCCTATAAAATGGTTATGTCAGCGGTCAAGGGCAAACGCTCTCCGCCGATCACCTGCCCCGCGCTGCTCCAGAGTATTGTGTATGTCCTGTTTCCACAGAACGTACGCACGGTCGATCTACCCACCCTCCAGGTGGACCCAGAAGAGATACCTGCGGTGACCGCAGATGAGATTCAGGAGGCTGCAAAAAAGGTAGCCATCAACAAGGCCCCTGGCATGGATGGCATACCAAATAAAGCGGCGAAGCTAGCAGCTTCAATAGCGCCAGACAGGTTCGCTGAAGTCTTCACAGCGTGCATGAGAGAGGGGATCTTCCCGGAGCGATGGAAACAGCAGAAACTCGTGCTCCTACCGAAGCCGAACAAACCTCTAGGGGACCCATCGTCCTACAGACCGATATGCCTCCTTAGTTGTATAGGCAAACTTTTCGAGCGGGTGATCTGTAACAGGATTCTCCCTAGCGTCGAAAGGGTAGGTGGCCTGTCGGACAAGCAATTCGGCTTTAGAAAGGCAAGGTCGACGACTGATGCAGTCAATATGGTGGTGGGCATAGCAAGAGCCGCCATAGAGAAAAATCACTGCTGCGCATTGATAACCCTCGACGTAAAAAATGCTTTCAACTCTGCGAGGTGGAGCAAAATAGTTGAGGCGTTGATCAAGATAGGCACACCAAAGTACCTAGTGCGTGTAGTGGCCGACTACCTCCAGGGTAGGTCGCTTCATTGTGATTCGGATGATGGTCCTAAAGTGTTCGGGACAACATGCGGTGTCCCGCAAGGTTCCGCCCTGGGCCCTCTCCTATGGATCGCAATGTACAATGATGTGTTGGGGCTTCGTCTTCCAAAGGAAGCAGTGGCGATCGGGTTTGCAGATGATATCGGGGTAGTTGTCGAAGGAAAACACCCAGATGACATCGAATTGTACGCAAACGAAGCGATCTGGGAAATTAAAGCGTGGTTAGAACGCGCGGGGTTGAAGCTTGCTGAACACAAAACGGAAGTAGTGCTGATCAGCAAGCGACGAAAGCCAGTATCCGTGAGGATCAAGGTAGGGGAACAGATCATCCACTCACAGCCCGCACTAAGGTACCTGGGAGTGATGATCGACCGGAGGCTAAACTTCAAAGCGCACTTGGAGGGCACGGCAGACAAAGCGTCTGCGATTTGTGCAGCACTCGCAAGAATGCTGCCCAATGTTGGGGGCCCTAGACCGAGTCGCCGCCTCCTTTTGGGGAGGGTGGTCAGCTCAGTCCTGTTATACGCAGCGCCAGTGTGGGCAGCAGCTTTAAACAGGACTGCAAATTGTAGGAAATGGAGGGCCTCATATAGGCTAAGTGCACTACGCGCTTGCTGCGCGTACAGGACCACGTCCGACGATGCGGCGTGCGTGATAGCGGGGATGATCCCCGTAGATATTCTGGCGAGGGAGGGTATGCGTCTCTATAATCCAGAATATGGTGGAGGGGAGCCAAGAAGGGTGCGGCGGCAGATTGCGCGCTGTGAGTCCTTAAGGGAATGGCAGGCGAAGTGGGACGAGTCTGTTAAGGGTCGTTGGACCCACAGACTTATCCCTAATGTGGAAATATGGGCTACGAGGGAGCGTGGGGAAGTAAGTTACGACCTCACGCAGTTCCTGAGCGGACATGGGGGGTATAGGAAATACCTCCACCGCTTTGGGCACGATGATTCACCGTTGTGTCCGGTGTGCGACGGAGGAAGACGCAGAACACGTCTTCTTTACCTGCTCGAGATTCGCCGAGGAAAGGGCGAAACTAGAAGAAAGGGTCGAGGAGCCACTAACGCCCGAAAACATCCTAGACCATATGATGAGGTCTGAGGAAATGTGGAGGGACGTGGAAGCAACCCTCAAGACCATTCACAGAAAGCTAAGGCAAGAAGAAGCCGTAAGAAATAGAGAAAGGCACAGAAATGCCGCGAGCAGAAGCAGCTGAATGAAGCTGAACGACCCCCGCGATGTAATGCTTATTAGCCAGTCCCGCGGGGGTGGATCACGTCGGAGGGGCTTTTTTAGTTCTCATGTTCATAGACCAATATATGCGTATGTGCACTTATGTGTCCATATGTGTGTATGTGTGGATTTACGTGAAACATAACCGTCATGCGGGATCGGCCAGTAAGGGGCACATGAGTCATGCCGGTAGCGAATGCTTTTTTACCCCCAGGAAAAAAAAAAAAATATATATATATATATATATATATATATATATATATATATATATATATTTTATCTACAGATTACAAGCAATGCAGATACTAAGGAAACTAATCCTCGGGAACTTAAGACGTGCAATTTACAACCAGCTGATGAAGAAGCAGCTGCTGAGCCGTTATATTGCGATCAGCTGTTTGATGAACAACACAACCGGACCCAAAACCTAAAGTAAGGATACACATACACATATATTTATTAAATTTTTATTAGGAATTATGTACTTAATTTTAATAAATTGAATATATATATAACAAATCATCATGGCTTAATATTTAAATAACGTTGTCTGTTTGATCTATTTTGCCTCCATTTGCAAAATAATTTGCAAACTGCTGTCTTACTTTTTCTGCCAATGTTCTGCTGCTGCTGTAAATATTACAACTTTGTGTATTGGTGTTGTTATTACTTATAGATGTACTAGATTCAGTTATGTCAGTGTTAAGATATTTGTTGTCGGTATGAATTAGGAAATTATGTAGCATGCAAACTGCCTTGGTTACTTTTTCCACATTTTCTACATTTAGATTCATTTCCTTTCGCAGAATTTGAAATCTATTTGAAAGAATCACAAAAGCTCTTTCAACATTTTGTCTAGCTCTTGACAATCGTTTGTTAAAGATTTGTTTTTGGTACTCCTTTGTCCTAAAGGGATAAGGCTTCATGATGTGGTTATGTAACGGAAAAGCATCATCTGCTAGAATTACATAAGGCATATTTTTACCATTTCCTATAATTTTGTTTTTTGGGAAATGTTGAACACCTTTCGTTATGACATCATTCAATTTGCTCTCAAACAACACTCCCGACTGGCTCTGCCATTTCTTCCGATGTCAACAAATATGAATTTACAATCGGCATCTACAAGAGCCAATAATATAATACTGTCATACCCTTTGTAGTTGTGGTAATAAGCACCATCAGATTTCTTAGATTGAAATGATATATGTTTGCCATCAAGGGCTCCTAACAAACATTTATTTAACCCATATAATTTATTGAAAATTTTTGTATAATGTCTAAATACCTAAACATAAGGAAAATTGCCAACGCAGCATGAATTTTTCCGCAATCATTTCCCATTCGTCAGTAGTTGCTGGAAACTTTTTAAAGAATTAAATTAATTTGTGTAATTTCTTTTTTTTAGAGAAAAAAAAAATGGATTTAAAAACGAAAATAGCAGAAACCCTTGCTCAAAGCAGGGCATTAATGCAAAAAAAACAAGTCACTTCGATTGGATTGGACAGTTGGTTGTCTCGCAATGAAGTGAGATTAAACACCCAACGATAAGAAATAATGCTGTTTGGAGCATTCATTTCGTATTAAGAGAAGCATTAGAAAAGGATGGAAACTCAGTACCTCAAAGTACTCCTTCGTGCAGTTGGATGAATACTTCCCAAAGTAAAGTAAATATCCAATGTGTGGAAACAGTACAACTACCGTTTAAAGAAGGAACAAGAAGTCGACCAAGAGACACCCTACAGGAGCCGTTAGAAGGGAGCTTCGATGAAGACGACTTCATCTACGAGTATCTAGACGACTATTCTCCACCCTAAGAATATAAAACTAATTTACTTTTCCATCAATATACATATTTTACGTTAATTTATTAAAACTGTAAATAATATAATTTTGAAGAATTTTAGTTTATTGTTTATATGTAACGTAATAAACTTACTTCCATGTACATATGTGCCTTTCAAATTTTTCCAAATCGCATCGCATACTATTGGTATGTTCTGTGATAAAAAAGAGACTGACAGTCTACTTTGATATGAAAGGCTTCTATAACTTTCTCCGGTAGCTAGGTATCATAAGGTGATAGACAGTCTTTGTTTGGCTGGCACAGCATTCCGCATTATTGTGTCTTTGCGTTGTAAATGGTTTTCAATAAGAGATAACAGTAAATCAAATTCCTTTTTGCCCATTCTTTGATAATTTTTGTAGGACTCGAAATCTTCTGTTTTTAACTCTTTATTTAAAAATACGTAGGATCCTTTTTCATTTCGGGCTTTAATCCATTTTTTAACCCATATTTTTCTTTTCTTTTTCTTCGTGGCCAAAACTTGTAAACCAGCAGCAGCTTTTAATAAATTTGATGCTATTAATCTATGCTGACTGCTTGATGCTACCTTAATCAAATCATTCGCACATTTTATAATTTGCAAGGCCATCTCGCATTCGTCCTCATTACTGGACCCTTGATAAAGTTTTTCTTCCATCACTCTAACAATATAAAAATTATTTGCAATATTATAATCCTTACTAATATTATAAATGCGAAAGTAACTCTGTCTGTCTGTCTGTCTGTCTGTCTGTCTGTCTGTCTGTCTGTCTGTCTGTCTGTCTGTCTGTTACGCTTTCACGCCTAAACCACTAAACCGATTTTGATGAAATTTGCTACAGACATAGTTTAGACCTTGGAGACGGACATAGGCTACTTTTTATGGAGAAAAAAGGGTTTAAGGGGGTGAAATGGGGTTCAATAAGTTGTAAGGGGATTTTTTATCTTTACTTTTTTTTTCTATTGTATAAAAAGTAACTGACTGACAGACAACGCACAACCTAAACCGCTGGAGCTAAAGGGCTGAAATTTTGACAGTGCATCCCTATAATGGCGTGGACATCCACTAAAAAGATTTTTTGAAATTCATCCCCTAAGGGGGTGAAATGGGGTTTATCCAAACCGCTGGAGCTATAGGGCTGAAATTTGGACAGTGAATCCCTATAATGGAGTGGACATCCACTATAAAGCGATTTTTCGAAATTCATCCCCTAAGGGGGTGAAATGGGGTTTATCCAAACCGTTAAAGCTATAGGGCTGAAATTTTGGCAGTGCATCCCTATAATGGCGTGAACATCCGCTAAGAAGCGATTTTTCGAAACTCATCCCCTAAGGGGGTGAAATGGGGTTTACCAAAACCGCTGGAGCTATAGGGCTGAAATTTTGACAGTGTATCCCTATAATGGCGTGGACATCCACTATAAAGCGATTTTTCGAAATTTATCCCTTAAGGGGGTGAAATGGGGTTTATCCAAACCGCTGGAGCTATAGGGTTGAAATTTTAACAGTGGATCCCTATAATGACGTGGACATCCACTAAAGAGCGATTTTTCGAAATTCATCCCCTAAGGGTGTGAAATGGGGTTTTTACAAACCGCTAAAGCTATAGGGCTGAAATTTTGACAGTGCATCCCTATAATGGCGTGGACATCCACTAAGAAGCGATTTTTCGAAATTCATCCCCTAAGGGGGTGAAATGGGGTTTACCCATACCGCTGGAGCTATAGGGCTGAAATTTTGGCAGTGCATCCCTATAATGGCGTGGACATCCACTAAAAAGATTTTTTGAAATTCATCCCCTAAGGGGGTGAAATGGGGTTTATCCAAACCGCTGGAGCTATAGGGCTGAAATTTGGACAGTGCATCCCTATAATGGAGTGGACATCCACTATAAAGCGATTTTTCGAAATTCATCCCCTAAGGGGGTGAAATGGGGTTTATCCAAACCGTTGGAGCTATAGGGCTGAAATTTTGGCAGTGCATCCCTATAATGGCGTGGGCATCCGCTAAGAAGCGATTTTTCGAAATTCATCCCCTAAGGGGGTGAAATGGGGGTTACCCAAACCGCTGGAGCTATAGGGCTGAAATTTTGACAGTGTATCCCTATAATGGCGTGGGCATCCACTATAAAGCGATTTTTCGAAATTTATCCCTTAAGAGGGTGAAATGGGGTTTATCCAAACCGCTGGAGCTATAGGGTTGAAATTTTAACAGTGGATCCATATAATGACGTGGACATCCACTAAAGATCGATTTTTCGAAATTCATCCCCTAAGGGTGCGAAATGGGGTTTTTACAAACCGCTAAAGCTATAGGGCTGAAATTTTGACAGTACATCCCTATAATGGCGTGGACATCCACTATAAAGCGATTTTTCGAAATTCATCCCTTAAGGGGGTGAAATGGGGTTAATCCAAACCGCTTTATCTATAGGGTTGAAATTTTAACAGTGGATCCCTATAATGGCGTGAACATCCACTAAGAAGCGATTTTTCAAAATTCATCCCCTAAGGGTGTGAAATGGGGTTTTTACAAACCGCTAAAGCTATAGGGCTGAAATTTGGACAGGGCATCCCTATAATGACGTTTACATCCACTAAAGAGCGATTTTTCGAAATTCATCCCCTAAGGGTGTGAAATAGGGTTTTTACAAACCGCTAAAGCTATAGGGCTGAAGTTTGGACAGTGCATCCCTATAATGGAGTGGACATCCACTATAAAGCGATTTTTCGAAATTCATCCCTTAAGCGGGTGAAATAGGGTTTATCCAAACCGCTGGAGCTATAGGGTTGAAATTTTAACAGTGCATCCCTATAATGACGTGGACATCCACTAAAGAGCGATTTTTCGAAATTCATCCCCTAAGGGTGTGAAATGGGGTTTTTACAAACCGCTAAAGCTATAGGGCTGAAATTTTGACAGTGCATCCCTATAATGGCGTGGACATCCACTAAGAAGCGATTTTTGGAAATTCATCCCCTAAGGGGGTGAAATTGGGTTTACCCACACCGCTGGAGCTATAGGGCTGAAATTTTGACAGTGCATCCCTATAATGGCGTGAACATCCACTAAGAAGCGATTTTTCAAAATTCATCCCCTAAGGGGGTGAAATGGGGTTTATCCAAACCGCTGGAGCTATAGGGCTGAAATTTGGACAGTGCATCCCTATAATGGAGTGGACATCCACTATAAAGCGATTTTTCGAAATTCATCCCCTAAGGGCAGGGGTGGGCAACTTTTCTCATTATCGGGCCAATTTCAATTTTCTTATAACCATACGGGCCAGAATAGATTAAATGGTCTAACAAAAATTATTTAATTAAAAATTGTTGAATTATTTGTATCTAATAATAATAATATACTAAAAAATAAAATAATAAATACAGATTTACTTCAATCGGAATGAATTATAAATGAAAATTTGTAAAGAACATTTTTATTATCATCTCACAAAATGAATACAATAAATTTTCAGTGTGATGGATTAAATTTGGAATGTTCCTGATCTATTATTACATCATAATTAGGATCAAATTTGCTAGTAGCTATTCTAAGAACTGCTTCTAAATTTTCATCTGTTATTCTCGATCTGATTTTGCTTTTTGTATGTTTCATTAAAGAAAATGTAGTTTCGCACAGGTAAGTTGATCCAAAGAACGTCAAATATTTTTGTGCATGATCCAAAATATTTTTAAAAATTTCTGGATTTAAAGAAGCATAAAATTCCAGTATTCCTTTTTCAGCAAATTGATTTTTTAATAGTAAACTTGATTGTAAATTTATTAGTTCCAGTTGAAGAGTGGCCGGTGCATCATCGACATTAAAAGCAAATGGTAGACTTACCAATGAAAGATCAATTTTTTTTAAATCTTCAAATCTTGACATAAATTCTTTTTGTAAATCATTTATTATCATCTCATATTTTTTATAATCACTGTTTTTCAAGTTCTTTTCCCTTTCTTTCAAAGTTGGAAAGTGAATCAACTGTTTCTTTTGAATCTGTTGTGAAAATAATTTTAACGAGGTGATATTTGTATACATATCATAAATAAATAGCCCCTTTCCTTGAAGTAATAAATTCAATTCATTTAAATATGATAGCACATCAACTGAAAAGGAAAGATCATTCAACCATTGTTCATCTTTTAGTTCTCCAAATTCGTTAATCTTGTTTTTCATATTTAAGAAGCTCACAATTTCATCTAACAAATTATAAAATCGCTTTAATACTTTTGAAAGACTTAGCCATCTAATCTCCGTATGATAAGGAATATCAATGAAATCACTTTCAATTTCTTTCAAAAAGTTTACGAATTGCCGGTGGTTTAATGCTCTTCCGCGAATAAAATTAACTACTTTTGTTACAACGGATATAACGTGCTTTAGTTTCACAACTTTTTTACAAAGCATTTCTTGATGTATAATACAATGTAAAAAAATTATTTCTTTTCCTGGGCTACGCTTTAGTTCATCACATATTCTTTTTATTAATCCAATGTTTTTTCCTGTTAAACTGGGACACCCATCAGTTGTGATATTGACAATTTTGTCCCACTTAATATTTTGTTTTTCTAAAACTTCTTGGAGCGTCGTAAAAAAATTTTCACCAGTAGTTCTATTTTTCATTGGACATGCAGAGAGCAATTCCTCGATAATTTCAAATCGATCATTTATACCTCGTATGAAAATTAAAAATTGACTTGTATCTGTGATATCACACGACTCGTCTAAAGCCAATGCATAGTAAGTGCAGTTTTCCAATTTCAATTTTAATTGATCACATAAATTATTTGAAATATTGGCAGTTCGTCTCACAATAGTTCTTCGTGAGAGACTAATTTTTTCAAAAGTTGCTTTTTTTATCAGGAATTAATAATTCAGCAATATCTAACAAGCATTCTTTAAAAAATTCTCCGTCAGAAAATGGCTTGCATTGTTTCGCAACTCTATGTGCAATAATGTAACCTGCTTTTGTTAAAGCTTTATCCGTCTTTGACAAGCTTATGAAAGTATTTTGTTGCTTACTTAATCCACTTTTTAATGTTTCTGCTTCAATTTTCATTTGTTCTGGTGAAAATAGCTTGTATTTATTGAAATGTTTTGTTGAAAAATGCCGTTTTAAATTATATTCTTTAAAAACTGAAATAGTTTCGTTACAAACCAAACATACGGCTTTATCTTGTATATTTGCAATTAAATATTTAAAGGTCCAATTATCATTAAAAATTCGGCCTTCGCCATCAATTTTTCGTTTCTTTAATCGATTCATTTTATGAGCTGTATTAAAAAAATTATACCTGATTATAAAAAGAATAATTTGCTATTTACTGTAAAATACCGGATAAAAGTCAACGTAATTCACCGGAAGGAACGAATTGAACGACCTACTCACACACAGTAATAGACAATGTAACCACAGAATTAATACGTCATGCACTTGTGCGCCTTGCCGTATCTCAAGGAACTCTGAATATAATATGTATTCCGAACTATTTAAGACACAAACAGATTGTGAGACGCGGCGGCTGCCTGCGCCAGAATTCCACGTAAATTCAATTTCTTCGCGCCGCCTGCTATTTGTATTAGAACATTTGGTGGCCCGTTTATTTTAAATGTTTTCTCCTAACCGTCGCAATCATTCGAATGTATTTGCGCCTTAAATAATTCGGAATACTATTCCTTGAAATACGCTGATGACACAACTTTCGCGCCCAGCTTTACTACTCCGCATTCCAAAAGTTTTCACACTTCTGAGAAACATTTGTTTTACGTTTTACGTACGAACTTTATATATATATATATATATATATATATATATATATATATATATATATTTATATGTACATATATTTCATTTATTCTGCGGGCCAATTTTAACATGGTAACGGGCCGGATTAGGCCCGCGGGCCGGCAGTTGCCCCTCCCTGCCTAAGGGGGTGAAATGGGGTTTATCCAAACCGTTGGAGCTATAGGGCTGAAATTTTGGCAGTGCATCCCTATAATGGCGTGGACATCCGCTAAGAAGCGATTTTTCGAAATTCATCCCCTAAGGGGGTGAAATGGGGTTTACCCAAACCGCTGGAGCTATAGGGCTGAAATTTTGACAGTGTATCCCTATAATGGCGTGGGCATCCACTATAAAGCGATTTTTCGAAATTTATCCCTTAAGGGGGTGAAATGGGGTTTATCCAAACCGCTGGAGCTATAGGGTTGAAATTTTAACAGTGGATCCATATAATGACGTGGACATCCACTAAAGAGCGATTTTTCGAAATTCATCCCCTAAGGGTGCGAAATGGGATTTTTACAAACCGCTAAAGCTATAGGGCTGAAATTTTGACAGTACATCCCTATAATGGCGTGGACATCCACTATAAAGCGATTTTTCGAAATTCATCCCTTAAGGGGGTGAAATGGGGTTAATCCAAACCGCTTTATCTATAGGGTTGAAATTTTAACAGTGGATCCCTATAATGGCGTGAACATCCACTAAGAAGCGATTTTTCAAAATTCATCCCCTAAGGGTGTGAAATGGGGTTTTTACAAACCGCTAAAGCTATAGGGCTGAAATTTGGACAGGGCATCCCTATAATGACGTTTACATCCACTAAAGAGCGATTTTTCGAAATTCATCCCCTAAGGGTGTGAAATAGGGTTTTTACAAACCGCTAAAGCTATAGGGCTGAAGTTTGGACAGTGCATCCCTATAATGGAGTGGACATCCACTATAAAGCGATTTTTCGAAATTCATCCCTTAAGCGGGTGAAATAGGGTTTATCCAAACCGCTGGAGCTATAGGGTTGAAATTTTAACAGTGCATCCCTATAATGACGTGGACATCCACTAAAGAGCGATTTTTCGAAATTCATCCCCTAAGGGTGTGAAATGGGGTTTTTACAAGCCGCTAAAGCTATAGGGCTGAAATTTTGACAGTGCATCCCTATAATGGCGTGGACATCCACTAAGAAGCGATTTTTGGAAATTCATCCCCTAAGGGGGTGAAATTGGGTTTACCCACACCGCTGGAGCTATAGGGCTGAAATTTTGACAGTGCATCCCTATAATGGCGTGAACATCCACTAAGAAGCGATTTTTCAAAATTCATCCCCTAAGGGGGTGAAACGGGGTTTATCCAAACCGCTAAAGTTATAGGGCTGAAATTTTAACAGTGCATTCCTATAATGGCGTGGGCATCCACTATAAGGCGATTTTTCAAAATTCATCCCCTAAGGGGATGAAACGGGGTTTATCCAAACCGCTAAAGTTATAGGGCTGGAATTTTAACAGTGCATCCCTATAATGGCGTGAACATCTACTATAAGGCAATTTTTCGGAATTTATCCCCTAAGAGGGTGAAATGGGGTTTACCCAAACCGCTGGAGCTATAGGGCTGAAATTTTGAACAGTGCATCCCCTTAATGACGTGGACATCCATTAAGAAACGATTTTTCGAAATTCATCCCCTGAGGGGGTTAAATGGGGTTAAGCCAAACCGCTGGAGCTAAACGGCTGAAATTTTGACAGTGCATATTTATAATGAAGTGGACTTTACTAAGAAGCGATTTTTCGAAATGGGGTAACCAAACTACTGGAGCTACAGGGTTGAAATTTGGACAGTGCATCCCTATAATGACGTGGACATCCACTAAGAGGCGATTACTCGAAATGCACCCCCAAAGGGGATGAAATGGGGTAAACCCAAACCTCTGAAGCTGAAGGGCTGAAATTTTGACAGTGCATCCCTATAATCACGTAGAAATGAATGACTCGAAATTCACTTTATTTAATATTCATTTGTTATTGCTTCATAATTTCTTACATCCACGTAAATAGGCGAACAAACTTAACGAACATTCGTCAAACCCTAAAATGTCACTTTTCTTGATGACATATACATGCCAATCTCTGCTTCAAAACTTGCAGATATGTTGAGCAGAGGTGATATTCGCAGCAATTTGTTTACCATATTTATTAAAAAAATGAACTATAATAAATCCTTTTTAGGGATAATAACAGCTGGCTTTTTTGTTGTTTTTTTAAGGAAAACATTGCACATAATAAACAGTTTTTAAAGGCGTTGCAAGGCACGCGGGTTTTATGCTAGTTTAATATAATAAGTTCACCTTCTTATTAATTGAAATTTTCAAGTTTGGAAAAATTAATTTTTTTCCGTTAACTCATTTATTCGTTGCAATTAAATTAACTTTTGAAACTTAAGTCATAGTTTGTTATGAAAAGTAAAAAACAGAAATGAGAAGTTTACTCATGTAGACACCGATGAAGTTAGCGATTGCAGGCAATTGATGGGAATTAGCGCTTGCAGGCAACTTTGTTTCGTTTCTTGTAAAATGAACCTTTGGGGCGCCAAAAGGAGAGACAAAGCAAACCGTCTAAACAGGCATATGCACCAAATAAGACAATTATAAGAGAAATTTTTCGATGAAACGGAGAGCCTGCAAAAATCACGTAGGCATTTTATATAAATTAAAGCAAATACTTTGTTAAAGCTCGCACTGTTTTTTGATGTCAATACGCGAGCTTTGATTTTTTCTTTTGAAGTTTGTTTTATTTTTGAATTTTTTGCACAAGTTTCGATTTTGAATTATATATTGTACAAATGTTAAAATAATTGTAATAAACAGAGTTTTTTTGATAAGTCGAGTTTTTTACTAATTTGAGATTTTTTAAACACCGTGTTTATTGTGGTTCCGAAATCAGTTACCTGAAAACGGGTCGTGAAAAAACTGAATATAACAATTGGTTCTTCGAGCCGGATTTCGTTTTAAAACTAGAGTTTGCAAGTGCACAAAAGGTGTTTGAAAGACGATTGTATGAATTAGATTAAAAAACAAATTTGAGTGTTTGAATTTGATAAAAAAATAATGGCATAAAAAAGTGTGTAAGGATTGAATTTGTATAACCGTTTGTAAGAATTGAATTTGATTAACCGTTCCATTTTGTGACTTCTCGTCTGAACAGGCACT
Organism: Thereva unica; assembly: GCA_949987705.1. Classification (NCBI taxonomy): domain Eukaryota; kingdom Metazoa; phylum Arthropoda; class Insecta; order Diptera; family Therevidae; genus Thereva; species Thereva unica. The sequence goes on along the minus strand of OX465281.1, from coordinate 70,121,218 downwards.
GACACAGCATTCGGAACGGCTGGGAATAAAACGACGCCAACCACTTTGTGTGTGGCAGCCAAATGGAAAACATCTTTGTGAGAAACTAAAAATTTAAATACGAGTTGAATAAAGATATTTAAAAAAAATAAGGTGGGGTCTTTATTTAGAAGATCCATTACATCTCAGAAGTGGGATTGAAGCCCGGAAAAAATTCTTTATATTTTACTAATATACATAATTGATAATTGCCCTTAAGACCGAAGGGTGGAAAAAGAAAACTTGGAAAAGCACACAGTGCGCGAACTAAAAATCGAATTAAGATCCCGTGGACTAAATACAGAAGGAAAAAACAAATTCTAGTAGAAAGACTCAAAATGGCGGACTTCTTAAGAAAAGATGCTACAGTCACTGACAGCGGCCGAGTCAAACAACAAGAAACTGCCCCTGTGGTATTGGAAGAGGATAAAAATATGATGAATTTTCCAATTACTACAATAGGTGAACTTCTAAATAATTTCGATGGCACAAATTTGGCTTCATTGAAAGCACAAGTTATTAACATCCTAAAGGTGTATAATATTTATGAAGAAGCGATGAAGCTACTAGTTATTGGAAAATTGAGGGATAAAGCTCTCAAATGGTTCCACGCAGATCCAGACAACATAACCGCATCACTGGAGGAAACTTTAGAAAAGCTGACTATTATGTTCGATGCGAAACACGAAAAAAGGGGAAATCTTAAAATGGGGATGCTATTTAGGGGTTGAAAACGGTTTTTTGTGATTTGCGGTGAAACATGACCTCCTAGTGGAAAACGCTTCATGCAAAAGTTGTACATAATAAAAAAATCTATAACTTTTGTATATAACATATTTTGACATAACCTCAAATTCTATAAGAAAATGGCGAAAAACCGATTTTTCAGTTTTTAATTTTTTTCTCACGTAAAATTAATTCAATTTAAATGAAAATTTGTAAGAATATACCTTGTATTGTGTTAATTTTTCTTGGTTTGAAAAACGAATGGTTTCCTAGATATTGACATTTTTCGAAAAAAATACCCTAATTTTGCAAGAACAACTTGATTGGTGTTTTTTCGGATTTCGATGTTCAAATAAGTGCTCAATTAACCGTTGAAATGTCTACTTTCAAATGGTCTATATATGTTAATACTTTATTCTTCATTAAACTGCTTAAAATTAAGAAAAACCGAAAAAGGACTTTTCGGATCACGAATTTTTCAATTTTACAACTTTTTTAAAATTTTGAATTATTTCCGTTAATGACGGTTAAATTTTAATGACAGAACTTATTTTCATATAATATTACTTAAATTAAATAAAGTTAATTACAGAAAGTGGCACACACCATCCGCAACATTTTAAATAAAAAAAAAATAAAAAAAAAATATGTACGTATAAATTTTGTTTCACTTGAATTACCCGCCCAAACCCAATTACCCGCCTTGGGTGGACGATTTCAAGACTGGCAGACACCACTTAAACGCACTCTACTAGTACGGGCCAAGATTTGTGATGCTGGCTTGTAGAAGAGCACGTGGTGATTAAGTTTGAAATCTAAATAAAAAAAATGTTTATCGACTAGAATCTGCTCTCGTCGTAAAATAACAAGGTGAAAATCTATGGTAGTATTTTTTCGTAGCATTCAACACTGTCGGTAACTCTTATGATTTTACTTTTATTACAAATTTTTGCACGATCATTATAATTTTAAGTTTTAGTATGGCGTATTATTTTAATGTGTACGCAGAAATTTAACACTGTCTAGGAATTGCTTCAAAATAAATGTAAAATATGTACTGTAAATCGAAAATGTATTCCAGCTTAGGAACCTTTTATAAAAGTAGGTAATGGGATAACGTGAAAATAATATAGTATTGAGGAACGCCGTGACTAGGTAAATGTTTTGAATTTTGCAATACAATTTTTACGTCTAGCAAAATGAAAGTTATGGCAGATTTTTAAAAATTATTTGATTTATTTAATTTAAATATTTTAGATTGACAACATGGACAGACCTGCTTGTATTATTTGCAAAAAGTCAGATCCAAATGATTTGTATGAAGTTAAAGCAGGAGCTATCAATCATTTGATTCATTCGAGCAAACAAAGATTTGAAAACAAATACAAAATATTGGAAAAATTAACAGCCACTAAAATTCATCGAAAATGTCAAGCTAATTATAACAGACAAGGCTCAATAGAAAAATCTAAAAAAATTAAGCAAAACAGATTATCCGAAGGTAAGCAAATTTGCTCAAAAGTTTAATTTTGCATCTCTTTGCCTTTTCTGTGGAAAAATTTGTAATAAATACAAATACAAAATACGTTTCGTACAAAATGAATCCACGAGACAAAATATTATTGAGACCGCTGAACGACGAAAAGCTTCAGATATTCTATGTAAAAATGTACTCGCACGCTTGCATAATGTATCAGATTTAACAGCAGAAAATGCCCGGTATCATTCAATTTGTTTGGCGAGTTTTTATAGAGATAGTGCTTCAACAAATATTGGTCGTCCTACCAGTCAGAGTACAAAAGATTTTATCGAATACGTTACACAGTACATCAGAAATAACAAAAGTGAATGTCAATTTTCGATTAATCAAATGAAGGCTGATTTTACGAATGATCCAAGTTATAAATTTCCAGATGCCACAACGATCATTATGAATTGCCAGACTTAAAAAAAGAAAATCTTTTCCATGATGTACCAAAATTATTACAAACTTTTTTGGAAATTATAATCAAAACTCATAAAGAGAAAACTGAAAGTAATCAAATTAAATGTGACAAACAAATTGCTACATTATCGCACTGCATTGTATCATCTGCAAGGCCACGATCTTTTTCATCCCCGATTCTTCTTGGTTTATCGTCCATGATTCATAAAAAATATGCATCCAAAGGGTTAATTGATTCATTATCTAATCTAGGATTAGCTGCTTCTTATAAGGAAGTTTTAAAATTTGAATCGTCGATAATTAACGATCCGGCAAACCATACTTTGACCCCAGATGCATATATTCAGTTTGTTTATGACAATGCCGATCATAATACTTGTACGATTGACGGCCGAAATACTTTCCACGATATGGGTGGAATTATGATCGCAACTTCATCATCCAGCGGTGTTTCGAAAAAAACGATTGCAAAATTGAAGAACATTCCATTATCACAAGAGATTGGAAAATTTGGATTTGTTGAGTTGAAGCATTTTGAAAGAAAAGGTTCCGATGGTTTAAAATCAATTACTATAGAAAATATTTATGACGACTCGAAATAGTCCTGAGAATTATTGCTACCACACCTGTTACAGTTGCGTCTGCTGAAAGGAGTTTTTCGAGGCTTAAAATTATTAAAACATATTTGAGGAATTCGATGACACAAGATCGGCTTTCAGCTCTTTCTATTCTTTCAATCGAAAATGACGTAGCTCATACGTTGGATTATTGTGCTTTAATTAAAGATTTTAGTCTTAGGAAAAGCCGCAAACATCAATTTTGAAATTTATCTTTTTTGTATTTGTTAATTTTGTGAATCTTCCAATGTAAAATATTTTAAAACTCAAATTTTATTTATTTGTATAACTTTAACATTTCTCCTCAAACATGACAAATACCTAAACCAAAGAACCAGACCTACTTTCGCATCACATGCTTTTCACGAAGGACAAAGGGCCTCGCAAAGACCTGCCGCCCGGAGCCTCGCAATGGGTAAGGCCGCCTCTGATGACGAGAGCAGCAATCAATTTTATGAGATTCCAATGCAAGAATTCATTAGGTTTTGTTCAAAATTTTTGAACAATTATTCTGATGGTTGGAATGGATTCATGCAGAAATTATACTTGAATAGTAGTTTTAAAGTTTCAAAAATTATTCCTTTACCATTTGTCAATAATCTCCCCAGTAATTATGATACAATTTTTACTGCATTGGCTCAAGCGGCAGAATTTTGCAAGAAGCATGATCAGTCCATTTGTTTCGTTACGTTTGATCACCCGCTGTGGCAAAAAGGTCGTGAAATATTGGCCAGTGTCGATCCAGACAATGATCCTTTTAATTTATCATGCATTAGGGTCAGGCTTGGCGGTTTCCATCTCCTTATGTCATTCCTAGGAGCAGTTGGATTTATAATGGAGGGCAGTGGGTTGCGCGAAGCTTTTTTTGAAATTTATGCAGAAAATTCGGCGGATAAAGCTTTATCGGGCCATGCGTATTCAAGAGCTATAAGAGGGCATTTTCTTGTACAACTGGCTTTAATACAAATTGTTTTATCTTCGATGGAATTTACTGATAGAGAGAAAGCAAAGTTAGGCGGACTATTGGAAAAAGAAAATTTGGTTCAGAAATTTAAATAAAAAAGAAATTATTGATTTACACAAAAAATTTGTCGATCACTTGAATTTACTGAAAAAAAAAGGACGAACTGCACAATTATGGATTCAGTACTGGGAGGTGATTGCTATAACTAAAGATTTTATAAAAGCAGAAAAATCAGGAAATTGGGATTTACATTTAAAAAGTGTTGAGAGGATGTTACGTACTAATTTGCACGCACGGCTCGGCTAAACTCAGCGTTGGGCGCGGATCATGGAAAAATAAAATTATGGGCGCCACGTAGTTTTAAGGACTACGAACCTGTAACCTGGGTGCCAGCGTGGGGCTTGAACCCACTCAGAACAAATAAAATAAAATATAAGACAACAAAAAAATATAAAACTTCGAAAAATTCGGTGTTTATTATAAATAAATTCGGTTCAAAATAAAATCAATAAAGTGATACAAAAAATTAATATAATTTCAACACTACTAGGGCAATTTAAGATCAAATGCAATTTAAAAAAGGATAATTAAATAATAAAAAGAAATATTCCGCAGTTAATAAAAAAACTAATAAAATAAAATAAAATACAAAAAAACAGGACTTAACTTTTCCGTTTGATCCGACCCGCAATCCTCTATCCTTGTAACGGTCACCTTCCTCCAATAAAAATATGTATATCACCTCCGTAACTACACCTCCGTAACTACACTTTCCACTTGCTACAAAATCACTACTGACAGAGAGAGAGTATCCATCAAGGGCCCAACTTTTATATGGAAAAACCCACTATTTCACAAGTTCCATCCATCGTTTCGGACCATTTTCCAACCGTCCCACCCCACCGGATGGACTCGGTTGGACCGGTTGAAATCGGGCTAGTTATTATTATTATAAAAAAAATATTCGGGAAATAATCCCTAATTTTTGGGCAACATAATACTACACCTCGGAAAATTCAGCGACCAAGCATATTCTCGCAATTGGCGAAGGAGCTTGAGCATGACAGCTCAAGATATGCTGGCGGATTTTCCGGGTAGCTAGGGTTTTCCTTTTTTTTTTTAAATCTAGAGCACTCCCTGATGATCTCCCTTCTGCGCGATCAGAGTGCTGAGCTTCAGGACTTGTAATCATGGGAGCTCTTGACTATTTTCGTACATATGGAGGGCTATGATTAACGCTGAGGATTGCGGGTCGTTTACAACATCGCTACTGCTAGAGTCCTCAGATAAGTTATATACACCACATATTTAATATCTGTTTTAAACTAGGTTGGGCCGGTTTCCGCAAATCCTTCTCCCCGTAGGACATAGGTCCACCCTGGTCGTTACGAGCTTGACCGTCTTCCTAGTTCCAGGCAACGCACCGAGTGTAAGCATCCGTGTCCTTCGTGCTAACCTATAAGGAATATTTATCAGCCGTATGTTGTTCAGGCGGACGGCACACACATAGAGAAGACAGATAAGTACAGAACAAATTTTTATTAAAAAATATTCAATAAATTTTTCTCATTTTAGGAACATAACATACCTCCCCTTCCTTCAAGAGATTTCAAAGAAATCTCTAAAGATATGAGCGTTATTCAGTTGTTATAGTTCTAGTCCTGTAATCAGATAATTCGTTTAACTAGTTCTTAACTTGCAAGATATTCCAACCAAATAATTTAATTAGCTCAACACAGATAATCCACTCAGTAGTTCAATTCACCTAATTCAATTCAAATAATCCTATTCACCTAATCCAACTTAAATAATCTAATTCCCATAATTCCTTTAACTGGTATGTCCACGGCGACAGTACTTTTGCTATTGTAAATGGGCCTACGTACTTTGGGGCTAACTTAGCGCTTTTAGGAACATAACAAGGATGATCCCATATTTTCATGCGAGTGGACATTTTAGCTTTCTCAAAAAAAAAAAAAGCTTATACAGAGGCTCTGTCCGTCTGTCCGTCTGTCCGTCTGTCCGTCTGAAGCCTACTTTCATCTCTGAAAGTACTGCAGATACAGACTTGGGAAATATCTCAAAATGTAGCTCTTGGTCAAAAGACCAAAAACTGAGAAAATGGTCTGGAAATTTCAACCAGAAGTATATTTAAACAGCAAAAAAGAGCATTTAAAGAAAATATTGTGACTAATTTTTGTGTTCTAAGGCTTATAACTTCTTAATTATTCATTTTACCACAAAATTTCTCAGGAATAAATTGTAGATTATTTAATTCTAAAGAAAAAGTGTCCTTGCAAATTTCCGGTAAGATGTGCCGTTTCGGAGATATAGTGGAAAACCCATTTGCATACGTTTTCCAAGATGGCGGCCAAATGGGGGGGGTTAGAATCCCGAAAATCCTCAAACTTAAGCTCACCCTGACCCCCCCTACACATCCCAAAAATAAAACCTTGTCCTGCATTTTTGCAATGTTAAAGTACCATTTCCATGGACTATAAAGGGCTAGGGAAACTCCCTCGTCCGTGGGGCTGCGAGTTCGATCCTTCGGCTCGCGGTGCTTTTTTTTTCGTCATAATAATTTTTTTAAATTTCCTTCGGGGATTTTGTTTCATATGAAACAAGTTTTTGTCATGAATACGTCTCTAAATTTGCTTCCAGAACAAAAACCGATGATAACGAAATTATGGCATATAGTTTTTATTTGCAGCTCAAAAACATTTGTTTATATTGAATAAAGAAATATACCATGACGTGTGTGAAGAATCAAAGAATTTTATTGTTTACATTTGATTTCCTTTTTTTTAAGCTATGATGATTATATTGTAGTGTTTGTTAAATACTTTGTTAAGTTTTAGATTACGCAGTCTCACAACTTATAACCTACATAAGCCTTTAACAAAAACTTTTCAAGATTAATTATATATAGCATTGGTCAGTGTGATACTTATGAATCTCCATGGCCAAACTAGGGTGCGGTAAGCCGAATTTTTAACAATAAGACATGTATGTTTAAGTAAAATAATACACCTAATTCTGTTGTGCAAAGTGCACCACATTAGATTTTCCTCCAATCCAAAGAAAAATGTTTAGATTCGTTTTCTATAGTGTTTACATGTGTGATGTGCTTTTTTTTTCAATTTGACACATTCGAATTATTGGCCTCGATTCCCAGATCCGGCGGCTTGGAAGTGAGTGCGGATCAATCTCCACTTAATATATTGTCATCCAATCTGAAGTGTTATTCAACAGAAAGAATACCATGAAAAAGCGTAATTAGTGGCTAGTCTCTAGGCACAACATCCCACTAGTTTTATATGGGAAAGCCGCGCATTTATATCTGCAGGATATGCGTAAACTAAAACCTTCAATGTCTGAGTATGAATTCGAAAAATTCACGTCCCACGGATTTTTTACTATCAGAAGGACTCACAAGTTTTGGTCTGGAATTTGGTCTGATATGACAATTGAACAAGTCTTGATGAGAGCTATAAAAACTCAAGGTTGGCTTACGCATGGTCGCGGATGGTCTGAAAGTGTTTTAGCTAAATTTATTTTAACTATGATCATTTTAGTATGCAACGAAATGGAAGACTTTTGCAATGTGTCTTTCGCAACGACGGAACAACATTTAGATTCCACGAAATATCGAGTTGCAAGAGATGTAGCTGACGTAGAAAAGATATCGAAGTTTTTCGATCGTTATGATCCATTTCCTGCTACTGAAAATATAATTTCTATTTATTCTGGAGTTATCGGCGATGACACAATTAACTGCTATAAGGCGCGTGAACAGGGTGAAAAATCGATGAAATCGATTATTGGGAATAATTTTGGTAGCGTTAAATTTCAAAGGAAGAACAAAGTATTACCTCTACAAGCACTTCAATCGTCAGTAAAAGTTAACGATGAAAAAGTAGTGATCAATTAACTATTATTATTCCAAAGAATTTCTTGGAATATTAACAGCAAAGATGACGAAAGAATTTTTGAAATATGAACTTGCTCCGTTTCCTCTGTCACTATTCACAGAAAATGGACTAAGAAAAAATACAAAATCTGAGCTGTAATAAATATCTTAATTATGTTCGAAGCCATTATGCATTGAATAGTTGTATAGTGTTCGATGGCTATCCCGAAGTAAATAAAACTGTAACTACAACACTTGCAGTATCTACTTCCACTTCGATAGGAACGAAACAATCCGAACGTTCACGTCGCAAAAAGTCTGCAAACGTACCTTCATTTGAATATCAAAATCTAAATAAAATACCGTTTTCACAAGAACAATTTTTATCAAATCAAAAAAATAAAAACAATTTAATTCTAACTATATCAGATAAGCTACAATCCGACGGTTTTTTATGTAAGCAAGCTCCTGAAGACGCCAACGCAATGATTGTTAATACCGCAATTGAACTGGCAAAAATGATGATAAAACTGTCGTTATTGAAGGTCAAGATATTGATTTATTAGTACTTTTGCATCAACTAAATTCAAATGGGCTACGTATTTTTTTCCACAAACCAGGCTCAAGCAACGAAAAAGATTCATTTTATACATCAAATTGTTTCAAACATGAATCGTACACACATATAATAGCATTTCTTCACTGTTTTTCGGGTTGCGACACAACTTCCGGTTTTGCTGGAAAAGGAAAAAAAACAATAGTGAAATCATTATTGAGCAACAAAAATTTATCAAGCTTAGCCAGTATTTTTTATAAAAAAGATGCAGACCAAATCTCTATTGCAAAAAATGGATCTCAACTTATAGCTGGTATTTACAAAAGTAAAAGAAGAGATAAATCATTAAATCAATTACGATTTCAGCTTTACCAGCAGGCAACTCACAAATCAACTTTTAAGTTAGAAAAACTTCCCCCCACTGAAGAAGCTGCTGCACAACACTCCTACAGAGCTTATTACCAATTGCAAACTTGGGTTAGTTATTTGGAGGACGAGTCTGATAATAAGAAAGCAAAGCAGTGGGGGTGGAATGAACACTTAGGTAGGCTCGTGCCTAAATTCATTTCAGACAGTGCCGAGTTGATTCCCCAGAAATTATTGAAATGCATAAGTTGCATCTGTGAAAGTGGTTGTAATTCGCAAAGATGTGGTTGTCGAAAACATGGCTTAAAATGCAGTAATTTATGCATTAAATGTCATGAAAATTGTTCAAATAGAGTCAACGAAATATTTGAACAAGTTAGTGATTCAGACCAGCTTATTGATGAAGAACCAGCAAAGAGTCTTGATATCGAAAATGAAGACATCGATGACATCGATAATTTTGAAGAGCCTACCCAATTTGAAATTTCGATCGATGAAAAAGAAAATCCGCAATGTAAAAAACCTAAATTTCATTAACGGAAATAATTCAAAATTTTAAAAAAGTTGTAAAATTGAAAAATTCGTGATCCGAAAAGTCCTTTTTCGGTTTTTCTTAATTTTAAGCAGTTTAATGAAGAATAAAGTATTAACATATATAGACCATTTGAAAGTAGACATTTCAACGGTTAATTGAGCACTTATTTGAACATCGAAATCCGAAAAACACCAATAAAGTTGTTCTTGCAAAATTAGGGTATTTTTTTCGAAAAATGTCAATATCTAGGAAACCATTCGTTTTTCAAACCAAGAAAAAATCATGCTTATTTAACACAATACAAGGTATATTCTTACAAATTTTCATTTAAATTGAATTAATTTTACGTGAGAAAAAAATTAAAATCTGAAAAATCGGGTTTCCGCCATTTTCTTATAGAATTTGAGGTTATGTCAAAATATGTTATATACAAAAGTTATAGATTTTTTTATTATCTACAACTTTTGCATGAAGCGTTTTCCACTAGGAGGTCATGTTTCACCGCAAATCTCAAAAAACCGTTTTCAATCGCTAAATAGCATTTCCATTTTAAGATTTCCCCTTTTTTCGTGTTTAAAAGTTTTTTTCTCTTAGTTATAGCCTTGACCACATTTAACTGCTGAGCCTTGCCTGCTATTAATTTTTTTTTTTGTTTTGAAGCATTTAAATCGTATTTGCACTAGCCTAAATCCACAGTTTGTTTTTACGGTGAAAAGGCATTTGTCGCCACATTTTTGTTTGTGGGATTTGAGGTTCCAGTGCCTATAAAAAATGTTTTAAAGTGGGTGGGTATAAATAGAAATTTATTATCATTATCATTAATAACTTTTACAACTGATACAGTTCGTGATTGTATCTTCTTCTCCACCAAAGGAAGTTCTGTGCCAATTTTCAGCCTGTACCCAATCATTTCCGCTATTTTTACTATTTTTTCTGTACTAGTGGTGTTTTTTGCTAATTTGGTTTCCAATTTATTAAAAATAAACCATGGATTTACATGTAAGATCGAAAAGGGTGTAGCCGGAAATTAATAAATGAGTTGACATTCCACGGCTACAGCCTTTTAAATTAACACTCGTATTTCCAGTACTTAAATCTCCGGTTTAAAGGAAGCTTTTCAAGACTACGGTGATGATAGTATATGAGAAGATTTCCTCTTCTCTACAGCTGCGAAGATTCTTCCACGTCTTCAAAAGACGACCATGACATAAATGAGCGACACACGATACAAAGCTTCGTGGAGACTATTTGTTTGTTTTCAGAGTGCTTTGAAGTCACACTTTCGTTAACTGTTTCCCACATGATAGGTAAGAGCTATTAGTAACAATGTATACATTTCATAAATAACTGCATTTTCAGAACTATTATGGGACCCAGGTAGGCTATTGCAGCAACTACCTGGTGTCCCATAATAAATAGTAAAAATAACAGGCTGGAGATATGTATTTCCTTGTTGTTTCCTTGTTATTGTGGTTGTTAATTGATTTTGTGAAGTCAGATTATTTGGATTTGGTTTCAAGTGAGTCCGGTTGTTTTTTTTTTCTTTTTTGTTTTTATTTTTTGTCGAGAATATAGTATTCAATATGGAAGGAGAAGATTATCTAAATAATTTTTTTGTACTTGATATGAACCAGTCGTTGCCCAGCCTGGAGGAATGGCTGCCGGATTGACGCAGGGTCCGGGTAGAGGTTGACGTGGCCTCCACGGCAAGGTTCAACCTGCCCGAATTCCACCAGAGCGACCTGGCAGTCTGGTTCTACCAGGCTGAGACCCAATTCTCTCATCAGATAAACAAAAGCTTTCCCATGTGGTCTCGGCGCTGCCAACCGAGGCCGCAAAATCCTATTCCACGCATTCCCGGATCTCAGCACCGCCAGCTATCTGGAAGCTAAGAGACGGTTGCTCGACCGATATAGTTTTTCGACGAGGAACCGCCTCGAAAAATTGCTGGCGGCTCATGAGCCGGGGTACAGGAAACCCTCGGATTTTTTAAGAAGGTTGCAGAGTCTGGCCGAGGACAGCCTTGGCGAGAGCGAGGACCTCATCAAGGGAAAGGCGACTACCCAGAGACATCCAGGTGGTGCTCGCCGCGTCCACGGACCAGTCTTTGGAACAACTGTCTAGGCTGGCAGACAAAGTGTGGGATATTAATAAATAAAATGTAAATATACAATATTATACGTTTAGTGGCCAACCACCATATATAGGTAGGCCACTATACTATATAACTGCGAAAAAGGAGAGCTCCATTTATTAAGGAGACCTCCTTTGAATACAGATTTAGAAATATATACATGTTTTTATGATATATGGCAAATACCATAACTTTCAGACAGCTTGCCAGGCGGTTCGGGACTGCCAAATCAACGGCATGGACGAGTGTGAGCAAGTGCCGAAGTTTTTTAATAAAATTAGCCCCACTTACATCAAGTGGCCTTCGACGCCACGTGAAGTTTGTGAAGCGTCCAATGCATTTGAAAGGCTGCGGGGAATTCCTCTTTAAAAATCAAAGTTCCTACCACAAATCCCGCCGACTACTGTAATAGAAAAAAATTTCACAGCACTTCAATGCACTTGGTAGTAGTTTGCGATAAAAGAATTATCGATGGCTACTGTGGAGAACGAGGGTCCATTCATGATGCCAGGGTTCTTAGAAGAAGCTAGCCTCTTTCGGATGGCTGAAGAGTCTCTTCAAGACTGGTTCCCTTTAGGTACATTTCTTCTAGGTGACAGTACATATCCATGCAAAACTTGGCTAGTTCCTCCCTTTAAAGATAATGGCGCACTAACGGATAGACGGATAGGATAGGTGGTGGTAGAACAGACAATAGGGCTGTTAAAAATGTGCTTCCGCCGATTGCTGCATTTCACAGAACAAAGTAATATTCCACTTGTAGTAAACTTAACATATTCCGCTTGTGTGTGACATAATATTTACATTATGCAATATGACACACACGAAGTATCCGCTCAGGATGATGCAGCCGACGAAGGAGAGGAAGAACACTTTGAAAGTGTAGAAATTTCACCACTAAATACAAGAGATGCACTTATGGAGGAAATAATTTTAAGAAGTTTTTTCTAGAGAGTTACTTCAAAAGCAAGCCGGCATTCCATCAGGTATACTCTTTCCACTTCTGTTCTCCTAAATCAATTTGTTCAACTGTTTTTATAGGTGCTATGCATTGCATTCAGCTTGATTAATATTTGGAATAACAACATACATTCTATTGGGTAAATGCTTATCTAATTTGGAAAAGCCAATCTCAAAATAAAATTATTTTTGAGAGAGAAAAGGGCATTTACGTAAACGCATGACTAGTCATTCTGTGATACTTAGCTACGGATTTTCAATTGCGAATGACTGCAGTTCTGCGTTTATGAAGTGCATCCATTGGCCTGGACGAAATCTATAGCACATGGAGTTTCCAAACTGATGAAAAGAATCCGCTTTTTTTTAAATTTAATTTATACGTATACGATTTGGAGTAAATTATAGTCCTACTGAAGTCGGTGTATTCGGCATAGGCACAATTCCAACGGGAGGGTCTTCAAGACAAACGAGGCTCACCTTACAATCACGCGTCTTTAAGGAATTTCTACTAACAGAAACACTTTTAGTAGTCAACAAAATTACAGAGAATTACTTTCCTATACAAATAACAAACTAACCAACCAAATTTTGGGAGGAAGAAAAATTTCCCACAGGTCCAAATATAAGGCTGGTCGTCCACTGGAAGCGTATTCGAGCGGCTACGCGCTTCGGCGACATGAGCGGCTACAGGCGGCTCCGAGATACGCGGCTACACGCTTCCATACGGGTCGTACACTAAAAGTTTTTCATGCTCAGTTTGAAGTGAACTTTGACGTAATAATCTTGTGATGGAAGAAGAAGATAAATATTTTTTGGAAAATTCCACGTGGTTCAGGCCTAGAATCAATAAAAAAAGACATATTTTAGAAAAGAGAAGGTGCCTGGGGGAGTTTCATCATTTACACGCCGAATTAGAGGAAAATCCTCTTAAATTCTTGGACTATTATCGTATGAAACACATTCCAATATATTTCGGATGCCATAGCGCCAATTATCAGCAGGGGTTCTAACTTGAGACAGACTATTCCTCCTGCGAACGACACAACACTAACCTGAGAACAAGATGATTCACCAGGACCATCATAAATCCCGAAAACGAATCCTATTAATAAAGGATATTTACATTGCTAACTTATTATACTTATCCCTGACACTTCCTTGACCTTTGCACTTTTTTTATTTTGATAAAATAATTATTATTTTTAATACTTTTAATTAAACAGCACTTTCTGGGGCACGAAAAACTTGCTCCCCTCATTTTTAATGGGATTTTGATATTTTACCTAAATTCGTTTGGATTTCATACAATCACACACGCACATATAGTGCATGATTTGTAAATATAGAAGGGGTTGGAGAAAATTATTTCCTGATTCGAGCTCGACCGATCCAAATTAATTGGGATTCGCGCGGCACGCTCGAATACGCCTATAGCCGCCCGCTCGAAATTGCTTGCAGTGGACGATGTTTGTATGAAATTCTTTATGTTGGTCGCGCATAGCCGCGTGTAGCCGCTCATGTAGCCGAAGCGCGTAGCCGCTCGAATACGCTTCCAGTGGACGACCAGCCTAACTCAAGCCGAGCAAGAATGTTCTGAATTTTTTGTTGTGTTTCTGACACAAACGCTTACAAAATGGACAGTATGAAGTTAAGCTACATTTTAAACAACGCAAGGAACCTATCCTGGGCGATTCACGTGATTTAACTATTATTTCTTTTAGGAAACCAAAAAAAATAAATATATATATAAAATTAAATAAACTCAAATATAAACCGAAAACTGAATCTAATTCTAAAATCAAAAGTGCAAATAGTCTGAAGGGGGAATATACACCTAGATTAGTTGAAAAAAATCGATTTTTTTGCATTTTCATTATCTATAACCTTTTAAAAGTAAACTGTGAAATTTTCAACTCAATATTCGACGTAGTTGAATTGTTATAATAAAAAATGTGACAGCGTGTCACAGACGACGAGCGCGCTCGAGGCGCACGACAAAAGCGACTGTGTAGCGCTCACTTTTTTGAACGACGTTGACAACACTATTAACTACATAAGAATGTTATATTATTCTCGAATGACATGAATTAGTATGTTTTATGATTTGATTCGTTTCAATATTACCTGTTTATCCTTTTTTTCGTAAAAGAAAATGCATTAACCAAATTTCGTTCAGTTTTCATTCATTTCCGTACGAAACATCATCTGTACATGGCAGGAAGCAGCGCATCCAAAATTTCAAGAGACTCTCACAATTGGTAAAAAAAGGAAAGACCGAAGAAAAAGAAAAAAAAAAACCAGCATCAGCAATCGCTACGAGATGGAAAGACGAGGAGAAAATTTCGAGTGCATCGGCTAGAAAACTACAATCAAATTCAAAAAAGGACGTTGAAATTGATAAAAACATGAATTATCGAATTTTAAATTTCATCACAGTGTTTTCTCTTCTTGCGGCCTGCGCCCAGTGTAAAAAATGTGCAGGTGATGTTAGATTTGATGAAACAGCTATCAGAGGACAGGGGTTTAAAATAGAAGTTAAATGTCAATCATCTGAACCTGTTTTGATTCCTTCCTGTCCTTATATCGGCAGTGCCTACGAAATTAATCGTCGCCTAACTTTTGCGATGAGAATGATTGGAATTGGATTGAGTGGAATAACAAAATTTTGTGGATTGATGGATTTGCCGTCTCCTGTTGCGCAAAGTTCTCATGATAAGATTGTCGATCAAATTCATAGGTCTAATTTTTTTTTACAAGGAAGCAGTTGCAGAAGAAAAACAAACAGCAGAGGTCCGAAAAACTGGTGATTGCTCTGATTTGATAGTTTCTGGTGACGGATCATGGCGGAAACGAGGATACTCATCTTTATACGGTATTTCATCGATCATCGGTCACTACAGTGGTAAGGTTATAGATATACAGTGTGTCAAAAGTATTTAGACACCTAATGTAAAATCGAAAAATTGTAAAAAAAACAATGAATTTGGTAATAAAAAAAAACTTTATTTTTTTATTAAATAAACAGTTATTCTTTATGTATCTTGACCAAAAAAATAACCTATTTGCTTTTAAAATAGTATATTCATTTAACAAAGTAAATTAACTCAAAAACTAGGCTCACAAAACTATTTAGACAATGACAGCGGTTTGTTCAGAATTAGCAATTTAATTTCTGACTCAATAAAAAGGTGCCGGAAGGGTGTGATTCAAGAAAAAGATAACTTTTTCCAATAACCAAATTACTATTTATTCGCAATTAATTATTAGATTTTCTTAAATATAAAGTCAATAAAAATTCAACAAATTGCCAAAATATTTCAATTCAATCTTAAATTCGTTATTAATTCGTGATTTAGTACTTGAAAATTCGTAAATTATTCTTTATTTGTTTGTAAATAAGAATTACCAAAATATTGCTTGCTCTGATAGCTTAATTGATAACGCCACCTATCTGTCAGATGACGATCGATGTTTCGCCTGATGTGTTCTGCAATTAGAACAGCCAGAAATAACCTTTGTGTTGCTGCACTCTGGTTTCGTTTCTTGGGAATCGCTTGGGATTTGCTTGCTGGACTGCTTTGCCTTGTTTCTTCGCAAATTCGTCCCTCTGTGGTTGGTTAGAGTAACTGCTGAAATCAATTTTGGTGATTAAGTTACTGCTGTATTAAAGACTTCAAAACTGTCTTTAATTCGGGCTTTACTGGGAAAAGACCTCAATTCTGTCTTTTCAGAATGCTAAGTTCGATACTTAGGCTTTGAAATTGCTTTATTGCTAAATCCTCAATACAGATTTTATCTTCTAGTTCAAGAGTCTAGGAAGATTAAAAGCAATCTGATTTAACGCCGTCTGTGCGTCGGTATTTCTTTCTCTTTGAATAATGGTTGAGGCTATTCTGTAGTAGGGGGCTTCGTTTTCTAAGTACATAGTTTCGAATTTTCGGGCTTATTTACTTGTGTTGTGAAATCAGCTGTTCTTGTTTTTCTTGCGGCTGTCAAATGGGGTAAGTATTTTTATCTTTGTTTTTTGAATATATATATATATATATATATACTAGCTGGGACCCGGTGCGCCTACGCTGCACCCATAAGTCAATAGTAAACAATAAAAACCATCCACTGACTTAATATTTTTCGAGATATGAATTTTACACAGATGAAATGCCTCAAAGAACATGGGTCTTGCGTCGGCCGCCATGAATCGGTATATTGAGTCTACTACATTGCTTATTGTATTCTACTTATCATACCCTTCAATTTGATACCCATGTTGAGGAGGTTGTGAAGAAAGTGGTAATCCGGCCTCTTTAGACGGCCGCCATGGATCTAAAGATATATTTTGTATACTACATTGCTTATTGTATTCTACTTATCATACCCTTTCATTTGATACCCATGTTGAGGTGGTTGTGAAGAAAGTGGTAATTCGGCCTCTTGAGACAGCCGCCATGGATCTAAAGATATATTTTGTATACTACATTGCTTATTGTATTCTACTTATCATACCCTTTCATTCGATACCCATGTCGAGGTGGTTGTGAAGAAAGTGGTACCCCGCCCTCTTGAGACGGCCGCCATGGATCTAAAGATATATTTTGTATACTACATTGCTTATTGTATTGTACTTAACATACCCTTTCATTTGATACCCATGTTGAGGTGGTTGTGAAGAAAGTGGTAATCCGGCCTCTTGAGACGGCCGCCATGGATTTAAAGATATATTTTGTATACTACATTGCTTATTGTATTCTACTTATCATACCCTTTCATTTGATACCCATGTCGAGGTGGTTGTGAAGAAAGTGGTACCCCGCCCTCTTGAGACAGCCGCCATGGATCTAAAGATATATTTTGTATACTACATTGCTTATTATATTCTACTTAACATACCCTTTCATTTGATACCCATGTTGAGGTGGTTGTGAAGAAAGTGGTAATCCGGCCTCTTGAGACGGCCGCCATGGATCTAAAGATATATTTTGTATACTACATTGCTTATTGTATTCTACTTATCATACCCTTTCATTTGATACCCATGTCGAGGTGGTTGTGAAGAAAGTGGTACCCCGCCCTCTTGAGACGGCCGCCATGGATCTAAAGATATATTTTGTATACTACATTGCTTATTATATTCTACTTAACATACCCTTTCATTTGATACCCATGTTGAGGTGGTTGTGAAGAAAGTGGTAATCCGGCCTCTTGAGACGGCCGCCATGGATCTAAAGATATATTTTGTATACTACATTGCTTATTGTATTCTACTTATCATACCCCTTCATTTGATACCCATGTCGAGGTGGTTGTGAAGAAAGTGGTACCCCGCCCTCTTGAGACAGCCGCCATGGATCTAAAGATATATTTTGTATACTACATTGCTTATTGTATTCTACTTATCATACCCTTTCATTTGATACCCATGTCGAGGTGGTTGTGAAGAAAGTGGTACCGCGCCCTCTTGAGACGGCCGCCATGGATCTAAAGATATATTTTGTATACTACATTGCTTATTGTATTCTTCTTAATATACCCTTTCTTTTGATACCCATGTTGAGGTGGTTGTGAAGAAAGTGGTACCCCGCCCTCTTGAGACGGCCGCCATGGATCTAAAGATATATTTTGTATACTACATTGCTTATTGTATTCTACTTATCATACCCTTTCATTTGATACCCATGTCGAGGTGGTTGTGAAGAAAGTGGTACACCGCCCTCTTGAGACGGCCGCCATGGATCATTTTAGTTTCAATAGCGTCATGGCCTACCTATTGTTTGACAGCTGCGTAAATTTGAAATTTTCATTAAATGTAATGATTCAATTTAATGACAATTTTACATTTGTCAAACAATAGGTAGGCCATGAAGCTATTGAAACTAAAATGAAGTGAAAATTCCTAAAATTACCATTTTTGTTTGGATTTTGCAGCTGTTTTTTTGGTTAAAGGTATAAAAAATAGCCTACGACCTATTCTCAGACCTACCAAATATACACCAAAAATTTCATGCAAATTGGTCAACCCGTTTCGGAGGAGTACGGTAACAAACACTGTGACACGAGATTTTTATAGATATAGATATATATATATATATATATATATATATATATATATATATATATATATATATATATATATATATATATATATGTATGTAGGATACACCCAACACACACACACGCAGGCTGAAGATCAGACATGATCAACGGCATCTCCGATAACAGAAGGTAGCGGCATTCGATACGATCAGGGCAGTGAGCGACGTTCAAGAAGCTACGACGGATTTTTAATTGCGTGCGTCTTTTTTTTATTAAGTACTCGTATAATAATATTTGAATTGATATCATTAAATTACATTAATATTGTAAAACTGAATTCATAACGCTGAAGTAAAGTCATAAATTTGAATAATCCGCGTGTTTGAATTACTCGGGATCCCCAACTATCCCACATTTGGTGTCAGAAGTGAGCCGCGGAAAATTTGACTAAATTGACTGTAAAACCAAGGAACAAAGAAGAAAATTGTATAATAATATATGGAGCAGTGATTGTGGAATTTAATTATAATTTGGAGGAATAGCAAAGGTGATAACATTAAGGCAATTTCACGGGCAATATTACCACGCATCACATGTGTAAAAACAACCAGAAACGGCATCAAGATCACCGTTAAAACGGAACGGAGCATTCCAGAGAAGTTTTTATTAAATTCAGTAGCCACTACTCACATCGTGTAATTTTTTTTCAGCTTTAATATTAATAAATGATAACAGCCGATTAACGTCAAATTCAAAGTGAATTTAATTGAAAATATTCGAAGAAATACATAATATTGAGATTAATGAAAGCAAAAGGTATAATTCTTTGAGAAAAAAGGTGTGAGACTAGATAACTTAGATATTATTTTATTGTCATTTAATGATTGGAATTGTAATTAATTATTATTATAAATTTAGTTATTATTTTGTTAGAAAGCCCATAGATATAAGATTTAAGGTATAGGAAAAGACTATAAATTACGTAAATGAACTTTAATTTAAAATCTTATGGAAGATCTGGCAAAGCTTACAACGCGCGAACTGCAACAACTTTGTAAAGATAAAGGACTGTCATACAGATATGATTTAAAAACGAATCTAATCAGTCTACATTCATGTGCGTGAGTGAGTAGATCAGCCGTTTGTGCTCCGCGATTTTTAACCGCTTGATCACTAAAACATTAAGTAATATTTATAACATTGTGTGTCCTGTTAACTCCTCATTTGTCGCGTTTGGCTTTGTTACGAGTTTGCTTCTTTATATTAGCAGTTTATCCCTCGAAGAAAAAAAAATGGAGAAGGCTAAAGTTCCCGCCAAACTGCCTCCTAAAAAAAATCAGCTGCAAAATTCATCACCGGCAACTACCAGAAGCACTGCTAGAGCAATTTCTGAAAGTGGCTGCGGATCGAACACCATCGAAGAGCTTCTATCAGCGCTTGAAGCGAGAGTTTCTGCAAAAATGGACGACCTTGCGAATCAATTAAAAAACTCCGAAGCTCAGCTTCTGGAGAATTTAACTACTTTTAAAACTCTCACGGACAGACTGGATTCTATGGAGCGCCGTCTAACGGATGGGCTGAGCAGCATCTCGGACTCATGCCTAAGTCAGCTGACGGAGGTTAACAAAACTGTGCAAACTCTCGAGACTAAAGTCTCTAGAATGCAAAAACGGATGACGGAATTTAATATCGATGTCAACAGCACCAACAGCCAGTTCACCTCCTTGAAGTCCGATCTAGCTGATGATGCGAAACGATTCCAGAGGCTGAGTGACGTCATCATCAGAGGGATCCCAAGGAAGGCGGAAGGCGAGCTGATGTCAACCACCAACTGTCACCATATGTTGATGCGTTTCGCCTCAAACGGGGTAAACAAACAGGCGACAACCCAATTGTTGTTAAATTTTCAGGCCTTCGTGAAGCAAAGGCCTTTATGACTGCTATACGACGTAGCAAAAAAATGAAGTTTGCTCTCAACAACCTTGAGGGCTTTACAGCTGATTCCCCGGTATATATAAATGAAAGCCTGTCACCGCACAACAACAAATTGCTGAGTGCTGCTCTGAGGATGCGTAAAATGGGACTTCTGTATAGTGTTAACACCTTCGATGGATTTGTGCGGGTTTCTTATAGGAAAGATGACCCCCCCTTTATTGTACGTGATCTTGCTGAGCTGGAGTGTCCGTCGGTGGAATCGTTGGAGCCGCAAAATGCAAGTGTATGAATGCTTACCAACGTTCTGTTGTTTTCAACTAATTTCAATAATATGACTTTAATGACGTTGGTATGTAAATTTAAAATACGAAGAATGAATTTAGTTATGCCAAAAACCCAACGAAAGTTCAATTGTTGAAACTTTTTATTTACAAAGCGACGTTTCGACCGTCAGATTCTATGGTTAAACAGAAAGTGCTTAACCTTCAAATTGAAGATTGCAACACACACATCAGGTTCCTTGAAAAAAGCGTGAAGAAATTTGAAGAAAGTTTACGTCGTGTCATTTCTGAGAACCATTTTAATGATTTTAACGTTTTTTTCCAACCAAAGATTAACAGAATTAATAATGTTAACTTTCAAACTCACACAAGAAAATTAAGATCGTTGAGAAATGAGAAACGTGCCTCTCAATCTCAATTAAATGTAAACAACGAATACAAGAAAAAATGGTTGGTTAATCTGACAGATTTAGAGATACCCGAACATGTACAGAATGTAGTTTCCCTCGGACCACAATTTAATGTGGAAAAAGAGAAATTGCAGGATGGAGATGTTATAACTGTCATCAAAAATATCGAGAACTCTTTAAATCTGTTACCACAACAACCTGCTTTGTACGATGTGAGAAAAAAAGTAGTTGAGCACATCATACTTGATAAGCACGCAAAACAAAAACATCAAAGTTATGAACAAAAGTTACTCTGTAACCATTTTTAGATAGTGCAAAAAATTATATGAAAGAGCAAAACATTTTGTTTACCCCCGCTGACAAAGGTAATGTCACCGTAGCGATTTCAAGAACTGAATATGATTCAAAAGTTATGGCAATGCTTTCGGACAATAACATCTATGAAAAATTAAGTTCTGATCCGTTAATCGATTTGAACAAAAAACTAACTCTCTTGTGTAGAGACTGGAAAAAGAAAAACTATATCAGCAAAGGTGTGCATAAGTGGATTTACACATCAGATGGGAATTTACCAAAATGTTATGCTCTTCCAAAAATACACAAAAAAGACATTCCGTACCGCCTAATTGTATCTTACATCGATTCTCCCCTTTACAACCTTTCAAAATTCATCAACAATATCATTAGCAAGAATATCAGACCATCTAAATATAGTGTAAAAAATAGCCTTGAATTCAAAAAGAAGATTGAGAATATTACCTTGAAGGACGATGAAGTTCTTTTGTCACTAGATGTTACTGCGTTGTTTACGAATATCTCTCAAGACGCGGTTATTGCAAGTTTAGAAAGACGTTGGGCACAAATACAACGGAATTGTGATCTTCCTTGGGACGAGTTCCAAAAAGCCGTGAATCTTATATTGTCATCGACCTTTTTTACGTTCAATGGCGAATTTTACAGGCAAAAGTTTGGTAGCCCCATGGGCAGCCCCCTAAGCCCTATACTTGCTGAGATTGTTATGAATGATTTAGAATGTGATTGTTTTTGTAAACTGGATATGAGAAACCTTACGTATTTTAGATATGTTGATGATAGTTTCATGGTACTACCAAACTCAAAGATTAACATCTTATTAGAAACATTTAACTCGGCTGATGAACATCTTAAGTTCACACACGAACATGAGGTAGACCAGAAACTCTGTTTTTTGGATGTAGAGGTTGAAAGAAGTGGTAACAAATTGATAACTAACTGGTACCAAAAACCAACTTTTTCAGGTCGAGTACTTAATTATAATTCTTTCCATCCCACACACCAAAAGGCAGCAATGGTTTACAATCTCGTTGACAAAGCAATTAAACTTTCTGAAAAGCCGTACCACAATACTAATATCCAAAAAGTCAAAGACATATTGGCTGCGAACAGTTACCCAAAGAAATTTGTTAACAAATATATCGGAAAGAGAATCCATTTTCTTAATAACAGCTTAAATAACTCCGGTGAGACTGTCACGCAAGAGAAAAAACCGATGGTAATTGTTCCACATATTAACACCTCTACTATCAAAATTTCTAGAACGTTAAAAAATCTCGATTTTAATGTTGTAAATTCAATTCACAATAAATTGAACGACGTCATAGTTAAAGGGAAAGACAAAACAAAAAAAGAACATCAAACACATGTAATTTATCAAATAGATTGTGCGGACAATAACTGCAATAGTACATACATAGGCCAAACTTATAGAAGATTACAAACTAGATTACACGAACACGAAACTAACATTTTGAAACATTCGAAATATCATACAATAGTCACTGCACACAGAAAAGATAATAATCATGATTTTAACTGGAACCGGGTAAAAATTTTGGAAAAAGAACCGAACGTAAAAAAACGTTTAATTTCAGAAATGATTCACATAAAGAAAAACAAAAAATTGTATTAATGAGCAGACCGACACGAACAATCTGAACAATGTGTATCTGCCTTTAATTGCGTGAAGCACCCTGCGCTTTACTAGCCTTGCCTCGTAACATAGCGAAATGTCGGCCGTCAACGATACCAAAGAACTGACTGTGATAACATTAGTTATTATTACTTAAATTATTATGACTAAGTCTAACAACACGAAAACCTTTGTAAAAGTTTGTTTATACTACTCAACAAAAGTCAGGTTGAAGAAAAAGGTATGTTTGTAATTATGACAAGAACTGTTATTGATGACAAAACATAACCTCTGATTCATGTCTTTTGTTCTGTTATAGATTATTTTTAGACAATATTAATATTAGTTGACCATAGAAGTAAGCATGTTACACACAAGAGGTATTATTTTTGTTTAATTTTGTCAAGTATGCTATATTGAGGAAACTTATTATTGTAAAAAATTTTTATTGTAGCTTGAGGATGACCGAATCTGACGGTCGAAACGTCGCTTTGTAAATAAAAAGTTTCAACAATTGAACTTTCGTTGGGTTTTTGGCATAACTAAATTCATTCTTCGTATTTTCAACTAATTTCTATTTTTTAGCTTATTTTCTATTTTCTGTTCACCTTTCTATTGTAATTTCATTCATTGTTTCATTCTTTGCTGTTATTGTTCTTTTGGGAGGAGTGCGACTTGCAAGTATTTTTTCTCGTTTATTATTTTATTTAAATGTTTATTTTTGGTGGTCCTTGCATTTTAAGATGTGCTTCTTTATTGTTTTTTGCCATATCCGTTGTGCCTTTTGTCAACATACCTTGATTCGTGAATTTGAGTAACAGTGATGCATTTGCATTCCAGCTGCAATAACAAGGTAGGGACATTACTTAGAATTTTCAGTTCTAGGTATAGTGGCTTTAAAATCTGCTCCTTCAATGCCCGTAGCCTGAAGAACAAAATTGATGAATTTGGAGAAATGTTTCTCAATGTAGGAGTTCATGCATTGCTTGTATGCGAAACTTGGTTGAATGATTCAGTCCCATCCTCTTTTATATCTTTTGATGGCTACCGAGTGTTTCGCAACGATCGCCGGGATCGTATTGGCGGAGGGGTCGCTATATATATCAAAGATTTCCTAAACGCTAAAATTGTTTGTCATTCCAAGAATTCTCTGATTGAATTTTTGGGCGTTGAAGTGTCCTGCAACTCTGATAAAATTCTCCTTATTGCTGTCTATTGCCCACCAGGCATGTTTAATACGGAAAATTTCCATGAGCTGGAACAAGCGGTAGAAAGCACTTCACGGAGATATACTAATATCTTAGTTGGTGGTGATTTTAATGTGAACCTTTTAAGGTCGTGTTGCCAGCAGCAGCAATTTCTTTATTCTATTCACCGTCTCGGATTAATTACAATCAATGCCCTGCCAACCTACTTTAAAACTACACATCCATCACAACTTGATTTACTTCTCACCAGTGACACTCGCATAATCGTCTTCCAGAACCAAATTACTGCTCCAAGTTTCCTAGACCATGACATATTATACGTCTGTTGTAATCTTCCAGTTATATCTCAACCTGCTAAAACAATTACTTATCGTGACTTTACCAACACCGATCGTCGTAGCTTAGTTGAATGTTGTGAGCGTTTACCATGGGAAAACATGTTCACGTTAACTGATGTTGATGATAAAACCAAGTTTTTAGAGGAGCTTATTAAGCCCTTGTTTGATGAGTTTGTTCCTACTCGAACAAAAACCATTACAGAAAAATCCAAGCCTTGGTTCAATTCTGAAATTAACTCCCTGATTATTGAGCGGGAATATCTTTATCGACGATTTGTAAAAATAAAAACTGAAAGCGCTAAAAACTCCTATAAACGCCTTCGCAATATCACAACGGCTAAAATTAAAGAAGCCAAGAGAAACTTTTACGCACACCGACTCAATCCATCTTTGCCACCGAACAAACTATGGAAGAACTTAAGTAAACTAGGGGTTAAATCAACAAATGAGCCTTTCTCTTGTGACTTTGATGCCGAAAGTCTAAATTCGCACTTTACTTCGAGTAATTCTACCCGTACTACTCATATTCCTCTGTCGTCACCTAGTGGATTTAGTTTCCGTTGCGTAAATCACTCTGAAGTTCTATGTGCCCTTAATCACATTCAATCTAATGCTATAGGTAGTGACAACATATCGCCAAAATTTCTTAAATTATTGTTACCTTGCCTTTTACCTGTTATAACTCATTTGATGAATTCATGCCTCACTAGCTCCAAATTTCCCAGTTCTTGGAAACATGCGCCCTGCTGACTTCCGTCCTATTAGTATCTTGCCGTTTTTAGCAAAAGTTCTTGAGAAACTGATTGCCTTGCAAATTATTGAGCACTGTGAACGTTATCAGCTTATTAATCCCTGCCAATCGGGATTTCGAAAATCCCATAGCTGTGATACTGCACTTCTTAAAATTACAACCGACATCAGGAATTATCTAAATGGGAACCAAGTCTGCTATCTTACACTGCTTGACTTTTCGAAGGCTTTTGATAATGTTGACCACTCTCTAATCCTTGGAAAACTCCATACACAGTTTAGTTTTTCCTCATCTGCTCTCAAGCTTATGCATAGTTTCTTGAGTGACCGTTCGCAACAGGTAATGTTGCATAATCGTGCTTCAACCTCAACAATCCTTTACTGTGGTGTTCCGCAAGGTTCAATTCTCGGTCCTCTTTTATTCAGTATTTTCATTAATGACCTTCCTGCAGTAGTAAACAACTCCAAAATCCACATGTACGCCGATGATGTACAGCTGTATCTCTCTATGCCTAGGGATCAATTGTTGTCAGGAGTGCGGAAACTTTCTGAGGACTTACAAAATGTTTTTATTGGGCTTCGATCAATCGCCTTACACTTAATCCAGACAAGTCACAATATCTAGTTTTCGCTAGGAAACTCCGTCTGTTTGGAAACTTGATGACTTGTGCCCTTCGTTTGCGCTTGGTAAAAGCGCTACTCTTGCCTCATCTAATGCATGGCTACTTAGTCTTTCCCTCGTTGGATGCTTCTTGTGCTCGGATAATTGAAGTGGCATACAATGATTGCATACGCTTTATTTATAATCTACGTCGGTATGACCACATTACGCCTTTCGTGAACAATGTCTTGGGGTGTTCTTTAAAAACGTATAAAGACTTGAGGTTGCTGAGATTCTTTCATGACATACTTAGAAGGCGAAAACCTTCCTACCTCTCTGAATTCATCCAGTTCTCGCAATCCCGTAGAAATAATAATGTAATTATTCCACGGTTTCGTTCTTTGTTAGGCCAACGTTCATACTTTGTTTATGCAGCTCTGCTTTGGAATTCTCTCCCATATAGTCTGCAATTTATCGAATCAAGCAGTGTTTTCAAAAGGCGTCTCTCTGAATACCTCACGGGCAGTACCTCTTAGATTGTGGATACCACCTCAATTTGCTTGCACTCATATAATAACTCTCTTAATTGTCATTCTCCTCTCAAAATTCAATCAAACTTAATTTTTTTTTTCGTTTGTTATGTATTTATTTTTTTTTCTCTTCTTCTTATTTAGTATCTTATTTTATAATTCATTCACGTTATAAGACATTTTTTTTTGTTTATTTATTTACTCTAATTTTACTTCTTTATTTTAAGTATGTTTTGTTTGTTATACCACCTTTTTGTTGTACTAATTTAAGATTTATTCTTGTGTACAATGATTGGCCAATAAATAATAATAATAAATAATAAAAATAATAAAACTCGCCAGCAGCCTTCCAAAGGTATGTAAACACGATTTTCAACGATTTGGTCTGCCAAGGATACGTTCTAATTTACGTCGATGATATTATAATACCATCAGAAAACGAAAAAGAAAATCTAAAAAAAATAAAAACCGTTTTAAAAGTAGCTGCTGAAAACGGCTTAAAAATTAATTGGTCAAAGTGTAAGTTTATAACTAAGTCCATACAATTTCTAGGACACATTTTGGAAGGAGGAACTATAAAGCCATCTACTGAGAAAATAAAGGCCGTGCAAAAATACCCTCCTCCTACAACTCTAAAACAAGTCCAAAGCTTTTTAGGTTTGACAGGATTTTTCCGCAAATTTATATCAGATTACGCCACAATCGCTAAGCCACTATCGGACTTATTAAAGAAGGAAAAAAAATTTAAGTTTGGTACTGAACAGCAAGAAGCATTTGCTACACTGAAAGAACTGTTATGCAACGAACCTGTCCTAAAGTTATTTAACCCGGAACTTGAAACGGAACTGCACACGGATGCGAGCTCCATTGGGTACGGCGGCGTTTTACTTCAAAAACACGAGGACGGCAAATTGCACCCTACTTTCTATATGAGTTTTAAGGCAAGCAAGACTGAAAGAAACTATACAAGTTATGAGCTTGAAGTACTGGCTATAATTAAATGTTTGAAGAAACTACGCGTATACCTGCTTGGACTACAATTTAAAATTTATACCGATTGTAGTGCTATTGAATCGGTAATGGGTAAGAAAAACATATGTCCACGAATAGCAAGGTGGACAATCGAACTACAAGAGTACAGATGTCAAATTTTACATCGACCTGGCGTCATATATATATATATATATATATATATATATATATATATATATATATATATCTATATATATATATATATATATATATATATATATATATATATATATATATATATGTAGACCCCAGTTATCGTATAACGCATTGTCCTGACAATAACCATTGTCATGATCGAATGCAAATCGGCCGAAGCCGATATTTCCAACGGAATAGTAAAGGCAGTCCATAAATAGAAGTCGAAGTAGTCAGAAGTTAAGTTGAAAAGTTGATAAGTTGATAAGTTGTAAACTCACTTGAATTTATAATTAAATAGTAATTTGTCTAATAATAATTGAAAAATTTGAACTTAATTGAATTGTTAAAACTCGAACTGTTAAACTTGAATTTATAATAAAAACCTATTATTGAATTTGAGTGTAATCAATCCTACATTTGGGGGCTCAACCGCTTCAAGCCTTTACAAATTAAACGAAAAGTGTCGAATAAAAAATTAAACAAAAAATGTTTAGTGACCTAACAGTTGAACAATTAAAGTTGGAGCTAACAAAGCTGGGTTTGGAAACCAAAGGTGTGAAAGCTGAATTAGTAGCGAGACTAGAAGGAGCGGTATTAGGTAATGCAGCAGCTGCAGGTAACTCGCGTAAGGATAACGCAGACACGCGGTCAAGAGAATCTTCACCTAACATAATTGAAAACGACACAAGAAGCAAATTGGAATTTAAGGTAAGGGATATCGAAAATTTAATTCCACCATTTAGCGGTGACAAAAGTATTACGGTAAACAACTGGTTTGAAGAATTTGATGAAGTTGCCTCAATGTTAAATTGGAATGCGATAGAAAAATTTATATATACAAAGAGATTACTAACGGGCAGTGCGAAAATGTTTGCTAGAACAATACATTGCGGTTCATATACGACTTTAAAATATAAATTAATACAAGAATTCGGAAAAAAAGTGTGCAAAGCCGACGTTTATATGCAATTACAAAAACGCAGTAAAAGAAATACAGAAACATACAGAGAATACATATACAAAATGCAGGAAATCGCTTCCTTGGCTGACGTCGATGAATCTTCATTAATCAATTTTATTATTATGGGAATAGTCGATCGAGAAGAAAATAAAATGATTCTAAATACTGCAACAAGTATTAATGATTTAAAGGAAAAATTAGACATCTACGAACGAATAAAAAATCGAAGCAGAACATCGAATAACAGACATTTTCATTTCGCGCCAAAACCAAATTCTAATTCAGCCAAACTCCATTGTTTCAATTGCGGTTCAGTTGATCACAAAAGAAAAGACTGCAAAATGAACACGAAATGTTTTAAATGTAATGGTAGTGGGCATTTATCAAATAACTGTCCGCAAAATATTAAGAAGGAAACAAATTGCATAGGAACCCAAAATACAAAAATTATTAAAATAAACGATGACGAATTTAATGCGTTGATTGATACGGGCAGCGAATTGAGTTTAATTAGAAAAGACACTTTTGAAAATCTTAAGAATGTATTGTTGATTAAAAACTCTATTAAATTTCTAGGTTTCGGCTTAGGCAAATCGCAATCCATCGGGTATTGCAAAACTACAGTTTCTATCGATAATGTTGAATTTAAAGCAAATTTAAATGTTGTACCTAATGCTGCGATACGATATCCATGTATAATAGGGAATGACATAATTTGTCAAGTTAGAGTAGTAATTGATAGGAACAAGATCACTTTTTATAAAAGAGAAGAACAAAAACAAGATGAAGTAGCGTCAATTATGAGTATTTGTATAGATGATCAGACTGAGATAGATGTTCCGCCAGAATTTAAAAACACAGTAGGTAACATGATTTCCAATTATAAAACATGTCGCGTTATAGAACACCCAATAAAAATGTCTATAATCTTAAATGACGAAGCTCCTATATTTTCACGACCGCGTAGACTTCCAGTAATAGAAAAAGAGGTTGTGAGAAAGCAAGTTGAAGAGTGGTTAAAGGACGATATAATACAACCCTCAAAGTCACAATTTGCTAGTAATGTTGTAGTAGTTAAGAAAAAAGACGGCTCACATCGTATATGCATCGATTTTAGAAGATTAAATAAAGTAACAATCAAGGAACCATTCATAATGCCGGTTATGGAAGACGTTCTTGATAAATTATCCGAAGCAGTGTTTTTTACAACTTTAGATCTGAAAAATGGATACTTTCATGTACCAATGGAAGAAACAAGCAGGCAATATACGGCGTTTGTGGTAGAAGACGGTCATTTTGAATTTAAGCGAATTCCATTTGGTTTAACGAATGCTCCAGCGGTTTTCTGTCGTTTCATACATTTCATTTTTAGAGATTTAGTTGCAAAGCGGGTGGTTGAAACATATATGGATGACCTGATAATATATTCTAAAGGAAAAGAAGAACATTTACGTAAGTTAAACACAGTTTTAGAAGTAGCAGCAAAATATGGACTTCAGATAAATTGGAAAAAATGTAAATTTCTGAAACAGTCAATAGAATTCTTAGGACATATCATCCATCGAGGTACAATCAGACCTTCTGAAGAAAAAATAAATAAAAGCAGTTAAGAACTTTCCCGAACCTAAGACTATAAAAGATCTTCAATCTTTCCTTGGACTAACAGGCGCTTTCAGGAGATTTATTCAAAACTACTCTTTAATTGCTCGGCCGCTTACAAACCTGTTAAAAAAGGATAATCGTTTTAAAATTCAAGCCGAAGAGAGAGAAGCAATTGAAAAGTTGAAGATGGCACTGACCAATAAACCTGTTTTGAATATATACAGGCAAGGAGCCTACACAGAAATTCATACGGACGCCAGTAAATTCGGTTGTGCAGCAGTGCTCTGGCAAACCGGTAAAGATAATCAGCTCCACCCAGTGTATTACTACAGCAGAAAGAACTTACCGGCAGAAGAGAAGTATCATAGTTACATTCTTGAAGTTATGGCTATTTATTTAGCTCTTAAAAAATTTCGAATTTATATTTTAGGAACAAGATTCAAAATAATTACAGATTGTCTAGCATTCCGCCAAACAAAAGAGAAAAAAGATCTTCCAGCAGCAGTGTCAAGATGGATCCTTTACATGCAAGAATTTCATTTTGAGACCGAACACAGAGCAGGTAGGAAAATGATACATGTCGACTCTTTGAGCAGGTACCCTGTTGTATACACAATTAGTACAGAGTTAGTAGTAAGAATGCAGAAGGCACAAGAAAAGGACGATTACATAATTGCGATTAAAGAAATTTTGAAAGAGAAAA